>CM077153.1:120798895-121265534 GCA_039583875.1 Platanthera guangdongensis | reverse complement strand
AAGTTTATTTTCTATAGGGTAGGTAAGGTTAACCGAATCCCGTTGCTCAAACCGTCAAACGCCGAAAGCCAAAACCTTCATGGTTGTGACATGACGTGGGTTCAGCATCCCCCTTGCCCAAGTCGAAATTTTTAAGTCCTCGCTCATAGACCACAGAACTTTTTAAGACCTCACGCACATATCATACACAGATATTAAGTAAAGGCCCTCAGGTCTCTAAAAGACAGGCCACTTACAAACATAGCTCACAGGGAGATAGTGCCAGTGGTAGAACTACCATTGTGCGGTAGGGACAGAAGTCACCTCTTCCGCATTTTTGGGTGTTTTCCTTGAGATCACGTCCAGTACTATCACTACAACATCCTACACACCCCCAGACCCCGAATTCTACATGCTGAAACACATGTTTTATCCACAGAATCTTCTCTGGCATGCAAATCAATTCATCACCAATCCAGACCAACCTATCTAGATGGGCTTCACATAACATTCCTATTCCATACTTCGATTCCAAATCTATATGCAAGTTTTATCGGGGATCACAACGATCTACCCACTGGAAACCACCATTTTCTTCACCTTTTGGTGAGGGGTTCCACACACGTATGCAAATTTAGGACTTAACTTGTCCAAGGAGAAATTCATTACCATTGTAGAATATTTTTGGAGCCATGAATAAGTCTTCTATTCGGATGGAAATGAGCGCCTCACTTTCCTCATTACAGATCTTACTTTGGCTCTTGATTCTGATCACAAAATCTCCTTCACCAAGACTGCAACCCGAAGCCTCAGCCTCTTTCCCTCAAGAATTTGTAGTACCAAGATAGAGAGGAAAGTGAGAGTTCAATCTCATGCCCAACATTTAATCAGAGGCTACCGCAGCGCGATATCTGCTACCGTCGCGCGGTAGCATAGGCGGTTGCCACTTGGGCCAACCGACATCACGCTGTCACTCCAAAATAGCCTCCACCTTACTTGCATATGCCAGCTATCGCCGTGCGTCAGTTATTACTTGCAAGCTGTACTTTAACCCGAGCTATCGCCGCACAATTCTCCTACCTCCGTGTGGTAGTCACTCAACACTGCATGGAAGGCATTGAGTGATAGCGCCACACGCTAGCCCACTACCGCCCCACGGTAGTCCTCCCAATTCTTCGTCAAAAGAGTTGAGTGGTATCGCTACACACTAGCTTTACTACCGCCACGAGGTAGATTCCCGAGAGGTCAGTCAATTTAATTCAAAAGATAACGTCTGTGTTAACACTAACGCCACACGTTAACTTCCAATTCTTCCTTTCTAGGATTTTTGGGGCATTACAAACCTCCCCTCTTTACAGAAATTTCATCCTAAAATTTGATATGACTGTACAGGAAAATAGCACACAAGTTTACAACATGATTTTACAAAAACAACTCGGGAAATTCCTCTCGCAAGGTTTGCTCACGCTCGCATGTCAATACTTCACAACCACAATTGTCCCAACGGACTTTGACCATCCTGATTATTTTGTTCCGCAGCTACTTGACCTCCATATCCTCGATCTGAATGGGGCTGATCTTTGTCGTTAACCCACCATTGACTGGTACTTAATCATTAGCCACTAATTGCATCGTCACTTTCAAAGCTTTCCACAACACCAATTTGTGAAACACATTGTGCAAACCACTTAGCTCTCTCGAAAGAGCTAATTGATAGGAAGCTTCTCCAATCCGCTCAACCACTTCGAACAGAACAAGATACCTCAGGCTCATCTTTTTCAAGCGCCGAATCCTGGACACACCTTTGAATGGATTTATCTTCAGATATACCTAATCGCCCACTACAAATTCCACATTTCGGTGCTTGGCATTGTAGTATTTTGCCTACCTATCTTGGGCTACTAATAGCCACTCACGTTTCAAGCATATAGTCGAATTTGCATCTTCAACCTCCTTACACTTGTACAACTTTGATTCGCTTGTTTCCACCCAAGCTAAAGGAGTACGACACTTCCTATCCTATAAAGCTTCAAAGGATGTCATATGAATGATAGCTTGATAGCTATTATTATAGGTGAACTCGATCATATAGGGATGGTCCTCCCACCTCTTCCTGAAATTCAAGGCGCACATTTAGATCATATCCTCCATTATTCTGTTAGTCCTCTCAGTTTGACCATACGTTTATGGATGAAAGGCCGTACTGAACTTCAGTTGAGTTCCCAACAACTGATGGATTAGCCTCCAATCTTTCGAAGTAAAGCGCCTATCTTG
Source organism: Platanthera guangdongensis (assembly GCA_039583875.1). NCBI lineage: Eukaryota > Viridiplantae > Streptophyta > Magnoliopsida > Asparagales > Orchidaceae > Platanthera > Platanthera guangdongensis. The sequence continues at coordinate 121,263,281 of CM077153.1, read as the reverse complement.
GTCACTGACGATGGTACTATGCACACCATGCAATAGTACTATGTTGTCCACATACAACTTATCCAATTTTTCCACTGAATCGTCCTTCTTATTCGGTATGAAGTGTGATACCTTGTCAATCGGTCAACAATCACCCACACAACATCATTTCCGCTCTGTGATCTCGGCAGTCCATATATGAAACCCATAGAGATGTCATTGAACTTCCATACCGGGATTGGTAACAACTTCAGGAAACCTCCAGGTTTCTGACATTCAGCCTTCACTAAGGCACAAGTCTGACATTTTGTCATGTAATGGGCTATGTGTTTCTTCAAACCTGGCCACCTGAACACCTTCTTCGTGTCATTGTACATCTTTGTGCTCCCTTGGGAATTGAGTACTTTGTAAAATATGCCTCATACATCAATTCATCTCGTAGTTTACCCACATTCCGGACGCATAAACGACCGTCTTTTCTCAAAAGGTCATCTTCTAAGGAGAATTTGCGATTTGACCCATCCACTACATAGAGCCTAATGCTCTCATCTAGCTTCGTTGCTCGTCGAACCCTATCTGCAAGGTCATATTATACCTCTGTCCAGTTCAGGCACGCATTAACCGTAGTATTTTTGTCAACACAAGAAATATCTAGTGCCTCCAACTCCTCGATCAGTCTCTCATCATGCATCTACCACCAATCTTCCCTTACTGGAGTATGCCGACTCAAGGCATCTGCATCCACATTTCCCTTTTTGGCAGTATAGTGAATCTGGAAGGTGTAGTCTCCAAGGAACTCCATCTACCTCTGTTGTCGCATGTTTAGATCCTTCTGATCCAATATATGCTGGATCTTACGGCGCCCTTAGAGGGGGGGGGTGGGGGGTGAATAAGGTACTTTTAATTTTTCTTAAACAACTAAGGAACCTTTACAAAATGAATAACAACAAAGTAATTGAAGAGTGCAAATGAATAGTAGCTAGAAACAATAATGATGTATTTCAAAAGAGTTAAATTGCATATAAAGTGTCTCTATAGAGCTAAAGACAAAGGCACATGAAATAAATAACTTTCTAGTGTATTCGTCGGTTCTTCTACCAAGAACCGGCAGACTAAAGCTTATCTCTCCCTAGATCTTGCTACTAGCCCCCTAGATCTAACCACGATCTAGACGCTGCACACATGGCAATGATTTCTCCCTAAGCCACATAAGGACTTGGACGCCACTCACAAGGCGGCGATTCTCTCCTAAGACACACAAGGACCTAGACGCCACTCACAAGGCGGTGATCTCCCTTCCGATTACAATGAGAAAAATAAATGAAAAATAACAAAAACAAAATGGAGCACTTTAGGCTAGATACTCCCTTCAAACAAAGCGCTGAAGATGCCGATGAATCCTTGCAAGAGATGCTTTGAATGCTTCGCACGTGCCGTCAATCTTCCGCGCTATTTGGCCTTCTAAGGAGTATGGAGTATCTCTGAGTTCTGGAGCTCTTTGGATCGTCTTTGAAGGTAAGTGCACTCCAGGTAATGGAAAATCATAACGTTCTCAGAAAATGAGAGACTTTTATATTCTAGCGCTATCGTCGGGCGATACTAGGTATCGCCATCTGGCGATAGCGGTAACCGCTGCCACGTGTCCCACAAACTCCTCATTTTTGCATCATACAAACGTTGAGCGCTGAATCGTGCACTATCACCGCGCGATACCGGATATCGCCATCTGGCGATAGAAAAATAACGGTGGCCACGATTTCGTCGAGCGTGGAGCGCAAATGCGTCGACTGGCGCTATCGCCTGTGAAGATACCCACTATCTCCTGGCGATATCTCCAAGCCATGATTTCATCGAGCATCAAGCGAAATTGCATCGAGTGTCGAGTGTCGAGTGCCGAGTGGCGAGTGTCGTGTGGCGCCATCGCCTGTTGGCGATACCCACTATCGCCTGTCGATATCTCCCGAGCTCAATTCTGATCTGATTCATCATCAAAAAGATATAAGATATTAACATGTGTTACCTGCACACCAATAACAACCAAATATCAAATACAAACAAGATTTGTTATTAACAAACTAGGAAGCGTGGAATGCATTCTCCAACAATCTCCCAGTTTTGATAATAACAAATCCATTAAGAAGAAATCATGAATGTTAGAAAACATCCACCTAATTTGAGTATCAAGACAAAGGAAATGTATGTGCACAATTTTCTCTTGGATGAAACACTCCCCCTAAATGAGATCTCCCCCTAAATGGAAACATATTGGAAATTCGTGTATTTTTAATTAAAGATGTGAAAAATAATTAGAACAAATAATGTGTCTTCCAAGTGTGCACAAAGATATAAGAACAGACTTCGGTGAATGATTGCTTTTGTAAAGTTTCTCCCCCTTTGGTATTTTCAAAATAGATCGAAGAGTACGGCGGAAGCGAAGGAAGGAAAAAACATAATAGAGAGACTCAGAGAGGGTAGGTGAGCAATGTAGTATAAATAAAATGAGTAAATAGTAACTATGACAATGTTCAACAAACAATATCATAAACACATGTTCTAGTGAAAATGTGTTGGTGAAACAGTTTTCAGTCCAATTCTCATAAGAAGAACGTTTAGAGAGAAAAATGTTGTGTACACGTGAGGTGGTGTGGCGAAACTGATGCTTAGCCTTACAAAAAAAAACATGAACATGCGAATGTTAAAAAACAACATAACATAGTGGTTACATGTGGAGCTATACTTGTACCCAAGAGGTTAACGCACATAAGAAAGAAATTATTCATGTAAAATTCGCACAAGACACTTTACAATTCTTGCCAAGGTGCTCAACCTCACAATGCTCATGAAGACTTATCAGGATGGTAAGTAGTGCTTGGTGGAGGTTCCTTGTCAGCCCTTTATTATTGGAGGGGGTTTTTTATGTGTTTTTATGTGAAACTATCACCAAAAGTTTGTACTTTTGGGATGATACACTTTTGTACTTATATATATATATATATATATATATATATATATATATATATATATATATATATATATATATATATATATATATATTCCTTTAGCTGAACAAAGGAGTACGAATTCACTTGTGAGAGCATACAGAATAATTTAATATTATGGTGCATGATACTAAACTCGGATCAAGCAGAAGCCGAAAACATGCTTCACAAGTGGTTATGGTAAACACAGTAACAATTCACATTTTGTAAGATGGATGCAAACGAAGAGTTGCACAGCCGTGAGTGAAAGAACATTATCATAACTAAAAGATTTTTCATACTTAAAGGCATGCGAAAACTATTTCACGAGGTTAAGAACACTAGTACTAAAATATGTATAACAAATATAAGTGTGGTGAACTAGATAACCAAGTTAGTATAAAACTAAAAAAAACATTACACCTAGCCTTAAACTGAGTCAGCAAGACAATTTGAAGAAATAAGAAAATGGCACTATCGCCCGGCGATACCGGGTATTGGCGGTCGGCGATAGTGGAAAATTGTTTAAAACTCGCGCATTCAGTCAAAGCCATCAAACTGAACCATCTTTCCTGAAGACTGAGTGCGGAACGCGGAGGAGAAGGCGGCGAAACCCTAAACTTAGGTATGAAAACTGGAATTTTTGCTTTGAATCTTTTGTTTTTTATGGATCTAATTGGAAGAATAGTGTAGTATGTTAGTTTAGATTAGAAATTTCCAGGTTTTCAAGTGTTAAAATTTGGTTTGGGGATCGTGATTTACTAGGGGTGTATGAGTGAAATTTGTGAAGATTTAATTGAATTTAAGTTGTGAAAAACTGATTTGAAGAACACGAACATGCAGATCTGGTATTTTGGATGAAGGGGAAAACCAGATCTGAAGTCGGAAATGAAGAAAAATGATTTCCCGCTATCGCCCGGCGACAGTGGGTGTCGCCGGAGGGCGATAGCAAAAAAAATACTCTGTCTCTGAAACAAAAATATTTTATATGCAGAAATGGCTTCCAGTTCCAAAGCACGAAGAAGCACAGCGAGTGACTCATACTCAGCATATCAAAAATTCCATGGAATAGAGAACGCTAACATAGGAATCAGATGGGTGGTTGAATTCGACCTGGCCCGCTATGTACATTTTCATGACTTGTTAGCAATGGCTGGAATAATGTCAATTATTATTCCAGACACATTCTACTTCGTGCTCATCCGAGAATTTTACAATTATCTCAAAGATCCGCGTTTCACGAAATTGAATGGCGGAGTTCGATCGAAAATTCAAGGACGGACGGTAGAAATAACACATGATGACTTGAGAGATGAATTTGGACTAATAGAGCATGAAACCACTCTAGACGTCGTAGAGAACTATCGAAAGGATAGAGATTGGACATTATTAAACATGGTTTTGCATGGAAATTCCATCAAACTCTAATCCAATCAACGGCCACCCTGACAGAGGATACAGGACTAGTGCAAGAGATTCTAAGGCATACAGTCCTATTGAAATCCGGAGATACACGAAAAATAACGGCTCAACTTAGTTATGTGACGTATATGATTTTGGAGCGAGAGTCGTTTGAAGTGGCAGATTTTGTCCTCTCGATAGTATGATACTCATTTAGATTGAAAAGTCCTAATTGGAAGAAGTTGAACACCCTACCACTTGTAGCCGTCATCCAACAGATCTTATATAAGAAATACATGTGGATTGACCCTGAATTGTACTTCAATGATTGTATCCCAATGATATATTCGACGAGTGGAACACCTTCCATCGGCCGATCAACACGAGGAGGGTCATCAAGGAGGAGTGAACCGGTGTCCACTTTCCGAAACCCACCAATTCCTAGATGTGGATCTTTGTGAGAAGGGTTAGACGACTTGCGAGAGTCGTTCGAAGAACATAAGAGGGATGTAAAGAAAAACTTTTTGGGGAATTCATAAATTATTTAAATTTCTGACCAAAAGTTTGAAGTTGAAGCCCACTCCAGCCGAAGCAGCAGAATGGGAAGATCCAGTTATGGAGCTAACACGTACATCGACCCGCCAAGCATGCCGGACGCGAAGCAGCGAGTACAGTTCGACAGATGATCAAGGAGAGACCAGTGGAGGTGACAACATAAATTTTTAAAGATTTCGGGAAGGCTGGACATTATGACACTATCGCCGGGCGACAGTCACTATCACCAACGATAGTGAAATTTCGTTAATTTCCTTAGATTTTGATTGCATGTTGTAATATTATCTATTCTCTAATGGTATGTGGTATTTCTTCTGGAAGAATGTAAGACTTAGTATTGAATGTTAAAATTGTGGTGTTTCCACTTATGATTTATGGAGTGCTTATTTTGGTTTAATGTTCATGATGTTAATAATGGAATTATGTTAATTATTATTTTTGTGAGGCTTACGATGGTAATTTATTAATTTGACAAGTCTACAATTCCTAGTTCTAATCGTAAAAACGAAAAATGGGTATCTGGAAGTGGTTTGGTGAAAATATCCGCAAGCCGTGAATCGTTGCTTATAAAATTGACTTTGATCATATTTTTTTTGTGTGATCTCTTATGAAATGGTGACGTACATCAATGTGTTTGGATCTAGAATGATGAACTGGATTATACGGTAAGTCAATTGCACTTTTATTATCACATTTTAATTCAATGGTTTCATGAACTATTCTAAAATCTTCTAATGTTTGCTTCATGCATAAAGCTTGTGCACAACAACTGCCTAGTGCTATGTACTCGGCCTCAGTGGTAGATAAGGCAACATAATTATGTTTCCTACTCGACCAAGTGATAAGTGAAGGGCCAAGAAAATGACAGGTGCCACTGGTGCTTTTACGATCTAATGAACATCCAGCATAATCTGAATCAGAGAAGCCATATAATATAAATGTATCGTTATTTGGATACCATAATTCTAATTTAGATGTGTCAATAAGATACCTAAAAATGTGTTTAACTGCTTTTAAATGAGACTATTTGGGATTAGCTTGAAATCTAGCACATAAACATACAGCGAACATAATATCAGGCCTAGAGGCAGTCAAATATAATAGTTATCATACCATTCCTCTATAAAGTGTTTGATCTATGGATATTCCACTTTCATCTTTTCCTAACTTTAATGAGACACTCATGGGGGTATTTGCTTGTTTTAGATTTTCAAACCCAAATCTTTTTAAAACATCATGAATATATTTAGATTGGCAAATAAAAATTCCATCATGTTTTTGAGTGATTTGAAAACCAAGAAAATAAGTGAGTTCGCCTACCATGCTCATTTCAAATTCATTCTTCATAATTTCAATAACACTATCACATAATTTTTCACTCGTGGATCCAAAAATAATATCATCAACATATATTTGTAAAATGATTGGATCATCATGGATATGTTTAACAAATAAAGTACAATCAGCACTGCCCATTTTATAATTATTTTTTAATAAATAAATAGTCAATATATCATACCATGCTCGGGGTGCTTGTTTCAAACCATATAAGGATTTTTCAAATTTATAAACATGATCAGGAAATCTAACATCAACAAAGCCTAGAGGTTGTTCTACATAAACCTCCTCCTTAATATACCCGTTAAGAAAAGCAGTTTTAACATCCATTTGAAACAATTTAAACTTCTTGAAACTAGCAAATGCAAGAAATATTCTAACTGCTTCTAAAACGTGCTACAGGTGCAAAGGTTTCATCAAAATCTATTCCTTCTATTTGTGAATAACCTTTTGCTACGAGTCTAGCTTTGTTCCTAGTGACCCTAGATTCACTATCAAGTTTATTTTTAAAAATCCATTTAACCCCTACAACAGGATGATTTGACCGTCTTTCTACTAACTTCCAAACTTTATTACGTTCAAATTGATTAAGCTCATCATTCATAGCTAAAAACCAAGAATTATCATTTAAAGCAGCTTCAACGCTTTAAGGTTCTATATCAGAAATAAAGCACATATTTGAAAATAATTCACGTACGAATGAACGAGTACTTACCCCTCTTGATGGTTCTCCAATAGCCAAATCTTGGGGATGATCTTTTGAAAATCTTAGTTCGCTTGGAGGCACATATCCTTGCTCTTCTTCTTCTTGTTGTTCGACTCCTTTTTCTTCATCTTTGTCTCCATGGTTTTCATCGTCATCCACCCTTTGTAGAGGAGAGAGCTCTTCATTTTTACTTGTATTATTAGCTTCTACACAAGGAGAAAACTCATCAAATTTAACATGCACTGATTTTTCAACTACTTTTGTCCTCTTATTATAAACTCTATAAGCTTTACTTGTAGAAGAATAACCAATAAAAATGCCTTCATCACACTTCTCATCAAATTTGCTTAAATTATCCTTAGTGTTCAAAACAAAACATTTACAACCAAAAAGTTTAAAATAAGACACATTCGGTTTCTTTAGAAAATATAACTCATAAGGTGTTAATTTTAAGATGGGTCGAAGCATAACACGATTAATAACATAACAAGAAGTACTAACAGCTTCAGCCCAAAATGATCGAGGTAATTTGTATTTAGATAGCATAGTGCGAGCTAGTTCTTGCAAAATTCTATTTTTTCTTTCCACCACACCATTTTGTTGAGGTGTACGAAGAGCAGAAAATTCATGTTTAAGTCCTAACTCATTGCAAAAAGAAATAAATTTCTCATTATCAAATTCACCTCCACGATCAGAACTAATGCATTTTATTTTTAAATCTCTTTCATTTTGAACACGTAAACATAATTTGGAAAATTCTAAAAATACATCAGATTTAGACTATATGAAAATTGTCCAACTAAAACGAGAGAAATCATCAATCAAAACAAAAGTATACTTTCTACCTCCTAGGCTTAGTGTACTACGAGGACCAAACAAATCCATATGTATTAATTCTAAAGGCCAAGTGGTGGAAACGATATTTTTGCTTTTAGAAGAGGACTTTGTAAATTTTCCTTTTTTACATGGTGAGCATAAAGATGATAAATTTCCATGCAAAGAAGGTAAATCTTTAACCAGTTTATTTTGAGACAATTTTATGATAAGTTTTGAACTAGAATGTCCAAGACATCTATGCCACAAATCTAATTCCTCATTTATAGAAATAAAACATTTTAACGAAGAATGTGATAAATCATTAAACCTAATAATGTAAACATTTTGAATTCTAGGAGCAGTAATAACAATATCATTTGTTTTAGAGTTAATAATTTTGTATAGGTTTGAAGATGAATCAAACAAGACATTTAAGCCAATATCACATAGTTGACTTATTGAAATTAAATTAGGCTTCAAACCATTAACATATAAAACATTTGAGATAGAAAATGATTTGTTACCTACTAATCCAATGCCAATGATTTTCCACTTTCCGTTGTCGCCAAAAGTAATTACTCCTCCTTTCTTCATATACAGGCTATGGAACTTTAATTTATTTCCCGTCTTGTGCTTGGAACACCCTGAGTCCAAGTACCACACGTCTTCTTTGTGCTTAGCATGCCAACACACCTAGAAAGAGGATGAGAGTAAAGATCCGGCTACCCAAGTGGTTCCTCCCATAGAATAGGTGGAAGCCTTAGGCACCCAGATTTGTTTGACTAAGCAGTATCCCGTCTTCTTACAAGTATGCGTTGTGTGACCAAACTTATAACATTTGGCACACTTGATGAAGGAAGTTGACGGGTTTTTCAAAATAAATTTTGACCCTTTGCTGGAAGCTACAGGGACATGTGATTTATTGTTTTTAACTTGAAAATTAACATTCCTAGAATTTTTCTTATCGCCGACGATAGTGGCTGTCGCTGGGCGATAGCATTCAGGAGAGTATCCAAGTCCGAATTTTCCAGAACCATAGTACTGGTTTCCCAAAATCATATTTAGAGATTTTTGGCCCACTCCAAATTTGTTAGTGGCCATTTATAAATTTCGGACTTGTCCCCTTAATACATTATTTTCGGTAACTATGGTGTCGCAATGATTAACGAAGGACTTCTTGCTGCCTTCCACTTGAGATTCAGAGAATTTTAGAGATCTCTCTAAGGCCTCTTTCTCTTTTGTAAGAGTTTCAACCCGAGTCTGAGTCTTAGAGAGATCTTTCTCAAGTTCCACTATCTTTGTCAAAGATGGACAATCCTCTTGACAAGACACTTTCTCTTTTCCAAGAATTTTTACTTCATTTTTTAGTTTTTTATTTTCTTTAACTAAAAATTTATTTTCAGATTTGAACAATTTAATTTCATGCACTTTTTATCTAAATACTCGCAAGTACTTAAAAATTCTGAAAATAAATCATCATAAGTTTCAGGAGTTATCTCAGTGTCGCTCTGGACACTACTTCCTTCATCATAAGATGAAGCTCTCTTTCCCATCAAGCACATGTTGGCCTCCTCTTCAGTTTCTGACCCTGAACTTCTCGACTCCTCAGAAGTGGCTTCATCCCATGTTTCTGCCTTTAGAACCTTCTTCCTATCTTTATTTCTGTGACGCTTCTCCTTCAGCTCTTTCAGATACTTTGGGCACTTGCTCTTTATGTGACCAATCTTCATGCAATGATATCATTCAGGTGGTGGTCTATCTTCAGCATCCTCTTCTTCAGCTTGGGATTTTCCTTTTCTATTCCCATATTCTTTCTTCTTGAAAAATCCCTTGAAAGAATTTCTTCTTTCAGGATTTCTCATAAATCTCCTGAATTTCTTCACAAACAAACTCTCTTCATCTTCATCATCACTTTCATCAAACTCGCTTTCCTTCTCCTTCTTGGACTTCAACGCCAAAGCTTTCTTTTTTGGCTCCAAGTTATATTCTTGTTGTTGAATCCTCATCTCTACTTCATGTGTTTTCAAGTTTCCTATGAGATTCTCAATTTGGAGAGACTTTAGATCGTGTGACTCCAAGATGGCAGTCACTTTACGATTAAACTTTGGGGGAAGCGATCTAAGTATTTTCCTCACCAAATCTCCATTTGAGAAATTCTTCCCTAGAATCTTCGAGTCGTTTACTATCTTGCTAAACCTCGTGTACATGGAGTCTATATCTTCATCAACCTCCATCTTGAACTTCTCAAACTCCGATACTAGCTTGAAAAGCTTCGAGTCCTTTACCTGCGATGTACCTTCATGAGTAACTTCAAGAAGATTCTAAATATCATATGCAGTATCACATGCACAAACATGATTAAATTCAGTCATATCTAACGCACAAAATAGAGCGTTCATTGCCTTAGCGTTATTTTTACAACGAAGCTTATCAGCTTTGTCCCATTTGTCCTTAGGTTTCTCCATAGAGACACTTCGTACAACAGTTATAGGGGCAGTGTAGCATGTTTCTACCATGCCCCAAACATCAATATCTAGTGCTATTAGAAAGCATCGCATTCGAGCTTTCCAATAGTTATAGTCAGTGCCCGTGAATAAGGGAGGTCTACTAATACCTTGCCCCTCAGAAAACACGTGCGTGTTTTGCGCCATTACTCCCGGTGGCGAAACCATTTTTGGAGTAACCTGCCTCTGATACCAAGTGTTGGATCTTATGGCGGGGGGGGGGGGGGGTGAATAAGGGTACTTTCTAATTTTTCTTAAACAACCTAAGCAACCTTTACAAAATGAATAACAACAAAGTAATGGAAGAGTGCAAACGAATACTAGCTAGAAACAATAATGATATATTTCAAAAGAGTTAAATTGCATACAAAGTGTCTCTATAGTGCTGGAGACAAAGGCTCATGAAATAAATAATTTTCTAGTGTATTCGCCGGTTCTTCTACCAAGAACCGACAGGCTAAAGCGTATCTCTCCCTAGATCTTGCTACTAGCCTCCCCCTAGATCTAACCACGATCTAGACGCTGCACAAAATGCAACGATTTCTCCCGAAGCCACACAAGGACTTGGACGCCACTCACAAGACGGCGATTCTCTCCTAAGACACACAAGGACCTAGACGCCACGCACAAGGCGGCGATTTCCCTTCCGATTACAATGAGAAAAATAAATGAAAAATAACAAAAACAAATTGAGCACTTTAGGCTAGACACTCCCTTCAAACAAAGCGCTGAAGATGCTGATGAATCCTTGTAAGAGATGCTTTGAATGCTTCGTACGTGCCGTCAATCTTCCGCGTTATTTGGCCTTCTTAGGAGTATGGAGTATCTCTGAGTTCTGGAGCTCTCTGGATCGTCTTTGAAGGTAAGTGCTCTCCAGGTAATGAAAAATCGTAACTTTCTCAGAAAATGAGAGACTTTTATATTCTAGCGCTATCGTCGGGCGATACTGGGTATCGTCATCTGGCGATAGCGATAACTGCCGCCACGTGTCCCACGAACTCCTCATTTTTGCATCGCACAAACATTGAGCACTGAATCGTGCACTATCGCCACGCGATACCAGATATCGCCATCTGGCGATAGCGAAATAACGGTGGCCACGATTTTGTCGAGCGTCGAGCGGAAATGCGTCGAGTGGCGTTATCGCCTATAGCAATACCCAATATCTCCTAGCGATATCTCCAAGCCATGATTTCGTCGAGCGTCGAGCGGAATTGCGTCGAGTGTCGAGTGTCGAGTGGCGAGTGTCGAGTGGTGCTATCGCCTATTGGCGATACCCACTATCGCCTGGCGATATCTCCCGAGCTCAATTCTGATCTGATTCATCATCAAAAAGATATGAGATATTAACCTGTGTTACCTGCACACCAATAACATCCAAATATCAAATACAAACAAGATTTGTTATTAGTAAACTAGGATGTGTGGAATGCATGCTCCAACAATATGTACTTAAGGCTCTTATAGTCCGTGAATATGTTAACTTTCACACCATATAAGTAATGTTGCCACAACTTAAGTGCAAAAATCACAGCCATCATCTCCAAGTCATGGACTGGATAATTCTGCTAATGCACTTTCAAATGAGGTGAGCCATAAGCAATAACCTTTCGAAACTAAAGAAGAGCGCATCCTAAGCCGCTCCCTGAAGCTTCACTGTAAGTCTCGTAGCCATCTGTACCACATGGCAAACTCAAAATAGGCTGTGAGGTCAAACGACTCTTTAGCTCCTCAAAAGCTCGCACGCACTCAGACGTCCAATCGAGCTTATGATCTTTCCTCGTTATTGTAGTGAGAGGTAAGGCTATCCGCGAAATGTTCTCTACGAAGCTCCTGTAGTAGCCAACAAGCCTAAGGAAACTTCCGACTCCTACTACAGAATAGAACACAGGCCACTCTCGTATCACAAATATCTATGCAGAATCCACTGCAATACCTTCTCTACTAACCACATGGCCAAGAAAAGCCAGTGACAACAACCAAAACTCGCACTTTGATAACTTGATATAAAGCATGTTTCTCCTCAGGGTGTGCAAAAACATCCGCTAATGATTTGCATGATCTTCTTCGGACTGAGAGTACTCTAATATATCATCAATGAATATGATCACAAACAGGTTCAAGTACTCCCTAAATGTGTGATGCATCAGGTTCATGAATACTGATGGCATATTTATTAGCCCAAACGGCATTATAGTGAACTCGTAGTGCCCATAGCGTGTACCAAACGCTCTCTTAGGAATGTCACATTCCCTAATCCTCAATTGGTAATAGCCAGACTTTAAATCCAGCTTCAGTATACCGTTGATCCCACTAGCTGGTCGTACAAGTCATCAATCCGTGGAATCAGATACTTATTCTATTCCATTAGCTTGTTCAGCTCTCGATAATCAATTCATAGACGCAAGCTTTCATACTTATTCTTCACAGAGGACTGGTGCACTCCAAGGTGACATACTTGGAAGTATATAGCCTTACTCTAGCAATTCTTGCAATTGAACTTTTAATTCCACGATTTATATTGGAGCAACACGGTACGGCGAGCGTGCCACCGGTTTTGCACTTGGCACCAACTCTATAGTGAAGTCAATCTCCCGCTGGGGTGGTAACCCAGGAAGATACTTAGCGGAAAAATATGCATACTCCGATACAATAGAAATGTAACTCAAACTGGACTTCTGCTCAAGAGCATCCAATTGCGTGAAGAACAACTCTGCACCCTTCCATATAACCTTGACTACCTGGAGAGTAAACATCAATATCTTGCTCGATACTCGCATACTAGCTAACTTAGTCTTTCATTTGGTATTCTGTCCCAATGTGACTTCCTTAGAGTTGTAATCTATATAAGAACGCTGCTCCGAGAGCCAGTCCATACCAAATATTACATCAAACTCTGATATCGGTAGCACAGATGCTTCCAAACCAAAATCATGACTTCCTATCTGCACTTCAACACAACAGGTTCGATCCCCACGCATCAAGCATCCATTAGGTAATAACACATTCACTCGCTCTGTCGGTATAAACGAAGACACTCTGATACGCCCCACGAAGTCCTTAGGCAGAAAGGAATGAGAAACTCATGTATAGAAAAGTGCTCTCACCGGATATTCAATATCAGGACAAAGCCTAATTCAAACAAATCATACACAAGCAACACAAAAGGTACTAAGTATGGAAAATAGTCAAAATTATATCTTAACTCATATTTGTTACGACATCACTTTGTTTGATGGCCTCCTACAGGACAAGATTATAGACTCGAGGTTGTGCTTGAGATGTAGTTGACTCCACCACTACTTTTCCCTTTTCAGCATAAGTCGCACCGATTTTTTCTCCTTCTTAGGAGGGCCACTCCAACATTCTCGGGATATATGTCCCACCTTGCCACATGTGTAACACGTGAGCGTACATCTCTTATAAGTTGCTCCAGACGTAAGAGAAGAAATAGCTAGTGCAGAAGGTTTAGATTTCTTATTCCACCGTCGATCCCCAGACTTTGAAGAACTTGGTGCCTTAAACTCTGGCTTCTTCACTGCCAAGTCATTCTTACGCTGAATGCGCTTCATATCCAGTTCGAGGGAACAAGCAGTATTGACCAAGGTAAGAAACCCTTGTGTCATCGGTCCTGAGAGAAGAAACCCTATATCATCCCTCAACTCTTTATAAAACCGATTTGTTTACTGTTCCTTGTCTGCAAATGTAAAGCATGCATATCTACCCAATCTCGTAAACTTGTGCAAGTAGTCATCCGCCAAACTCTCGTCTTGAGTTAGCCTTTAAAATTTGTTTTTCATTGCATTCCACTGTGCAGATGGAATGAATCTCGCCAGAAAACACCTTGATAACTCCTCCATTGAGATCTCGACCAACGATCGACTAGGAAACTGGTGCAGCTCTAGTTCATCCAACCATAACCTGCCTCACCATCTAACATGAAGGTAGATACATTTACTTTTTGCCACTCCTCCGTTTCAGTTACCGTCAGGGCTCTCTTTATTCATGAGAGCCAATCTTTGGCTTGTGTAGGGGTTTCAGTACCCGCAAACATATTAGGATTGAAACCCATTACGTGTTTCAATTTATTTTCGGTTACTTGCCTCGCGATCACTGGCTCCACGACCACTCATCGTACCGAAACATATTAAACTACGCCAGTCAGTACCTGGACTACCTCAGGGGTAGGAGGTTGTACTCGCTGAAAGTTAGGGGATAGATCTTAAATTCACACTAGAGATAAATATATAAGGAGAAAAAAAATCACAGCACATAAAATAAAGAGAAGCACAACCAGACAACACAAGGACTTATAGTGGTTCCCCTAATCTTGGGTACATCCAATATTCTACCACCCTAGTAGGAATCCAATAGAGGTTTTTGATCAGGTGCCATGGCACCAACATGTTTTTGATCAGGTGCCCTGTCACCACAAGATCTATTTTCAGGGAGATCTCACAACCCTTTGAGCTTTTGATCAGGTGCCCAAAAACCAACACACAGGTTTTTGATCAGGTGCCCTACCACCAAGAGTTTACTTTTGAAGGCATTAAAAATTATGTACAAAGGAAAGGGAAATGAAATGATGTTATCTTCTCTGTCTCAAATCACTGAGAGAAGACTAGTGGATGTTTATAATGTCAAAGCTCCCCCTGAGATGTTGAATGGTTCAGGAAAGAAGGAAGCTTTGCTTCAGGGTATAGGCCGTCAGATTGATGATGATCTCCATCAAGATTTTTAGACTGATATTGATTTATGTCTCTTGAAAGCCTGGAGCAGATGAAGAACTCTGTGAATATCTTGATTGATGCAGAGTTTTTCTTCTTTATATAAAGGAAAGCCTTTTTTATTTCTTTGTTCTACTATCTGTCTTTATGTTGTCATCTTCTGTCAAATTCAAACAATTGAATTCATTTATCTTGACAATGGCTGAAGCATTCCCGAGATAGTAGAAGATGCCTTGGGAATTAATTCAAAATTATCTTCTGAAACAACCGAAATTTAATGTTGCCTTTGAACGGCTATTTCCATTAAATATGAGAGTTATAATCGCCTTAATTAATTCTGCCAATGGTAAAACAACTGCCTGGAAACTGCACAGAATTCATCAATCTGGTCTCGTAGATCGTCGGGCTCAGTTTCCATTTCGTCGAGCTGAGAATCTGTCTTGAGTTTAGTGATCATCGACCTGAGCTCGGAGTTCATCGAGCTCAGATGGATTTCGTCAAGCTAAACTTCTTGCTTGAGACCAGAGTTTGTCGACCTGAGCACAGCAAACTGCATTCTAGAAATAACTTGCCAAATCTATGCTCTAAGTTCGTCGTTCGTCGAACTAAGTTCCTGACTTTGTTACAACTACATTTCTTGGAATTCTTTCAGCAATTCTAAAGAGCCCTTCTGAGGAAGATATGGAAATAAACCTATGACCCATGACTATACATTTTGGGTCAATCTAAATATCCTAATAGTGATCCTTGCCCAAATCAAAACTAGGGTTCCAACAATCCCCCCTATTTTTGTGAGGAAACTATTTACATAAAAACAAATAAAATACAAAGTAAAATAATCTGCCTGAATTACAAATTTTTAAGCTGATGTACAAGGGTATTTTGAGAAATAAAGTTATTGTTGTATCCTTCTAAGCAATTTCCCCTTATAAATAGAATAAACAATCTCCCCTTACTATTGTAGCCTTATAAACAATCTCCCCCTATACAGCTACTACTGTATCCTCTATATTGACTGAGACTATAGCTTTTGGTTACTATCAAATACCATTGCTCCTCTGTGGTAAGATAGGTCTTTTCCTGAAAAGAGATGTTAGGAGTTCTGGACCCAGATTATCTTGGGTCCTAGTTCTTTTTTTATAATAATTAGAAATAAAAGAACATTCAGGTTGATTTTTATAACCTAGTGGATGAAATTTCCTATAAGGGATGAACCACTGGGTAAAAGGATTTGTAAACTTTTGAGTTTGATTATAATTCTGTAGAGAACAAAAACTTTTGTTCTGGAATTTTGAGTTCGATGAATTAAGATAATTTTGTTTAACTGAGTTCGAAGAATGGTAGTGGTTCCGTCGATCTCTGCTCAGAGAATAATAGAAATTGTTTTCTCTGTTCCACTTTCGTAGACCTCTGTTCGACGAATCATATTTATTTCGTCGAGCATAAATTCTTGACCAGTTAAGATCAAAATCTCTATTCATAGTTCGTCGTGCTTTGTTCGACGAAAGGTATTATTTTCGTCGAGTTTGGTTCGACGAATTATATTGAACAAAAGTTTTCTGAAGATTTTTAGTTTGATTTGGTAAAACTTTAGTTATTTTGTCTAAATCTATTAACTTTTCTTTGCCTTTAACTGATTCTAATGAGACTATTTGTTTAGAAGTATTTTTTAAATCTTCTTTGAGTTTTATGTATTCAGAAGATAAATTATTTACTTTCTCTCTGAGAAGTTTTATTTCCTTCTCAGATGGAATTAAATCTTTACATAGGGTTTTAAAATCTTTCTTAAAATGTTCTGAAGAGAAATCAAAGGAAAAGATTACATGATCCTCTTTTGATTCACATTCTAATTCTTCATCAGAGTCTGATTCTTCAGCAGGGTTGCTGCAAGAGGCATTTATTATCATCAGTTAAAATTCTCTTGCTCTAAACTCTTCTACTTCTTCAGTTGAACAAGATGAAGCTTCAGAGTCACTCCAAGTTTCAGCTTCAAAGTTACTTTCTTTAGCTGATCCAGCAACCATTGCTGTGAGGGAGTCCCAAATATCTTTTGCTGATGAACATTCAATAATTTCCTGAAAATGTCATCAGACTTTGATTGTGCAAGAATGTTCATTGCTTGTACATCAGCAATCTTTAGCCTTTTCTGGACTTCTATCCATTGAGGTGATGGAACAACATTGATGCTTTTTATTTCCATTGGTTTATAAGGACCTGTCAAGAGGGTTGTAAATGGCTTCATCAATAGAGTTCATTAAAAGCCTAATCCTTGCCTTCCATAGTGCAATCTTTTATAGATTACACATAGGAGGTCTGGTGCTTGAAAACTCTTCATTTTGTGTCATGATAAACTCTTAAGAAATATAAGATCTATCAGATCATTTTGGTTCAGGTGTTAGCCTATACAACCAAAGAAACCTGCTCTGATACCAATTGAAAGTTAGGGAATAGATCTTATATTTACACTAGAGATAAATATATAAGAAGAAAAGAAATCGCAGCACATATAATAAAGAGAAGCACAACCAGACAACACAAGGATTTATAGTGGTTCCCCTAATCTTGGGTACATCCAATCTTCTACCACCCTGGTAGGAATCCACTACAGGTTTTTGATCAGGTGGCCTGCCAGCAATAGGTTTTTGATCTGGTCTCTTGTCACCACAAGATCTATTTCCAGGCAGATCTCACAACCCTTTGAGCTTTTGATCAGGTGCCCAAAAACCAACACACAGGTGTTTGATCAGGTTCCCTGCCACCAAGAGTTTACTTTTGAAGGGAGTAAAAACCTTATACACAGGAAAGAGAAAAGAAATGATGTTGTCTTCTCTGTCTCAAATCTCTGAGAGAAGACTAGTGGATGTTGTGATGTCAAATCTCCCCCTGATATGTTGAATGGTTCAGGAAAGAAGGAAGCTTTGCTTCAGGGTGTAGGCCTTCAGATTGATGATGATCTCCAACAAGCTTTTTAGAATGATATTGATTTGTGTCTCTTGAAAGCCTGGAGCAGATGAAGAACTCTATGAATATCTTGATTGATGCAGAGTTTCTTCTCCTCTGTAAAAAGGAAAGCCTTCTTTATTTCTCTGTTCTACTATGTCTTTCTATTGTTCTCTTTTGTCGAATTCAAGCATTTGAATTCATTTATCTTGACAATGGCTGAGCGTTCCCGAGAGAGTAGATGATGCCTTGGGAATTAATTCAGAATTAACTTCTAAAACAACCCACATTTAATGTTGCCTGAAAAATGCACAGAATTCATCGATCTGGGATCGCAGATCGTCGAGCTAAGTTTCCATTTCGTCGAGCTGAGAATCTATTTTGAGTTTAGTGATCGTCGACCTGAGCTCGAAGTTCGTCGAGCTCAGCTAGATTTCATCGAGCTAAACTTCTTGCTTGAGATCAAAGTTCGTCGAGCTGAGCTCAGCGAACTGTATTCTTGAAATAACATGCAAAATCTGCGCTCTAAGTTCGTCATTCATCGAACTGAGTTCCTGACTTTGTCACAACTTCATTTCTTGGAATTCTTTCAGCAATTTTGGAGAGTCCTTCTGAGGAAGATCTGGAAATAAACTTACCCATGACTATACATTTTGGGTCAATCTAAACATCGTAATAGTGATCCTTGCCAAATCAGAACTAGGGTTACAACACTCGCACTCCAAGTTGCGCATTGATTAATGAGATTTCGGCTTTAGCAACCAACAACAAAGTTTCCGTAGAAGGAGGAGGTGTTGTCACCTCAGTTGGTGCATTATTCTCCATCGAGTTTTGGGGTTCTGCTGCCCTGCACCACTTCTCGTTGCCTATAAGTGTGAAACGAACATTTAAGCAATGCACAATATTGCCAAAAGCAATTATTGGAACACGCAAGTTCCTTCAAGATGTGTATTTTCATTCCTAAGTGGGCATTCTTGAGTTCATTTTCTATTATAACGGTAAGCACATACACGTGCTCGCCGCCACTCAAAAGAATTTGACTAAGAAATCGGCGAAGGAAGACCGAGACAAGATGATACCAAAATTGTAACACCTCCATCCGTCACATGAAATATAACAGAGGGTCCGACCGGGGCCCGCGCCATATTCCACAAACAATCGGCGGAGTTACATGCAATTATCAAGAGACTAAATGAGACCTATCTCAGAGTATTCTAGCGGAAGCTTCACGGGTTAAATTGAACTCAAGTAGTACAAATGTCCACTAATATAAACCACATAGGAATGTTTACAAAATTCACAAAACATTATGGCCTTAAGACCTTACAACAGTTTCCTTTCAAAATTATTTTCATATATTGGCACGCAGGTCGACCACACAAGAGAAACATTTATAGTTCGCCTTTGGGCCTTCGAGGGCGAGCCAATTACAGCATAAGGGACTTCAGCCTGCTACTTTACACTTGGCTCTCCAACACCTGCAAATGTGGCAAACAAAGCAACCGTCAGCTTTAGCTGACCAATTTATAACGACCCCACCCCTCATTCGGGGTGGCGGTTGTCCTTCCCTGCAAGCAGCAACTATATATATATATATATATATATATATATATATATATATATATATATATATATATATATATATATATATATATATATATATATATATATATATATATATATATATATATATATAGCAATAAGAACGTGCAAATTAAGCACCATTCGCCATAGATTCATGCTCGATCGGCCACACTCCTCGTGCACTTAGGGCATATTATCGGTGTGTTGAGATTTTAGACCTCACCACCATTCATAAAACGGTTTCTTTCAGCATTTCTCTCTTTTCTTCCTATGCTACGACAAAGTCAAAGGAGCTCTCAAGATTCAATCCAGTGACTCACTCCATGTCAGTCGACATAGGGTGGGTACAGGTTAACCGAATCCTTTTGTTCAAACCATCATGCGCTGAAAGTTGAAACCTTCATGGCCGTGACATGATGCGGGTTCAGCGTCCCCCTTGCCCAAGCAGAACTTTTTAAGTCCTTGCTCATAGACCACAGAAATTTTTATGTCCTCACACGCATATCATACATAGATATTAAGTAAAGGCCCTCATGTCTCCCAGAGACAGGACACTTACAAACATAGCTCATTGGGAGCTAGCGCTGGCGGTAGCACTACCGCTGCGTGGTAGGGACAGAATTCAATTCTTCCCCATTTTTGGTGTTTTCCTGAAGATCCCCTCAAGTACTATCACTGCAGCATCTTGCACACCCTAGACCTCGAATTTTACACGTTGAAACACACGTTTTATCCATGGAGTCTTCTCTGGCACGCAAATCAATTCATCACCAATCCAGACTAACCTGTCTCAATGGGATTCACACAACATGCCTATTCCGTACTTCAATTCTGGATATATATGCACGTTTTATCAGGGATCACAATGATCTACCCACTGTAAACCACCCTTTTCTTCACTTTTTGGTGAGGGTTTCCACACATGTATGCAAATTTAGGACTTCACTTTTCCAAGGAGAAAGTCGTTACCCTTGTATATCTTTTCAGAGCCTTGAATAAGTCTTCTGTCCAGATGGAAAGGAACGCCTCACTTTCCTCGTCACGGATCGTACTTCAGCTCTTGATTTCGATCACGGGATCAACTTCACCAAGCTTGCAACCCGAATCCTCAGCCTCTTTCCCTGAATAACTTGCAGTACCAAGATAGAGAGAAAAGTGAGAGTTCAATCTCATGCCCAACAATTATTTAGAGGCTACCACCGTGAGGTATCTACTACCACCGTATGGTATCATAGGTGGTTACCGCTTGGGCCAATTGACATCGCGCTGTCACTCCAAAACAGCCTCCACCTTACTTAAACGTGGTAGCTACTACCACGCGTTAGTTACTACCGCCAAACGGTACTTTAACCCGAGCTATCGCCGTGCAATACTCCTACCGTCACGCGGTAATCACTCAACACCGCATTGAAAGAATTGAGTGATAGCACCACGCGCTAGCCCACTACCGCACCACGGTAGTCCTCTCAATGCTTCAAAGCGTTGAGAGCGTTAAGTTGTACCAACACATGATAGCCCACTACCACCCCGCGCTAGTCCTCTCAACACTTTGTCGATAGCATTGAGTGGTATCACTATGTGCTAACTTTACTACCGCAACGCGGTAGATTCCCGAGAGGTCAGTCGATTTAATTCAAAATCTAACACCTGCATTAACACTAACGACGTGTGTTAACTTCCAATTCTTCCTTTTTATGATTTTTGGGGCGTTACACCGGCGGATTCGACAGCAACAACCCCAGCCCTGTGGTCCCAAAGGTGGGCTCCAGGCTCTTCGGGCGAGTGTTAGTGGCAGTTTGGAAGAAAAAGTCTGTATGAGGAGAGTTGAATCGTATTGGGATGCCCGCATCGCCCAAGTTGGTACCAGGATCAGCGGGGAGGTCTTTAATCTCCTTCCCTTGGGTTCGGCGGCCAACTTGGGGGAAGAGGCGAGTCCATGATCCAGAGTAGAAGCCAAGTCATCTAGAATGGCCACGCCGACTTTGGTTAGGTTTGTCCTTTTTGGCAGACGTATGTTGTAATGACTCGCGCAGTGATGGGTTTGAGAGCCAGGGGCTCACCACGGCAGTGCGGGAGGAGTTGAGCGCCCTGGTACGGTTGAGCCTCTCTTAGAACTCCTTTAAAAGAGGCACGATGTCAAAATGAAGGAAAGAGAGGGGATTGGCACCTCTCTCCCAGGAAGGTGGACATATATATAGCATCTTGTGTCTCCCACCAAAATATTCCCTCCGGCTCCTGCTGCACTCGCCGAATCTCTCAAGGTTGGATGATTCTTTCTGAGCTTGTGGAAACCTCGCAAATAGTGGGGATTATGAACAACCCCATATCCGGTGAGTGGGATCAAAAGGAGCCCGCCCAACCATTTGGCACAATTTGAATCGGGCATGTCAGCCAGGGGGTGGCGAATGCAGTAGAGTTGTACGGCTCGCCTAGATTGGGTGTGAAGCATGTGCGGGGAAAGCGGAGTAAGTGGACTCGCACTCACCCCCGGCTCTCCGTAGTAGTAGGCAAGTGTGGCAGACCATGCCCGCACTTGCCTCGGGCTATAGGGAGGCGGCGAGTGCCTGCCCCATTGAGCACTCGCCGCCCAAAGCGAGTGGTAGTTTTCATGGACCCCTCGCCCAGTGATGTTTTTACCATTTCACCCTCGTTGGTCTGCCAATATCCCCCCAAACTGTGAAGTTACACTATTGGCAGATTTATTTGGGCTACTTATATATGTTCAGAACAGTGCAGTTGCATTGCTGGTAGATCATTTTAAGAAAACTATTAATAGAACCAAGGGGTTACATCAGAAGACAAGCTTTCCAATTCTCTAATTTCTATATCTTCTTATGCTTTCTGAGGTGCCCTTAGCTCAGAACAGGTTTAGGAGGGGAAGCACTATAAGATCTTCTGGGTGTGTGGTGGGACCTCCGTGCTGGACCCATGAGTCAGTTCTTGAGTTCTAAGTCTTCAGTCAATCAATCCTGCAAGGAGAAGTAAGTGTGCGGTCTCCACTTCCCCAAGGGTCCGAACTCTATAGAAGTCAGTTATCGGTTTCAACACTAGTGACCTAATAAATGTCATTATGTTACATAGATCCTGGCGGAGTACTACGAATTATCAAACAGAAACATGTTAAATAGACCCTGGCAGAGTGCTGCAAATTATTGAGTTTGTACTCACTAGACAGACCCTGGCAGATTGCTGCAAATTATTGAACGGGCACTTGCGGAATAGATCCTGGCGGAGTGGTATGAATTATTGAACGGGCACTTGGGGAATAGATCCACCGCACGATATCTACTACCGCCGCATGGTATCATAGGCAGTTGCCGCTTGGGCCAATCAACATCGCGTTGTGACTCCAAAACAGCCTCCACCTTACTTCTACGTGCCTGCTACCACCCTGCGTCAGTTACTACTGCCACGCGGTACTTTAACCTGAGCTATCACCACATAATACTCCCACCACTGCATGGTAATCACTCAATGCTGCGTTGAAAGAGTTGAGTGATAGCGCCATACGCTATCCCACTACTGCCCTGTGGTAGTCCTCTCAACGCTTCAAAGCATTGAGTGCGTTAAGTGGTACTGCCACATGATAGCCCACTAACACGCCGCGTTAGTCCTCTCAATGCTTTGTCGAAAGCATTTAGTGGTATCTCTATGCACTAACTTTACTACCGCCACATGGTAGATTCCCGAGAGGTCAGTCGATTTAATACAAAAGCTAACACCCACATTAACACTAACGCAGTGCGTCAACTTCCAATTCTTCCTTTTAGGATTTTTTGGGCGTTACATCGGCGGATTCAACAACAATGACCCCAGCCTTATGGTCCCAAAGATGGGCACTGGGCTCTTCGGGCGAGTGTCAGTGGCAGTTTGGAAGCACAAGTTTGTCTGAGGGGAGTCAAATTGCGTTGGAGGGATGCCCGCATCACCCAAGTGCGTACCAGGATCAGCAGGGAGGTCTTCAGTCTCCTTCCCTTGGGTTCGGAGGCCTACTTGGGGGAAGAGGAGAGTCCATGATCCAGAGTAGAAGCCAAATCGTCTAGAATGGCCACGCTGACTTTGGTCAGGTTTGGCCTTTTTGGCAGATTATGTTGTGGTGACTCGCGCAGTGATGGGTTTGAGAGCCAGGGGCTCAGCACGACAGTGCGGGAGGTGTCACAACCCGCATTTTTCTCATTACTAAATAAATCAGAGCACGAGATAACTACGAGCTGTGATTCCACGTCAAGTAGGGGATAACTGCTGATGCTCAGGCAACACTCTAATCCTTCAAATCATAAGTTAAAATGAATAGAAAACTGATTTTTAAATTAATTGGCCGTATCCCTCGGCTCAGTGGATCAGATAATCCACGGTTTGAAAACTATTTTTATACGTAGAGGAAAAATACCTCATTTATGCTTAACATCCTAAAAGAGCGCATAAGTGTCCTAAGAGAACAACTTACACTATGCAAGACCCTAGATTTCAATTTATACTAGTTATAAGGAAAACAATCTTTTTACGCATTTGGAAAATAATGATTGAGCTTTTATAAAACATGTTGATCATGCAATACATATAGTATTTTTTTTATAGGTTTTAAAGTAACTAGCAACCTAGCATAAAACCTTCCCAGAGAGCAAGTGAAACTACCATAAAACAGGTAAACTAGCAGCTAAGCAAAGACTTAGTATCACAAAGGAATATCACCAACGAGTGTCAACAACCTGACACAAACTCGCTGGCGAGCATGCATGTCTGTACTACTACAAAGCTAAAGAACTACCTCAACAAGTGAGGAAAACACTGCCACAACGCAGTCCACAAGGAAACTCCTGAAATTAGCCGTTCAGCCGGCTACAGACCTGAACCTGAGGCATTCAAAAGAAGAAAACCTCAGCAAGAAATAATAAAACAAGAGGCAAAGAAACATCAGATAATAATCGAATGAAAAAAGCAGAAAGAAAAAGGGTTACCAACCCTGCAAGAGAAATGCTGAAAATCTCAGCTAAAGAATCCAAAAAGGGACAAAATGTAAGTATATCAATCAGTAAAGTGAGAGAAATGCATCAAGTACTAAAACGTACCAAACTCCGCTCAAGCCTGCAGAGACAAAAAGGAAACCAATATGCATCAAATGAACAGTATGAAAGGAACTAACAGTCCTAAACTTGTAAATCGTTAGCACTGGCACAAATCTCAAACCTGTGTCGGAGACTAAGAACAGTCACAACCGAACAACCAGGTCCAGGTGTCTCAAGAGTACTAAAGGGGCTGCCACAGGGTCCACACACATAGAGTTCCAACCTCTTACAGGAACCCAAAATGTCCAAAGGAGGGAATGGTGGTGGCCACGGCTCGAACTCCCCCGGTACCATACTCCCTCAGAAACCCAGCTACCACATGCTAAGGATCCACGATTCGGCGCCAAAAGTAGCCGACAACACCACTTAGAAACTACCAAGTTCTACAACCAAAACCCGCCGAATTATTTCCCCCTACCCGCCGAATTATTTCCCCCTACCCGCCGAATTATTTCCCCCTACCCGCCGAATTCAACTTAAAATAACTTCCGAAACTTCCTAGTTTAGGCCGACTACACGCCCTAACCTAGGAATATTTCTAGTCTCACCTATACTATTCCAGTATTTTACGACAAGGAGAATTAATAAAGCGAAATACAACCCATGGAGGTACGCAAGAGGGGAGAAATCCACTTGCCTCAAATCGTTCTTGAAAACGTCCTGCCAAAATACTCCACCACGTAGATCCGTCCAAAAGGGGGCACGCGGAGACGAGATCTACGAAAAAACGGACAACCGGGGTTAGGGCCGAAAAAATCTAAGGCGAGACGGTCACCGAAACGGGAAAAGCTTACCGCGATCTCGAAGCTCTCGCCGAGAGCTTTTCAACGCCGCGATCGGATCGAAATTCCGTCCACCGGATCGGCGGTGGCGGCCGCCGGAAGATTCGCGAACGAGAGGATCCGCACTCGCCTAAAATTTCGCACAGGGGGGGCTGCTGGTTCGGAGGAAGAAGAAGGGGTTTTTCTCTTTTGTTTTTATATAAGTAAATACTTAATTTATTTATTATATTTTTTTTATATAAAAACTAACAAAAAACAAAAAGCTGTTCGGTGAGAATGATTCTCACCGAATACATGATTCGGTGAGAATCATTCTCACCGAATTCATGATTCGGTGAGAATCATTCTCACCGAATTTTTTATTTCTTTTTATTTTATTTTATTTTTTATTTCTTTATATATATATATATATATATATATATATATATATATATATATATATATATATATATAATATTTATAATTATTATAAAATGATATAACCTTATATCGTTATGGAGGGCCAAACGCACGCCGAGTCGAACGAAATTCGCACCGTAGGCGAATGACGACGCTACGAATCCAACGGCGAAGTAGAAATCGAATTCCGACGCACCGTTTTCGAGATAATAATTTCTAAAGTTAACGGCGTACGCGAACACATACAAACTTCAATCGCGCGCCGAGGCTCCGAAAATGCTCGGAACCCGACGAAACTTGACGAGCAAGTCTAAAATTAGCCGATCTAATTTCCTAATGTAAAATTTTCCACTCCCGATGCAAATCCCAAAATTTGGCCGGTCAAACCTAACGAACGCAAAACGCGCTAACGACAAAGTCGGTAACAAAATCCGACGAACAAAACTCGGGCAAATTCTCCCGAAGCCAAAACACAAGCATTCCCCAAGAGGCTCCACCGAGTCACCAAACAGACTCCGGCTCGCTAGGGAATCTTGCTAACAGGCATCACCAAGCCACGCAGGGAACCTAAAGAGCTAAAAGCACGCTCTAACAACGTCACATGACCAACACGCGCTAACATAACGCTCTGACGTCATAATACGTCAAATAAGAACTAAAATAAATCACTGGAAAAATCGAGGGCGTTACAGTCACTCCCCCTAAAAGAAAGTTTCGTCCCGAAACTTTACGCATAAAACACTTCTACCACAGAAGGAAAAGAAAATAACCAAGGGTTATCGAATGCTTACCGAGCACAGCTAGGAGAACAAATGAGGATGCGCCTCCCTCATAGCTGACTCCAACTCCCAAGTCGCGCACTCCACGTCTTGGTTTCTCCACAGAATCTTTACCATCGGTATTGTCTTTCTCCGCAACACTCGATCTTGCACATCCAAAACACGAATAGGAACTTCCACGTAGGAAAGGTTAGGCTCCAACTGGGGCACTGCATCCAGAACTTGTCTGTCACTTAGCACGCACCTCTGCAGTTGGCTCACGTGAAAAACATTGTGCACGCCAGGAAAATTTGCGGGCAATTTCAACTTGTAGGCTGACACACCAATCCGCTCCACAATTTCAAATGGTCCCACATACCTTGGGTCCAACTTATGGTTCTTACCGAATCTCTTCACTCCAACCATCGGGGAAACCTTAAGGAATACCATGTCCCCCACAGAAAATTCCAAAACGGACCTACACCGATTGGCGTTCTTCTCGTATCGCTCTTGAGCTATCCGAAGCTTCTCTCGAATAAGCTTTACAGAGACTTCCATTTCTTCTAAGGCATCTGGACCTAACATCGGCCTCTCACCAACCTCAGCCCAAAATAGAGGAGTTCTACATCGTCTTCCATATAGCGCTTCGAAAGGAGCCATTTGCAGACTCTCTTGATAACTGTTATTGTATGCGAACTCCATCAACCTCAAGCGTTCATCCCACGCTCCTCCGTGGTCTAATATATAACAACGGATCATATCTTCCACAATCTGATTAATACGCTCCGTTTGACCATTGGTCTGTGGATGATATGCGGTAGAATATCTTAAGTCAGTTCCCAATCCTTCTTGAAGGCTCTTTCAGAAACGAGACTTAAACCTGGAGTCTCCATCTGATACTATACTTACGGGTACTCCATGTAACCTGATAACTTCATTCAAATATAGTTCCGCTATCTTTTTCATTGAGTAACCAATCTGAAAGGGTACGAAGTGCGCACACTTTGTTAATCTATCAACAATCACCCAAACAGAGTCATGCCCTCTGGGAGATCTCGGCAAACCAGTAATGAAATCCATTGAGATACTCTCCCACTTCCAAGTTGGAATCTCTAAAGGCGCTAATTTTCCACCAGGCCTTCCATGATCAGCCTTAACTCTTTTGCACGTAAAACATTCTGACACAAACCTTGCAATGTCACCCTTCATCCCAATCCACCAGGCAATCAATCTGTTACAAGTCCTTATACATTTTTATAGACCCTGGATGGTAGGCCACACTTGAACCGTGTGCCTCACTGCACAACTTAACTCGAATATCTCGAAAATTGGGGACGCAAAATCTACCGCGGTACTTTAGAGTACCCGCGTCATCGATCGAAAAGTCAGGCAACTCCCCCTTCTCAGTTCTATTATGAAGGTGCAGTAGATCAGGATCGTCCTTTTGATGAAGCCTCGTAAGAGAAATCCATGAAGTCTCAGACACTTCCAAACTGCTTGGCGAGTCACATCTATCAACTGAAATATCCATTAAAAGGAACTCTTCTACTAACAACTCAGTGGAGAGATTGAAAATTTTCCATGTCTTCCTGCTTAAGGCATCGGCTACCATGTTAGCCTTACCCGGATGGTACAGGATCTCCACTTCATAATCAGCCACATACTCTAACCATCTGCGCTGGCGCAAGTTCAACTCCTTTTGAGTGAAGACGTACTTCAAACTCTTATGATCTGTATAAATCTTGCACTGCGCGCCATACAACAAGTGTCTCCATAATTTCAATGCATAAATAACTGCTGCGAATTCCAAGTCATGCGTAGGGTAGTTTCTTTCATGAATCTTAAGCTGTCTTGACCCATACGCAATCACTTTTCCTTCTTGCATCAGCACACAACCAAGACCCACGTGGGATGCGTCCACGTAAACGGCATAGTCTAATCCTTCCGTAGGCAATGTCAATATCGGAGCAGTGCACAGTCTATTCTTTAGCTCTTGAAACGCTTCTTCGCACTTATCGCTCCACACAAATGCTGCATTCTTCTGCGTCAATTTGGTCAATGGCGTAGATAATGTAGAGAAACCCTCTACAAATCTTCTATAGTAGCCAGCCAACCCTAGGAAGCTTCTTATTTCTTTGGGTGTGGCAGGCCTCGTCCATTCCATAACTGCGGCTATCTTTTCTGGGTCGACAGAGATTCCGTCCTTGTTAACCACATGACCCAGGAAAGGAACCTGAGGCAACCAGAACTCGCATTTACTTAGCTTGGCGAACAACTTATGGTCCCTCAAGGCAGATAAAACTAGACGCAAATGTTGGTCATGCTCCTCAACATTGCGTGAATACACCAACACATCGTCTATAAATACGACTACAAACTTGTCCAGAAAGTCCTTGAAAACCCTGTTCATCATGTCCATGAAAGCAGAAGGTGCGTTGGTCAAACCAAACGACATCACCAAAAATTCAAAATGTCCATGTCTGGAATAGAAGGCAGTCCGCGGGATATCTGATTCACGGATCCTTAACTGGTGGTAGCCCGAACGAAGGTCAATCTTAGAGAACACGGCACTGTCTCGCAGTTGATCAAACAAATCATCTATCCTCGACAACGGATACCTATTCTTGCTCGTTACCTTATTTAGCTCTCTATAATCGATGCACAACCTCATCGATCCATCTTTTTTTCTTGACGAACAAAACGGGAGCACCCCAAGGCGAAGAACTCGACCTTATAAATCCGTTCTCAAGCAACTCGTCTAACTGGATACGCAACTCCTCCAGTTCGCGTGGGGCCATCCGGTAAGGCGCCTTGGCAATAGGACGCGTACCCGGCTCCAAATATATAACAAACTCCACATCTCGATCAGGCGGGAGACCAGGAAGGTTAGCTGGAAAGACATCAGAAAAATCACGAACCACCGGGATCTCCTCCAAACACGGCAAACTAACCTTGGTTTCTAAAACCGAAACCAAACAAGCAAAACATCCGGAATCTACAAGCTTCCGAGCACATACCGCCGATATAGTCGGAGAATCCTAGCGCGGATAACCGTAAACACTCCCAGGCTGACCGTTGTCCATCCTGAAGTCCAAGCGTTTACCCTTGTATTGGATCACAGCATCATATCTGGACAACCAGTCCATGCCTAGGATCACATCGAAGTCTTCCAGATCCAACAGCTTCAAATCAGCAATCGCGAGAAAATCGCCTAGTAAAATCGGACAACTCTGAATACCCTGATCCGAAACTACAGATTCACCTGAAGGAAACTTGACACAGAACGCATCACCAACACGATCGAGATCCAAACGGTAACGCTCTACGAAGGCCCTAGCCACAAATGAGTGGGTAGCGCCGGAATCGAACAGAACACGCGCCCAGCGGTTCTTTACCTTAAATCGTCCTATAAAATTGCACACGCGACTAAGGAAGCGAACGCTCAAACTATAACTATGAGCTAAACATTAAAACTAGGGGAGAATCTAACCCGATATCACTTGCGTGGACGCCTGAGCTTCCTCCATAGAGACCACGTTCAACTTTCCTTTCCCCTTGTCCACTCGCTGCGGCGGCGGCAAAGCCTGAAGAGGAACTGGCTGCAGAGTAAGCTGAGCTTGCGGGCACTAATACTTGAGATGTCCCTCTTGACCGCACAAGAAACAACTTCTCGCCTTCTTCCAGCAATGGGCAGCATCGTGCCCCGGCTTCTTGCATACAGAACAAAGCAAGTCTTTCTTTGGGATACCTTGGATCGCATGAATCTGCTCTTTCTTCTGAGCTCCTAATCTTTGATAGCACCTTTCCAATGGATGGCCCGGTCGGCCACAGAAATTGCATACCTCTTTGTTTCTCTTCCTCGGAGCAGCGTCAGGGACCTGAGTATTCTTACCCTCATCAGACTTTCTTTTATCTTTTCTCAGTTGTTGACCTCGATTCTTGGCGTTATCAATTGCCTCTACCCTTAAGGCAGCTTCCACCATACCAGCATAACTTGATGTCGCATAGGCACTTGCTAATTGCTGGACGTCACTCCTTAGCCCATCTAGAAATCGCTTGCTTCTATTTTCATCGGAACTCACCAAGTCTGGGGCAAATCGGCTTAGCTTACTAAACTCAATTTAGTACTCACTAACCGTGAGCTGCCTCTGCTTTAAGTGCAGGAAATCATTCATCAGACGGTCCCTCTCGACCGATGGCAGAAACTTGCTCAGAAGTAGCTCCTTAAAGGACTCCCAGGAACACCCGTCCTTCAGACCTTCTTTCTCCCTCAGCCACCACCCCTTTGCCAACCCTTTGAGCTGATATGCGGCTAACATCACTTTCTGATCATCAGTGATCCCGGAGTATGAGAACATCTCCTCGATTGATATCATCCAATCGTCTAAGACCATGTAATCTGCCTTGCCATCATACGTCGGAGGCCTAAGTCGCTGAAACTGAGAAATAAAGGTCATCTCTGGTGGCACCACGACCGGAGGCACCAGAGGAGCGGGGGGAACAGGGACAGCTTGACCCACAACAGGGTCCTGAACTCTCGGAATTTGCCCTGCTACAACTGCTAACAAGGACTGGACCTGAGACTGCAAATCCACTACTTGCTTTGACAAGGCTTCATTGCTTTGTCGCAGACCTTCTATCATTGCACTGCTCTGCGCACCTGAAGATTCTCCCTCCGATTGGGGAGTCAACCTTGTCGAAGGATGCCTCGACATTCTAATGGAACAACAAAACACTAATCAGACACCTAGCCCACCCACTAGAACCAAACAACATAGTACAAACAATACATACTTAAGTACTTGCTCATGCTGCTAACTTGCTCTGGGATTTTCAATAATGATGTTATGCTTATCCTACGATGATTCACTATCATCACACTAACTCTTGTGCCTAGATCGGGAATGCATGAATTTATATTCTTTTTGACTCAAAAATTATGTGTGTACACATGTCATCCTGCAAATCTTTAGCTTGGCACGTTGTGCTTATGCAATGTTATGCTATGCATGATTGTGCTATGCATTCTAAAAAGGCCCTAATGCATGTTATGAGCGGCGTACACATGAAAATGTTATGCATCCCATACTACATAACATTTCCATGCAACGAAAAAAGAAAATGTGCTAGCCGCATTCATGTGGTGAGGTTATGCATCCCATACTACATAACCCTCACATGTTGCCTCCTATGGTGGATCCATATACAAACACATAGTATGCATCCCATACTACATAATATGCCTCGTATACTTCATGTCATGCTATGAGTGTAGTGTTCGTGCTTCAGCCAAGACGTGCTGAAGACATATCGGTGTGTGTATGATATGACTCTAAACACCTAATACTTACAGGGACAGGTTGCCCGACAATTTGTCAAGCAACCTCCCTCTGATACCAACTGTCACAACCCGCATTTTTCTCATTAATAAATAAATCAGAGCACGAGATAACTACGAGCTGTGATGCCACGTCAAGCAGGGGATAACTGCTGACGCTCAGGCAACACTCTAATCCTTCAAATCATAAGTTAAAATGAATAGAAAACTGATTTTTAAATTAATTGGTCGTATCCCTCGGCTCAGTGGATCAGATAGTCCACGGTTTGAAAACTATTTTTATACGTAGCGGAAAAATACCTCATTTATGCTTAACATCCTAAAAGAGCGCATAAGTGTCCTAAGAGGACAACTTACACTATGCAAGACCCTAGATTTCAATTTATACTATTTATAAGGAAAATAATCTTTTTACGCATTTGGAAAATAATGACTGAGCTTTTATAAAACATGCTGATCATGCAATACATATAGTAGTTTTTTTTATAGGTTTTAAAGTAACTAGCAACCTAGCATAAAACCTTCCCAGAGAGGAAGTGAAACTACCACAAAACAGGTAAACTAGCAGCAAAGCAAAGACTTAGTATCACAAAGGAAAATCACCAACGAGCGTCCACAACCTGACACGAACTCGCTGGCGAGCATGCATGTCTGTACTACTACAAAGCTAAAGAACTACCTCAACAAGTGAGTAAAACACTGCCACAACGCAGTCCACAAGGAAACTCCTGAAATTAGCCGTTCAGCCGGCTACAGACCTGAACCTGAGGCATTCAAAAGAAGAACACCTCAGCAAGAAATAATAAAACAAGAGGCAAATAAACATCAGATAATAATCGAATGAAAAGAGCAGAAAGAAAAAGGGTTACCAACCCTGCAAGAGAAATGCTGAAAATCTCAGCTAAAGAATCCAAAAAGGGACAAAATGTAAGTATAACAATCAGTAAAGTGAGAGAAATGCATCAAGTACTAAAACGTACCAAACTCCGCTCAAGCCTGCAGAGACAAAAAGGAAACCAATATGCATCAAATGAACAGTATGAAAGGAACTAACAGTCCTAAACTTGTAAATCGTTAGCACTGGCACAAATCCCAAACCTGTGTCGGAGACTAAGAACAGTCACAACCGAACAACCAGGTCCAGGTGTCTCAAGAGTACTAAAGGGGCCGCCACAGGGTCCACACACATAGAGTTCCAACCTCTTACAGGAACCCAAAATGTCCAAAGGAGGGAATGGTGGTGGCCACGGCTCGAACTCCCCCGGTACCATACTCCCTTAGAAACCCAGCTACCACATGTTAAGGATCCACGATTCGGCGCCAAAACTAGCCGACAACACCACTTAGAAACTACCAAGTTCTACAACCAAAACCCGCCGAATTATTTCCCCCTACCCGCCGAATTATTTCCCCCTACCCGCCGAATTCAACTTAAAATAACTTCCGAAACTTGCTAGTTTAGGCCGACTACACGCCCTAACCTAGGAATATTTCTAGTCTCACCTATACTATTCCGGTATTCTATGACAAGGAGAATTAATAAAGCGAAATACAACCCATGGAGGCACGCAAGAGGGGAGAAATCCACTTGCCTCAAATCGTTCTTGAAAACGTCCTCCCAAAATACTCCACCACGTAGATCCGTCCAAAAGGGGGCACGCGGAGACGAGATCTACGAAAAAACGGACAACCGGTGTTAGGGCCGAAAAAATCTAAGGCGAAACGGTCACCGAAACGGGAAAAGCTTACCGCGATCTCGAAGCTCTCGCCGAGAGCTTTCCAACGCCGCGATCGGATCGAAATTCCGTCCACCGGATCGGCGGTGGCGGCCGCCGGAAGATTCGCGAACAAGAGGATCCGCACTCGCCTAAAATTTCGCACAGGGGGGGGGGGCTGCTGGTTCGGAGGAAGAAGAAGGGGTTTTTCTCTTTTGTTTTTATATAAGTAAATACTTAATTTATTTATTATATTTTTTTTTATATAAAAACTAACAAAAAACAAAAAGTTGTTCGGTGAGAATGATTCTCACCGAATACATGATTCGGTGAGAATCATTCTCACCGAATTCATGATTCGGTGAGAATCATTCTCACCGAATTTTTTATTTCTTTTTTTTTATTTTATTTTTTATTTCTTATATATATATATATATATATATATATATATAAATAATATTTATAATTATTATAAAATGATATAACCTTATATCGTTACGGAGGGCTAAACGCACGCCGAGTCGAACGAAATTCGCACCGTAGGCGAATGACGACGCTACGAATCCAACGGCGAAGTCGAAATCGAATTCCGACGCACCGTTTTCGAGATAATAATTTCTAAAGTTAACGGCGTACGCGAACACATACAAACTTCAATCGCGCGCCGAGGCTCCGAAAATGCTTGGAACGCGACGAAACTTGACGAGCAAGTCTAAAATTAGCCGATCTAATTTCCTAATGTAAAATTTTCCACTCCCGACGCAAATCCCAAAATTTGGCCGGTCAAACCTAACGAACGCAAAACGCGCTAACGACAAAGTCGGTAACAAAATCCGACGAATAAAACTCGGGCAAATTCTCCCGAAGCCAAAACACAAGCATTCCCCAAGAGGCTCCACCGAGTCACCAAACAGACTCCGGCTCGCTAGGGAATCTTGCTGCCAGGCATCACCAAGCCACGCAGAGAACCTAAAGAGCTAAAAGCATGTTCTAACAACGTCACATGACCAACACGCGCTAACATAACGCTCGGACGTCATAATACGTCAAGTAAGAACTAAAATAAATCACTGGAAAAATCGGGGGCGTTACAGGAGGAGTTGAGAGCCTTGGAGTGGTTGAGCCTCTCTTAGAACTCCTTTTAAAGAGGCATGATTGCAAAAGGCACGAAAGAGAGGGGATTGGCACCACTCTCCCAGGCATGCGGACATATATATAGCATCTTGTGGCTCCCATCAAAAGTTTCC
The DNA here is from genome assembly GCA_039583875.1 of Platanthera guangdongensis. Classification (NCBI taxonomy): domain Eukaryota; kingdom Viridiplantae; phylum Streptophyta; class Magnoliopsida; order Asparagales; family Orchidaceae; genus Platanthera; species Platanthera guangdongensis. The sequence continues at coordinate 121,228,448 of CM077153.1, read as the reverse complement.
CTTTGGCACCTGCCGCAATTGCCAAATCTCTCAGGGTTGGATGATTCTTTCTGAGCTTGTAGAAACCTCACAAAGAGTGTGGATTATGAACAACCCCATATCCGGCGAGTGGGATCGAAAGCAGCCTGCCCAGCCATTTGGCGCAGTTTGAATCAATCATGTCAGCCAGGGGGTGGCGAGTGTAGTAGGGTTGCCCGGCTCGCCCAGATTGGGTGTGAAGTAGGTGCGGGGCGAGTGGAGTAAGTGGACTCGCACTTGCCCCCGGCTCTCGGTAGTAGTAGGCGATTGTGGCAGACCAGGCCCGCACTCGCCTCAGGCCATAGGGAGGCGGCGAGTGCCAGTCCCATCAAGCACTCGCCGCCCCAAGCGAGTGGGAGTTTTCATGGACCCCTCGCGCAGTGATATTTTTACCATTCCACCCCTGTTGGTCTGCAAATATCCCCCCAAACAGTGTTGTTACATTGTTGGCAGACCGATTTGGGCTACTTATATCCATTCAGAATAGCAAAGTTGCATTGTTGGTAGACCATTTTAAGAAAACTATAAATAGACCCAAGGGGGTACCTCAGAAGACAAGCTTTCCAGTTCTCTAATTTACAGATCTTCTTGCGCTTTTTGAGGTGCCCTTAGATCAGCACAAGCTTAGGAGGGAAAGCACTATAAGTTCTTTCAGGTGTGTGGTGGGACCTCCGTGCTACACCTATGGGCCAGTTCTTGAGTTCTATGTCTTCAGTCAATCAAGCTTGCAAGGAGAAGTAAGTGTGCGGTGACTCCTTCCCCAAGGGTCCGAACTCTATAGAAGCCAGTTCTCGGTTTCAACAGTAGTGACCCAATAAATGTTAGTATGTTACAGAGATCCTAGCAGAGTACTGCGAATTATCAAGCAGAAACATGTTGAACAGACCCGGGCAGAGTGCTGCAAATTATTAAGTTAGAACTCGCTAAACATACCCTAGTAGAGTGCTGCAAATTATTGAACGGGCACTTGCGGAATAGATCCTGGCGGAGTGCTGCGAATTATTGAGCGGGCATTCACCAAATATGAGCAACAAGAACTGAGAGGAACTTTTGACGTTCCCCTGAATGAGTGCCTCCAGGGGAAAAGTCAAGGCGCCGACATCAGCATGGCTCTCGTCTACAAGCAATGTCAAAATTGTTGAAGGGGTATAAAGCATATGTTGCCCGAAGTCTGTCCTCGAAAAGGAACTAGTAACGGTAAAAATGCCCTAGTCGAAGTGTGGTTTGCTATCACAATCAGACGAACCAAATATTTATGATGGGAGTGTCTCTACAAAGACAGTTATAGCGGTCAGGGTGGGTGTAGTAGCTTATAATGGCAGGAGGGTCGGAAGATCTTTGACCTCTGCCTGAGATGTCTGCATATGTCTGAGGGGGTCCAAGCGAGCTATGGTAACCACATATGAGCATCTATACTGGTTCTTGTCGGACTACTTGGGGTGTTGGATTTCAATTAAAAGTACTTAGCTTGTGTTGTAGACATAAAAAAAGAAACTTATCTACCAGGGAGAGAGTGTCCGAGCTTTAAAGCAGACAATTATATAAAAAGTTCAAGTAACGACATCCAGGAAAACAACGTAATGCAGAAACAAAGCCACAAAAGTCTTTGTTAGGTACTCATGGAGATGGGTTGACCTTACCGCTGCCTCCGACTCGGGGTGGGGCGTATTCATCGGCTGAGTTTAGGGATTAGATATAACATTCGCGTACAGTTCTGTGATTGCTTTAAACCCTAAATTGCCTCCCCCCGGGGAGAACTTGAGCACCTTATAATAAGTAGACAAAGTAGACATGATGGCCTGGAATTCATCCAGGAGAGGTCTCCTGAAGATTGCGTTATAGCTGCTAGGTGCGTCAATTAGTAAGAAGGACTCTTGGTATGCATTTCCACATAAAATGACAGCGAGGCTTATACTTCCTTCCACCTCATTATTTTCCATCATAAAGCCGTAATGTAATACATCACAAGCTTTTTGTGTCTTGTTTGTCTTCATTACCTTGTATACAGGTTTGAATAGGATGTTAGCAAAGTCACATGTGTCGATAAGGATGCAAGCCATGACATAATCTTCTAGGACTGTCTTGATGATTACGTCATCATGGAATAGGTTGGTGATTTGAGGAAAGTTTTCTTCATTAAATGTTACTATTCCTTAGAGAGGCAGAGCCACTGATATCGAGGCACCCTACCTCCCCTACAATTGTTTGAGACTCCCCTTTCTGGGAGACTCCACCATGTATATAATGTATATACCTACCCCAGCGGGCTAATATCCTCTATCTGGGTACAACCCTCTTTAACACATCTATTGGAACCACCACCTTGCTCAATATTATTACGCCTCGGGGCGCTTGGCCCTTCTCCTACCTTTTCCTTTCCCTTTCAGGATGAGACTTCTCCGACGTTCACTACCAACAAAATTTTGACCTTTCCATCTCTCAATGACAATAAAGGTTGGTATTTCTTCTCTCAAATCCCCCTTCATAAGCCCAGGGGGCTTAAAACCTATTTGTTGTTGGAGGATCTCAACGACCTCCTCCATTGGTAACCTGATGTTGGTATATTCTTGCACTTTGTTTTCTTAATATTTTGGAGAGGCCTCCTACAAGAGATGGGGATTACATTATTGCCTTGTTGTTACTAAGGATGTCCTGACCACTTCTGTTGGAAGGCCCATGGCCCCCGTTGATGAAAATTTTGCCCTCATGGGTTCAGAGGCTGGTGTTCCTAGCAGATATGGTTATTCTTCTAGGGTAGGATAGAAGGATAGTCAGAAGTGTTATGCAGATGCTTGTCTCCCAAATCTGGGAGGCCTGCGACAACTTCTTCATTCTCTAGCTCCCCCTCGATGAACTGTTTGGCTCGTTCAAAGAGCTCACCGTAAGTCCTTAGTTTCTTCTCACTGATTAAGAATCTGAATAGAGAGTTACCTATTCACACTGATCGAGCGAACAATCACCGTTGGATCGTTCGATGAGCTTACTATAAGATGCTCATCATTTTAATTTGTATGAGCACTTTTATATGTTGAGTTACTTATGTTACCTATGTAAGAGCCTTAAATTATAAATTTTTCTGGTCATTTTATAAGTTAAGTTCAATTCTATTTACTATTACTCTACGTGCTGCCTTACTACATGTCTTACCCTTAATGTTGTAATTGCTCTTTAGTTATAAATGATCATATAACAACTGTTAGATTATGAGCATCGACAAGTCACAAACTTAATAAATTATTAATTATATTGTAGCTTTCTTATTCCTTCCTTCCGCCCAATGCCTATGTAACATCCAAATTTGAATTAGACCCCTTGAGTAACAAGTTTCACTTTGAGTTGTCTTGTACTAGGTAGTAGTCCTAAGGCCCTAAGATGACCATGGTTGAGTCATGATAACCATTATTAGGTATAATACCCCACTTCCTAATGGTAAAGAATAAAAAAAACGGGTAGCAGAATACTATTGCGACGTGGTAGGTATTACTGTTAGAGGTAATTTGGTCAACGAGAAGTGTTGGATTTTGTCGAGGAGAAGGAATAAGTTGTCGACTAGAAGAGAGATAACGCCAAGCGGTAGGTGTTACTGCTGATGGTAGCTTTGTCGACAAGAAGTGCTGGTTTATTGAAAAGAAGAATTAGCTTGTTAACTAGAAGAAAGATAATACCTTATGGTATGTGTTCCCGCTGGCAATAGTTTGTCGATGAGAAGTGTTGGTTTATCGATAAGGAGAGGTAGCTTGTCAACTAGAAAAAAAATATACTATATGGTATGTGTTATCGCTGGGGGTTGTTTTGTCGACAAGAAGTGTTGGTTTGTCGACAAGAAGAAATAGCTTGTCCACTAGAAAAGAGATAACATCATGTGATATGTTTTACCACTAGCAGTAGCTTTATTGATTAGAAGTGGTTGCATGCCGACGAGAAGAAGAAGCCTATCAGCTAGAAAAGAGATAATGACACACATTAGGTGTACTGCTGGCGGTAGTCCTATCAAAGATAAGGATTAATGAAGGCACTGTTGACTTTGAAAGTGGTGACTACAGCGCTGGAATGATATCGTGATGTGGTAACCATTATTGTTGTGTTGTAGCAGATGGAGAAATAGGGTGCAACAAGGCCACCCTTATTGACCATACCTTATTCTGCATGCTATGAGGTGACACATGATACTTAGTTGTCCTTCCAAGGCATGATCAACCACTCCTCTCAATGGGAAACCCCATTCTATGCTCCCCCTCTCTCATTTTCTCCTCCTCCTCGCCTTCCCAATCACTCAAGAACTATCCAACCATTTTCCTGAGGAAACCTGTAACGCCCCAAATTTCAGAAGGCAAAAGATTCTTCGCTGGAGGTTACCGCTCGGCGGTAGCTAGTTACCGCGCGGCAGTAGCTCCAGTGTTTGCGTCGAGAGCGTCGAGTTCTCGAGAAAGTGTCGAGTTCTCGAGAAAGTGTTGAGTTCTCGAGAAAGATGTTACCGCACGGTGGAAAGTTATTATCGCGGGCCGGTATCAGGGGAATTATTCTGGCAGACCTCTCGGGAAGCTATCGCCCGACGATGGTGTTACCACTGGCGATAGCTGGGTCAATTTAATTGATATGGTTCTCGGGATAATACCGTGCGACGGTAGAAGTTAGCGCGCGGTGATAGCAGCTGCTGGTGTGTTGTAACTGATGTCCTCTACCACGAGGCGTCAGCATCCTATCGCGTGGCGGTAGCGATTCCGACACAACGTGGCCACATGTTGGCATGTGATTGGAGGGTTTGGGCGGTTGCGCTCGAAATAAGAAATTGAATTAAGGTACCGCATGACGGTAGCTTTGTATATAAGCCTGGTTTGGCATTTTCACTGCATTTCCTTTGGAGTTGACGGTTGCCCTGCATTTCTTGGAGGAGAAGCTGCAGCGCCGGAAGAGTTATATCACCGATGTTGGAGTTCTGAAGCTCCGATTCGCAAGAAGAGTCCAGATCGGTTGTGGCAACATCGTTGCGGTCGCTTTCATCCGTTTAGATCTTTGGCATGGCACCTAAGAGAGCACAAAGGGTAACGATTCTCAACTTGGACATTTGAAATCCTTTTCCTTTTGCATAGGAAACTCTCTCCCGCGAGTGTGCGGTGAGTGTGAGGTTTTCCTTATGGTAGATACGATATATCCCCTTAGTTTTTGCATATAGAGTTCGGAATTGAAGTACGAACATAGACATGGTGTGTGAAGCCCATTTGGACAGGTTGGTCTGGATTGGTGATGTTGTCAATATTCTTGTATTGGCCAGAGAAGACTGCATGATGTTTGTTTTTCGGGTTCTACGTGGTAGATTGCAGTAGGGAACCTTGGGGACTAACTCCAAGCAGCACCCGAAAACTGGGCAGAATCGAATTTCTGCCAGATACTGCACGGCGATAGTGCAAACGCAGGAGGTAGCTCCTGGAGAGCTTTGTTTGAGGACTGTATTGTGGAGACACCTAGAGCCAGTGATTGTGGCCTGTGTCATAGAGACACCTGGGGCTAGTGATTGTGGCCTACGGTGTAGAGACCTGGGGCCTGTGATTTTGTGCTAAGAGCTTTGAGAGCACAGCTTGGTGGCCTGAGAGCCATTGGTATAACATAATAGGGTTATGTAATAATTGGAGAAATGAAAAAGGGGAGGCCGACCCGCATCGTGGTAGACTTTGCCCGATGATGTGAGCAACAAGAAAGGGTCGAACCTACCCATTACCTATGTGGTGCGTCCGTGGGAATTGTTTCCTGTCGCAGACATAGTTACAGGTCTTAGGCCGTGCACAGGATGTAAAGACTACCAAAATGCACATAGTTGTTGCTGTCTGGAGAACGGTGGTGCATCCCTGGTTATTGTCCGGACACCGAGAATGTGCCCTGAGAACACGGGCTGTGTGGCCGTTCGTTCCTATGCCTGGGGTGAAGTGTGCTTAAATTGCACCTTCATTACTATGTTTGGTTTTTCTAATTCATTGCAGGGAAGGAGCTTCTCCGCCCTGAGTAAGGGGCGGGTTCGTTATAATTTGGTCAGCTTAAGCTGACTGTTGCCTTGTTTTTCAATCGTTCAGTGGATTGTTCTTGCAGGAACATGTGAGCCATGTGACAAATAGCAGGCTAAGGCCCTTGATGCTGTGCTGGCCCTTGAAGTCCAAAGCGAAGTGTTTACTTTTTCTTTTTTCATGTATGGACAGCCTGCGTGCCGAAGTATGTAAAACACTTTAATTGAAGTTGAATGTTGTAAGGTCATAAGGCCAAGACTCTATGTGTATTTGTTATTTCATTCCTGCTTTGGGCTATAGTGGACATTCATGTTCTGTGATGGGTTCTTCTAACTTATTAAAAATCTTCCGCTAGAATGCTCTGTGTTAGGTTTCAATATGGTATCATTGTGTTTTGGTATTAATATGTAACTCCGCTAACTGTCCTTGGAATATGGCATGGGTCCATGACCTGACCGTCTATTATATCCCATGTGATGGATGGGGATGTTACAATATATTATCATACTACGGTGTTGGTCTTTCTTAGGAGAATTTGTGGACGAATTCTTTTTAAGGTGTGATGAGCACTAGCATGTGCGTCATCGTTATAATATGAAAAGAACCCATGAATGTCCACTTAGGAATAAAAATACACATGTTTGAGGAACCTACGTGTTCCTATGTGTGCTTTTTACAATTTTGTTTGGTCACTTATTGCTGTGTCCTACAATAATAGGTGACCAGGAGTGGTGCTGGATAGTCGGAACGTCCGCACTCTGCGGAAAGCAGTGCACCTAATGATGCGCTTACAACCCCTCCTTCGACAGAAATGATAAGACTTGTAGCTGAGGCGGTGTTTATGATGATAAATACCCAGGCAGGGAGGCAAGCACAACCTCCTGCCCCAGTTGTGCAGCAGGTCCAGCTTTGTGCGACAAAACCTGGAGTGGTGGAACGAGTGGAAATAGAGCCTTTGGCGCCGGGAAGTGCAGCAGAAAGGCAGCTTAAACATTTGATGAGCTTCAATCCTCCAATATTTACAGGAACAAGAACCCCAACATAGGCTGAGGATTGGCTCTCTCTTTTTAAGAGTCATGAAAGCGACTGAAATAGAGGAATGGAAGAAGTCAACCATAGCCGCTTTCCAGTTGGATGGTGAGGCGCGACTGTGGTGTGAAGAGATGGAGCTACACCGCTTGGCTGGAAGACAACTCACAGATGTTTCGATGGACGAGTTCTCGAGGTTATTCCTTGCTAGATACCTCCCCTCGGCGTAGAGGATCGAGATTGAGAATCAGTTCAAGAGACTAACGTAGGGAGATAGTAGCGTTGATGAGTATCTACATGAGTTTACGAGGTTGCGTTGTTATGCTTGCATTACTTCACTAACGAGGAGCATAAGTGGAAGAAGTCGGAATTCAAGGTTTCAAGCTCGTCAAAGACTGGGTTTCATAAGTGGAACAAGAAGGCTCGGACTTCGGGTCCAGCCCAACCTTCGGGTGCATCTAGAGTTACTACAGTGCGTGGCTCGGTTACTTGCTATAATTGTGGCAAGCACGGACACTATGCCCAAGACTGTTGGAGTGGGTGCCTGAAGTCATAGAAGAAGCCTGGAGCAACTTATGCTGTGAATGGAAAAGCGGTGGAGTCAACAGCATCCCACTACTATCCAGCCTAGCCTAGAGTTTACAACCTTGGCAAGCAGGAGGTCATAAAGTAGGCTGATGTGGTGACAGTTATGATTTCATTGAATAACACGTTTAACTTTACATATTTGTTTCCTTTTGCGCGTTAGAATGTGACTTGTTATGCTAGGCTTTGTTTTGATCTTTAATTTTCTGGCGAGAGCGTTGTTTGATACGGGAGCTTCGTAATCCTTTTTGTCCGAGGAATTTGTATCGCAGATTGGAGTGCCTTCTTTGATGGCAATGGATAAATTGGACGTGTTGCTGCCTAACGGGTGTTCTATGTGAGTGGATAGAGTTTGCTGCTTGAAGGTACGGATTGGGAGTCAAGAGTTTGACTTGCAAGCATTGTTATTACCGATAGTGGAATTTGATGTGATCTTTGGCATGGATTAGCTCTCGGAGCAGCGTGCGTACATTGATTGCAATCGCAAGGTGGTCAGATTGGGAGTGGATATAGAGCAGGAGACGACATTCTCTGGCATGAAGGGATTGAGACCGACTTTGATGTCTTCTATCTAGTTGTTAAGGCAGTTCATAGTGGTGCAGAGCTATTTTCACTTTAGTGGAGGATTCAGAGCCCAAGACAGGTCTGGATAGTATTCAGATCATATCAGAGTTTCTTGATGTTTTTTCTGAAAATCTCCCCGGAGCCCCACCTCAATGCGAGATCGACTTTACCATCGAGATAGTGCCAGGTTCCAAGCCTATGTCACGCTCCCCATACCGCTTAGTGCCTAAGGAGATAACAGAATTGAAGGTACAACTGCAAGATCTATTAGATCAAGGTTACGTGTGTCCAAGTTCATCGCCTTGGAGCATGCTAGCCCTTTTTGTTATGAAGAAGGACGAAATCTTATGACTATGTATTGATTATCGAGAGTTGAATAAGCTGACAGAGAAGAATATATATCTGATCCCGAGGATTGATGATCTGTTCGATCAGCTGGTCGGGTCAATTGTGTACTCGAAGCTAGATTTGAAATCCGGGTACTATCAGCTGAGAATAAGGGAAAGTGACATTCCGAAGACGGCTTTCAGCACACGTTATGGGCATTATGAATTCACTGTCATGCCATTTGGGTTGACGAATGCGCCATCCGTGTTTATGGATTTGATGAACAGGACGTTATAAGAATACTTGTTCCAATTCATGATAGTCTTCATAGATGACATACTGGTTTACTCACAGTGTGAGGAGGATCATTTCAAGCATCTTCATATAGTTTTGGAGACCCTGAGGAGGAACCAACTATATGCCAAATTCTCCAAATATGAGTTTTTGCTGTCCTCGGTAGCCTTCCTTGGTCATGTGGTTATTGGTGAGGGAATTGCAGTAGATCTGGTAAAGGTGGCTGTGATACGTGAGTGGACTGTGATGTCTACTGTGTCGGAGTTTTCTGGGGCTTTACAGGCTATTACAGGCGCTTCGTTGTGAACTTCTCGCGGATAGCACTGCCCCTCACTACATTGATAAGGAAGGATCAGAAGTTTGTCTGGTCACCGGAGTGCGCACAAGCTTTCGAAGAACTAAAGTATCGTCTGATCATGACGCCTGTCTTATGTTCGCCTTGTGGTTAGGAGGGCTTTGAGATTTACAGTGACGCCTCTAGGACTGGATTAGGGTGTGTTTTGATTCAGCACGGGAAGGTGATAGCCTATGGATCGCGTTTGTTGAAGGTGCATGAGAGGAATTACCCGGTCCATGATGTGGAGTTGGCGGGTGTGGTATTCGCTCTTAAGCTTTGGAGGCATTATCTGTATGGGGTTTGTTAAAATTCAACAACCTGGCTCTAATATCATGTTTAATTTTCTCCAGGTGGTCAACAAGATAGCCTGATGCCAAATTAATATTCTCAGCACTATCAAGATCACACCTTGATCACGCGAAAATTTCCCTGGACCTTGGATTGAGCAGGGGTTATCTCAACTAAAGCATGTCAACCAGAAAGCACATGCAGCACAAGTGTCTTTATTGATTCACAACAATCTTTTTTACACAGCAAGACATACATGACGAGAAATGCATCACCAAACAACCACCAAAGGGAAAGCAGAGACTACAAATACAAGTCAAGTTAACACAAGCCGCGCGGACTCAAACATCAAGCCACTGGTCTACTGCTGTGGAGTCCGCTAAATCCGCCAGGTCGTCAGACAGCAACCCAAGCCGCACGGACTACCCCTTATTCCAATGCCAGCACTTGCCTCAGATCTGCAAGCCGCCTAACCGCAAGGTCGCCTAGCCGCCAGACCGCACAAGCTGTGATGCCAAATAGAATAGTCCGCCTGAAACATGCGACTTATTGAACCCCGAACCAAGTTGCCAAAGAGAAGACTGTCTGGTCGCTGTCCGCGACCTACTGTTTAACTCATGTTGCTTAACTGCAGATTCCGCACTGTGCCAAACCGCAATCAGAGCCAAGTCCTGGCTTTCCAGCGCTATCCACACAACTTGCACAACACAACTTTGGTCAACTCACTCAAACCGCATGGACACCAAAGTCTAGTCCGCAGAAACTATTGCGGGCTCAAGAAACTGTTCACTTTCTTCAGTTCTCTACTAGGTTGCTGTTCCTGATGTGAGATGGGTCCTATTTATAGGCACAATGATGAGTGTGTTCACCGCCCTAGCTAATAGGATTACTGCCACATCCCACAGCAAGACATCTCCACAGTCCGCAGATACATTCCACTCCGTCGCCACTATGCAGGATAGCATCCACCATAGCTTCTCTAAGTCCGGACACAATCACCAGTCTGCCTTGTCGCCAAGGGCCAAGCCACGAGCACCACAGCCGGACTCCGTAGCAACACTGTCCGCTAATCCGCGGACACAACTCCAGCCCGCTTATCCTGAGCCAACAACCTCACCATTAAGGCACCTGCCGGACTCAACGGACATAAATCTTTAGTCCGCACATCCTGAGCCCATGGCTTCGCCTCCAAGGAAACTATCGGACGTAGCGGACACACATTCCAGTCCGCTCATACTGCGGACAACTCTAATCTGCATATCCCTACAAACAACTCCAGTCCGCATAACCCGAGTCCACAAACATGCCAATAAGGCAGCTGTCGGACTTAGCGGACTCCAGCTCTAGTCAGCACACAGTTGCGGACACAATCTCTAGTCCGCTTTTCCCAAACTAGCAACAAAGGCACACAGCACATCTGCCGAGCTTGGCGGACTGAGAAGCAGTCCTCGCTTCACTGCGTGATCTCCCCGGACTGAGCCAAACATTGACTTGGTTCAGAACCAACCAAGTACACACCACTGGCCACAAGGGCCAGTCCGTACTTACTGGCGGACGCTGGATCCAGTTAGACAAACCCGACGACCTCCATTACCTGTCCGCACTGACTGGAGATCTCCGCGGCTTCCACTTGCCACTTCAAAAGAGCAAGACCAATGCTTCTGCCAAGCCGATTTATCGAGCTCCAGTTCTTCAGTCCACTTCTTGTTGGACTCTGCGGATAGAGTTTCTATCCGCCAGGTTACTTCCTGGGATCCAACTGCCTGTTGAGCACAAGCCGGCCTGACTAACCACCGCTGCTGTCCGCATAGTCCGCGCGAACAGACCACCTAGGCTGCTACAGAGCAAACCGTCTGCAACATCCCTGCCGACCTAGCTGTCCACCAACCCTATCTGCGTAGTCCGCGAGGATAGGTCCAAGTGCTCCATTCACCCACTTTCACTTCACAAATTTCAACACTCCCCCTTGAAGTGAGAAGTGGTGAATATCTCCAGCAGCTCCTGTAACCTTTCACCTGGTCCCTCCGATAGCATATATGAAGAGATGTCCAAGACATAGTCCTCGCCCCGCATATCATGGACCATGAGGGAGCCCTCCAGCATCTCCCAAAAGGATCCATGCTTCCCTCTACCTTCTTCATCAGCTTCAACCTCCACTTATGCATCAAAGGAGTATCACCAACAACCTTGGGCGTAAGAGCCCAAGCCTTGTTACCACTGAGAGTAGTCACCTCTTCAGCCTTGGTCTCAACCACCTCCTTGATTCTAGTAGGGTCATCACAGCCAGGTGGTGCTCACTCGACCTGAGGGCTTGCAAGGAAACATGGGACCAAGCCCGTCGTGTTCCCTTCACTATATCGAGCTGGTGGCTTACTGATCCTCATAGATCTCCAAAGAACCTGATCATGGCTAACCACCTCTGTTGCTCCTCCTGAACCAGATCCATTACCGGGAAAACCCGGAACAATGCTCCCCTTGCTTCCTGAACAAGATGCCACCTTAATGGAAACAAAAGCACCTGGAGCAATACTCCCCCTGCTACCTAAACCAGAAGTCTCTGCTCTCGAACAAGAACTACTTGGAACATCGCTCCCCCTGCTTCCTGAACCGGAAGCCTCTGCCTTCGATCCAGAATTACTTGGAGGATCGCTCCCCCTGCTTCCTGACCCTGACGCCTTTGCCCCGGAGCTAGAACAACCTGGAGCTCCTGGTGACTCAGGCAGCTCCACCTGAACCTTACCAGCAGCCTCCTTCAGCCCACCATCTGACCTGCTCATCTCTAGCTCCACCTAGGAGCTATCCTAAAACGGCGTCAACTCATCGAAGACAACATCTCTCGACACGATGAGCCTCTTCGTCGCATGATCCATACACCTCCATCTTCTCCTCTGCTCATCATACCCAATAAAGACTAGATTCATCTTGAGAGCAACCGGAGTGTGTATGTAGCAGGTAGATCCAAACACCTGCAGGTGCTTTACACTGTACTTCACCCCGAACATCAGCTCATAAGGATTCTTAACATAGATCAGACTAAGAGGTATCTGATTGATGACATAAGCAGCACAGACCATCCCTTCCGCCCAAAGAGACTTATGAACGCCTTTACTCTGAAGCCAACACTTGCAGGTCTCCGTCAACCAACGGATCATCCGATCAGCAATACTACATTGTTCTAAGTATATCCTCAAGAAATCACCTTCCGAATCCCAGGCTTTCTACAAAAGTTTGAGAACTTGGTTGAGCCACACTCACCACCGATGCTTGTCCTCAACTTCTTGATCCGCAGGACAAGTTGGCCTTCCACAAGCTTCTTGAACTCCACAAACAAGCGCATCATGTTTGACTTGGCCTTCATTAAGTATACCCAAGTATACCTTGAATAGTCATCCACCAATATCAGCATGTACCTGCTGCATCCAAGACTGGCGGTGACGGTCGGTCCAACAAGAGCACAATGGACAACCTCCAAAGGTGCTTTACATCTTGATTGTGACTTATAAAAAAAAGTGATAAGCTTCACCATGCATACATCCCACACACCCCTAACCATCTCCATAGGATGACAATCTAGGCAATCCTCTTACGAGTCTTCTTACCACCATTGCTTTCAGCTTGTCCATCCCTACATGCCCCAATCTTTCATGTCAGATAGTTGCACTATCACTGGCCTTCATCCGATCAGCACCTGAACTTGTTGAAGTCCCAACTAAGTTCTTCTCCTTACTTCCAACATGAGCTACGTTCGCCAAGATCAAGACAACCTTGCACTCTTTCCTGAGATGACCATGCTGCTTGAATTTATAGCACCTTGGTCCTTCCTTCCTCTTCCCATCACGCCTCGGAGAAACACTCCTCTCTTGCTGATATGAAGTACAAGGACCATCCTCTGCAGCAACCTTCACCTCCTTCCTGAACAACCCATCAAGGGAATTCCAAACCTCCACAGCTGATCGACATCCACTGATGTGGTCCAAGAGCTCTGATGAGATCACCTGCTTGAGAATAGACTCTACTTTTGCATTTGTCTCCATCCAAGCTCTCATCTCTTTAGCATTTCCAATAGTAGCCTCTTGTCTTTTTGCTCCGCATACAACCTCCTAAAGGTCCTCGCCAAGAAGAAAGCTCTCCATACAAGACTTCCACCTATCAAAATTCGTCTCTGTAAGGAGTTCAATTCCATGGCAACTTGCATCTTCCACTGTAACACCCCCTATCTGTCACATAGCATATAACAGTAGGTCCGGTCGAGGCCCGACGCCATATACCACAGACAGATCATGCGGTTACTCAATGGAAACCATCCAACTAATATCAACGTGCTACATAGAGCATTCTAGCGGAAGCAATTTTAATGGTTACATTAATAAAGAACCCAACGCTAGCATGAATGTCCACTAACAAGCCACAGAATGAACGTACAAATACACAAGTACAATGGCCTTAAGGCCTTACAATTGTTTACTCAAATAGAAGTGTTTTCCAAACCTCGGCACGCAGGCCGGCCATACATGAATAAAAGAAAACAATAAGCATTAGGCCTTCGAGGGGCAACACATTAACTTGGCCTTTAGCCCGATATTTAACGCTCGGCTCTGCAGCACCTGCAAGCACAATCCACCGCAACGGTGGCAAACCAAAGCAACGGTCAGCAATGCTGACCAAATTATAATGATCCCGCCCCCAACTCGGGGCGGCGATGCTCCTTCCTTGCACTTTATTAGCATAACCAAGCAGTATATATATACATTGCATCACAGGCGTTGGCACGCACGGCCACACACCCCGTGCACTAAGGGCACATTCTCGGTGAACCAGTCAATGTCACGTCAATTTAAGCCATAGACACCCCGGTCTCACCCCCGCCACTTTGACGGCCAAACTATGAGCATTTTGTCTTCCCGGCATGGGTCACGTCAATTTTAGCCATAGACCACCAAAGACCCTCATCTATGCCAACGGCTCACACCGAACGACATAGAACGGGTACGGTTCCGCCTAACCTGTGCTCACATCGCAACGACAATTTAAGCCATATGCACGGGTCAAACTTCTCCGAGTCCCGTTTTCGTCACATAGTTCACATAACCCGGTTATGTTCAATTTGGCTCCCAGGCCACCATGTTGGCAGAATCATGCATCTGCCCAGTTTTCCGGGTGCACCTTGGAGTTAATCCCCAAGGCTCCCTGCTGCAATCTACCGCTTAGAAAACCTGAAAATAACCAATTCCATGGAGACTTCTTCGGCCATTTATGCAATGCAACATCATCGATCCAGACCAACTTGTCCGGGTAGGATTCACACATCATGTCTATATCTGTTCTCGATTACGGACTCTACATGTACACAATGGGGACTATTCATGTCTACCCGAAGGAACGCCTCAAACTCACCGTAAACTCACAAGAGCGGGCTTCCCTATGCAAAAGAAGTAGAGCTTCACATGCTCAGGTAGAGAATCGTTACCCTAGCATTCCTCCTTGGCGCCATGGAAATGTACGCTGATGAAAAGCACCGCAATCTCCTTGCCTCCGTAGATCCGAAGTCGGCTCGCGATTTGGAGCTCCAAAGCTTCGTCGGGGACCGGATCTAGGCTTCTTCTTCCTCCTTTGCTTTCCCCTCTCTAGACTTAGAAAGAGAACCACTCAAGTGAAATGAGGGTTTCAAAGGCCCAATCCCGGTTATATCCCTGTAGGAACAACCCCCAGCCGTCGGATCCCAAAATAAGGAAATGAACGGCTACGATCCGTAGCTGAAATATAAAACCTGGGCCGAACACGGCCTGTGACACGCCCGTGTCCATGGAAGCGTCCCTCATTCGCCGTCAAAATCGACGCGTCTCGAAAAACACACGGGAATCCGACACACCCGTGTTCGACCTGACACACCCGTGTCAGCCAGTACATGCCCGTGTTCCTGGGCGTGTTCCTCCATCCACACAGGACCAACATCAGCCTGACATTCACACGGGTGTTGGACGCACCCGTGTCCTATTTGACATGCCCGTGTCAAACACGAACACGCCTGGGCTCCAGGGCGTGTTCACTGTCTCGACATTTCGTCGAACGCAGTTCGTCGACCACCCGACACGGCCTTGGACACGCCCGTGTCCTAGGCCATGTTCCCTCTCTTGACACATCGTCGAGCGAAAATCGTCGACTTACCTGGCAGATCGTCGACACGATCTCGACACGCCCTGAGACACGCCCGTCTCTCAGGCCGTGTTCGTTGCTCGACGATCGTCGACTCCCGAATTCATCGACCTCTCGGCCAAATCATCGACCCAAAAACGACACGCCCTGGGACACGCCCGTGTCCTAGGCCGTGTGCCCCCTGCCAAATTCCAAATTTGGCCCAAAACGCCTCCCGTCGCTCTATTGAGTTTTGGGGCATTACATCCACTGCCATGGTTCAACCACTGGTTCCCTCTTCACAAGAGCAACAACCACTTCAGTTGATCACTCCTTATCCACTCCAATCCAGCTCTAATACCATGCTAAAAATCAACAACCTGGCTCTGATACCATGTTGAATTTTCTCCAGGTGGACAACAAGATAGCCAGATGCCAAATTAATATTCTCAGCACTATCAATATCACAACTTGATCACATGGAAATTTCCCTGGACCTTGGAGTGAGCAGGGGCTATCTCAACTAAAGTAAGTCAATCAGAAAACACATGCAGCGCAAGAGTTTTTATTGATTCACAGTAATATTCTTTACACAGCGAGACATACATGACGAGACATGCTTCACCAAAAAACCACTCTAGGGAAAGCAGAGACTACAAATACAAGACAAGTTAACAGAAGCCACGCGGACTCAAACATCAAGCCGCCGGTCTACTGCTGTGGAGTCCGCTCAAACTGCAAGGTCGCCAGACCGCAACCCAAGCCGCACAGACTACCCCTTATTCCAATGCTAGCTCTAGCCACCGATCTGCAAGCCGACTAACCACAAGTTCGCCTAGCCTCCAGACCGCACAATCTGCGATGCCGAATAGAACAGTCGGCCTGAAGCAGGAGACTTATTGAACACCGAACCAAGTTGCCAAAGAGAAGATCGTCTGGTCGCTGTCTGCGACCTGCTGTTTACCGACTGTGCTTAACCGCAGAGTCCGCACTGTCCCTGACTGCAATCAGAGCCAAGTCCTGGCTTTGCAGCGATATCCGCACAACCTGCACAGCACAACTTTGGTCAACTCAATCAAACCGCGCGGACACCAAAGTCCAGTCCGCAGTAACTGTTGCAGGCTCAAGAAACTGTTCACTTACTTCGATTCTCTACTAGGTTACTATTCCTGATGTGACATGTGTCCCATTTATAGGCACGATGATGAGTGTGGTCACCACCGTAGCCGATAAGATTACCGCCACATCCTGCAGCAAGATATCTCCGCAGTCTGCGGATACATTCAAGTCTACCGCCACTGTGCAGGATAGCGTCCACCATAGCTTCTCCAAGGGTGGACACAATCGCCAGTCCTCCTTATCGCCAAGGGCTAGGCCAGGACCACCACAGCCAAACTCCGCAGCAACACAGTCTGTCAATCCACGTACACAGCTCCAGCCCACGTATCCCGAGCCAACAGCCTCGCCATCAAGGCACCTGCTAGAATCAGCGATCATAAAGCTTCAGTCCGCACATCCAGAGCCCACGGCTTCGCAACCAAGGCAACTACCGGACGCAGCGAACACACATTCCAGTCCACTCATACTGCGGACAGCTCTAGTCTGCATATCCCTGCAGACAACTCCAGTCTGCATACCCCGAGTCCACAACAATGCAAGCAAGGTAGCTGTCGGACTCAGCGGACTCCAGCTCCAGTCTGCACACAGTTGCGGACACCATCTCTAGTCCGCTTTTCCCAAACTCGCAACCAAGGCACACAACACTTCTGCCGAGCTTGGCGGACTAAGAAGCAGTCCGCGCTCCACTGCGCGATCTCCCAGGACTGAGCCAAACATGGATTTAGTTCAGAACCAACCAAGTCCACACCAATGGCCAGAATGGCCAGTCCGCACTTACTGGCAGATGCAGGATACAGTCAGCCAAACCTGGCGACCTCCAGCACCTATCCGCACTGACTGGAGATCTCCGCGGATTCCACTTGCCGCTTCACCAGAGCAAGACCAAGGCTTCAGCCAAGCTGATTTGCCGAGCTCCAGTTCTTCAGTCTGATTCTTGCCGGACTCCGCGGATAGAGTTTTTATCCGCCCGGTTACTTCCTGTGGTCTAACTACCTGCTGAGCACAAGACGGCCTGGCTAACCACCATTGCTGTCCGCATAGTCAGCGCGAACTAACCGCCCAGGCCGCTATAGAGCAAACCGACTACAACATTGCTACCAACCTAGCTGTCCTCCAACCCTATCCGCGTAGTCCGTGCGGATAGGTCCAAGTGCGCCATTCACCCCCTTTCACTTCACAAATTTCAACACTCCCCTTGAAGTGAGAAGTGGTGAATATCTCCAGCAGCACCCGTAACCTTGCACCTGGTCCCTCCGATAGCATCTACGAAGAGATGTCCAAGACATAGTCCTCGCCCCGCATATCATGGACCATGAGGGAGCCCTCCAGCATCTCCCAAAATGAGCCATGCTTCCCTCTACCTTCTTCATCAACTTCAACCTCAACTCATGCATCAAAGTAGTATCACCAATAACCTTGGGCGTAAGAGCCAAAGCCTCGTTACCACTGAGAATAGTCACCTCTTCAGCCTTGGTGTCAACCATCTCCTTGATTCTAGTAGGGTTATCACTGCTAGAAGGAATGTGCACGACCTGAGGGATTGCAAGGAAACATGCGACCAAGCCCGCCGTGTTCCCTTCACTATATCGAGCTTGTGTCTTACTGATCCTCTACGATCTCCGAAGAACCTGATCAAGGATAACCACCTCTGTTGCTCCTCCTGAACTATCTCCATTCCCTAGCAAACCCGTAACAATGCTCCACTTGCTTCCTGAACAAGACTCCACCTCACTGGAACCTGAAGCACCTGGAGCAACGCTCCCCCAGCTATATGAACCAGAAGTCTCCGCTCTCGAACAAGAACTACTTGGAACATCGCTCCCCTGCTTCCTGAACCGGAAGCCTACGCCTTCGAGCCAGAAGTACTTGGAGCATCGCTTCCCTTGCTTCCTGACCCTGACACCTTTGCCCCAGAGCTAGGACAACCTGGAGCTCCTGGTGACTCAGGAAGCTGCACCTGAACCTTAGCAGTAGCCTCCTTCAGCCCACCATCTGACCTGCTGATATCTAGCTCCACATAAGAGCTATCTGAATACGACGTCAACTCATCGAAGACAATGTCTATCAACACGATGAGCCTCTTCGTCACAGGATCCATACACCTCCATCTTCTCCTCTGCTCATCATACCCAACAAGGACTAGCTTCGTCTTGAGAGCAACCAGAGTGTGTACGTAGCAGGTAGATCCAAACACCCATAGGTGCTTTACACTGGGCTTCACCCCGAACATCAGGTCATAAGGAGTCTTCATATAGATCGTACTAAGAGGCATCCGATTGATGACATGAGTAGCACAGTCCATCCCTTCCGCCCAAAGAGCCATACGAACGCCTTTACTCTGAAGCCAACACTTGCAGGTCTCCGTCAACCAACAGATCATTCGAGCTGCAACACTACGTTATTGTGAAGTATGTCCACAAGAAAGCTCCTTCTGGATCCCATGCTTTCTACCAAGGTTTGAGAACTCGATTGAGCCAAACTCACCACAGATGCTTGTCCTCAACTTCTTGATCCGCAAGCCAAGTTGGCCTTCCACAAGCTTCTTGAACTCCACAAACAAGCGCATCATGTTCGACTTCGCCTTCATGAAATATACCCAAGTATACCTTGAATCGTCATTAACTAATATCAGCATGTACCTGCTACCTCCAAGACTAGCGGTGACGGTCTGTCCAACCAGAGCACACTAGACAAACTCCGAAGGTGCTTTACATCTGGATTGTGCCTTATCAACCATAAAGCGATAAGCTTCACCATGCTGACATCCCGTGTAACAGCCCAAATTTCTGAAAAAGGAAATTGTTGGGTGACACGGCCTGGGACACGGGCGTGTCCCAGGGCGTGTCAGTTAACACGGCCTGCGACACGGGCGTGTCGAGGTTGTGTCGACGATCGGCCTTTGTCTCGACGATTTGTATCTCGACGATGCGTCGAGAGGGGGCACACGGCCCAGGATACGGGTGTGTCCAAGGCCGTGTTGTATGCTCGACGATTGTTACTCGACGATCGTCGAGTGTCGAGATGTGAGTGTTGAATGTTGAACACGGCCTGTGACACGGGCGTGTCACAGGGCGTGTCAAATCAGCTCGACGAACTCAGCCCGCCGAAAGATTTCGACAGGGCGTGTCTTTGTGCCATGTCTGGGCACACGGCCTGAGACACGGGCGTGTCACAGGCCGTGTGAAGTCTCGGGATGTTTTGGGATTTTTTTCACCCAGGTACACGGCCACAGACACGGGCGTGTCTGAAGGCGTGTTGGTGACACGGCCCATGACACGGGCGTGTTCCATGGGCGTGTTACTGGTTTGGATAAGTCGGTTGACCACCGCTTGAGGCACACGGCCTAGCACACGGCCGTGTCAGAGGCCGTGTCGGGTAAAAATCTGTGTTTTGGCATAATCGTGGCCGTCCATTCCATCAGTCTGGATCCAAGGGCTGAAGCTTCTTCCACTTTTTCCTTAAAGGCCGAAATCAGAGAAGAATTCTCATTTTTCCTTGGCCTTGAGTTTCTTCAAGTTGAGAGAGAAAGAGAGAGAGAAAGGAGGAGGAAGAAGGAAAGGGGGCTGCTGCTGGTGGTGCTGCGGTTTACCGACGAGAGATCCGAAGCCGGCGTTGCGGAGGAATCAATCTTGCGAATCGTGCAAGAAAGCTTTGAGGCCATGGCACCGAAGCGGTCGTCAAGGGTAACGACTTTTCTTCCTAGCCATGTGAAGGCTTCCTTTTTGGCATATTTTGTGATTTCCCCCACCAAGAGGTGGCTGGTTTTGGAAATCTTTGGGTGGATGCTTGAAATCCCCTTTGTTAGCATATAGATCCGAAAATGGAGTACGGAATAGGCATGCTGTGTGAAGCCCATCTGGACAGGTTGGTCTGGATTGGTGATGTTGCATACGAACCGGAGAAGACTCCGTGATAAATGTGTAGTGTAAGGAGTCTACAGGTTATGCCTGCGAAAAGGAGTAGCAGGAAGTACTGGGGTGGTAGCCCAAGAAAATAGCCATGCGATGGTTTTGGGTCCAACCTGTGATTGAGGCACAGGAAGTACTGGTGGGACCAGGAAAGGCCCTTGTTGTGATGCCTGATGTCGTAGGTTGTCCACCTGTGAAGCGAGTAACAGGAAGTACTGTCATGAGAGCTAGGAAAGACCCCTGACATTTGTGCTTGTGCGGTGTCCACCTGTGGAGAGAGTCAAAGGAAGTACTGGTGTGCCCAGGAAAGACCCGCTGTTGCTGTGAGGAAATGGGTATAGAGAAATACCCAGGCTTGAATGCCAAGAACAGGATTGGTGAGACCGACCCGCGCCTTTGATATAGCCATGAGTACGCTGTACTCGGAGAAGGCAAGGCGATTTGAGCAACGGGTGGTGGAGGATCCGACCTGCGCTATGTCCGTCCGACGTAAGACCAAAAAGTGCGGTCTGTTGGAGCGCATAGCAAGAGTCTTCGGCCTGCGCGCCATGACACAATGGGGGGCTACGGGCCATCCCGGTGTAGGAAGACTAACTCTGGCTGCACGCCATGGAGGAAATGCTCAAGAGAGTTACCGTTGGGTGATGACCCTGATACGGTGGTGGGCAAGAGGTTGCCAGAACACCAAGAATGTGCCCTGAGTGCACGGACCGTTGGGCCGGGTGGCGAACGGTTGTGATGGCTTGTGTGCGTGAAAGCACATTTTGATGATATAGTTTGCCATACTTGTGATCTAATATGCCTGTAGGGAAGAATACCGCTGCCCCGAGAGAAGGGGTAGGGTCGTTATAATTTGGTCAGCTGAACGCTGACCGTTGTCTTTGTTTGCCACCGTTGGGTGGATTGTCCTTGTACAGGTGCTGGAGAGCCGAGCGGGACGCTTAGAGGTTGATGTTCCTGCTGGTGTTGCTACGATTGCTGCTAGCCCTCGAAGGCTAAATGTGTACTTTTGTGTGTTTTCTTTTATTGTGGCCGGCCTGCGCGACAATTTGTTTAGGCCACTGTTTGAAAGCCATGTAAGGCCATAAGTCCAACCCTTTGGACTTGTTGTAAGACATTCCTATAGTATATAAAATGTGGAGTTTTATGTTTGGACATTCATGAGGAGTTCCAGTTGTAGTCTAGGCTTCCGCTAGAATGCTTTGCGTTAGGTGCGATGCGCGACTCTGGTATCGTCCTGTACCTTCACCGACTGTTTTGTGCTATATCCTGTGGGGCCCCGGCCGGACCTTCTAGAATATATCATATGAACGGATGGGGTTGTTACATTTTTGGTATCGGTCGTCTTGGTCGTTCCCTCTCGAAGTCGTGGCCGACTTCTTTTGTGGGGTGGCAAGCACGTGTTTGTGCACACCAAAGTCTACGAATGAACTCCTGAATGTCCATGATAGTAATGCATATTTGTGTGTTTGAGGAACCTGCGTGTTCTTCTTTTGTGTTGCTTACTTGGGTACGACCGCTAATGTGTGTGTCTTGTCCACCTTTAGGTGACACGAAGTGGAGCTGGGCCGTCTGAGTCCCAGCGTTCTGATGAAAGTACGACACCAGCCGCGGTGCCTACACCTCCACCGTCTGCGGAACATGTGCGTTTAGTTGCGGAGGCCTTATTTACCATGATCCAAGGCCAGCCACTTAGGCAGGAACAAGCGGCTGTAAGGCCAGAACAGGTGGCGGCAAGGCCTGAACCTGTCAGGGATGTGGCTCCTCGAGCGGCTGAGAAGCAACTAACGCGGTTTATGAGTTTCCATCCGCCTACGTTCTCGGGAGCGGGAACCCCGACGAAGGCTGAGGATTGGCTATTCTGCGTCAAGCGAGTGATGACGGCGATAGGAACAGCGGAGCATCAGAAAGTGACTTTAGTTACCTTTTTGCTTGAAGGAGAAGCTCGTTTATGGTGGGATGAGATGGAGTTGCATCACTTGGCGGGTCTTCCGTTAACCCAAGTATCAATGGAAGAATTCTCCCGGCTCTACCTAGCGAAGCACCTTCCTGCGGCTCAACGGATAGCCATGGAAAATGAATTCCAACGGTTGACTCAAGGTGATGGCAGTGTTGACGCGTACCTGCATGAATTTACTCGCTTAGGGCGGTATGCGGGTTCTATATTTGCCGATGAGCAGAGGAAGACTAATCGGTTCTATGAAGGACTGAGGGACGAACTGAGGTTCCTTGTGTCCAGTTCTATGAACCAAGGTTTCCAAGCGCTGGTTGACACCGCGACCACGTTGGAAAAGGATATGAAGAGGGTACAAGGGAAGAGAGCTTTGGTTGTGACACAACCGGAGTGGAAGGTGCCCCGATCGGGAAAACCATTTTATAAAAAGAGATGGGGTAAGAAGTCCAAGCCTAGTGGACAAGCTCCTTCATCAGTTGCAACGGGTGCAACATCAGGGGCGACCTCCAAGCCAGACACTCGTATCTGCTTCAATTGTGGCCGGATGGGGCATATTGCGCGAGATTGTCGGATGCCGCCAAAGAGTGAAAAGAAGGCGGGAGCATCTTATGCAGAAAAAGGAAAGGCGGTGGTGGATTCCTCTGCCTCTCAGGCGCAACCCCGGGTCTACAATCTTGGCCTGCAAGAGGCCATCAAGCAGAGTGACGTGGTCACAGGTATGAGTTTAGTTTTGCATATGCTATTGTTTGTATGCTTAGCTTAGTACTCCTACGTTTGCGGTTTGTGTGTGTGACATGTTTGTCATAGGATTTGTGATGATTCGGGACACGCTGGCGCGAGCACTGTTTGATACAGGTGCATCGCATTCGTTTCTGTCTCGTGAGTTTCTTACGCGGCTTGGGATACCCAGTCGTGCAAAGACAGATAGCGTCAGAGTGGTGTTGCCGAATGGCTGTTGGATGCTTGCGGATCAAGCTTGCGATGTGGCGGTTCAGTTAGGAAGTCGGGATTTTCGTTTAACTGCATTTGTTTTGCCAATATCGGAATTCGACGTGATTTTTGGGATGGATTGGCTTGCGGAGCAGCATGCTATGATTGATTGCCAGTCCAAAGAAATCACGTTGGGCCAGAATACCGAACAGGAGACAAAGTTCGCGGGTATGCGAGGAGTGAGCGGGACGTTGATGTCTGCACTCCAGGTAGTCAAAGCTGTTCGGAAGGGTGCGGAGTGTTACTTTGCACTAATTTAGGCTGTTGAGCCTAAGGCCACTTTGTGCGAAGTTCCGATTGTGGCAGAATTTAGAGATGTGTTTCCCACGGATCTCCCTGGGCTACCACCCCAGCGGGAGATTGACTTCACGATCGAGTTGGTGCCAGGTGCAAAACCTGTGGCCCGCTCGCCATATCGTGTTGCGCCGAAAGAGATGGCTGAGTTGAAGGTACAACTCCAAGAAATGCTAGAGCAAGGTTATATCCGCCCAAGTATGTCACCTTGGAGCGCACCTGTGCTTTTTGTAAAGAAGAAAGATGGTGGGTTGCAGTTGTGTATCGATTATCGTGAACTGAATAAGCTGACCGAGAAGAATAAGTATCTGATACCCCGGATTGATGAGTTATTCGATCAGCTAGTGGGCTCGACCGTCTATTCGAAGTTGGACCTGAAGTCTGGTTTTTACCAGTTAAGAATTCGGGAAGGTGACATTCCCAAAACCGCATTTGGAACGCGTTATGGGCACTATGAGTTCACAGTCATGCCATTTGGATTGTGCAATGCGCCCTCGGTGTTTATGGATCTGATGCACCGTATTTTTCGCGAGTACTTGGATCTGTTTGTGATAGTGTTCATTGATGACATCCTGGTGTACTCGAAGTCCAAAGTCGAGCATGAGATTCACTTGCGGTTGGTGTTGAACACGTTGAGGCAAAATCAGCTCTATGCCAAGTTCTCGAAGTGCGAGTTTTGGCTATCGTCAGTGGCATTTTTGGGCCATGTGGTGAGTGGAGCGGGCATTGCAGTGGATCCAGCGAAGATAAGAGCCATACAGGAGTGGCCAATGTTGTCTTCCGTGGCCGAGGTCAGGAGTATCCTTGGACTTGCAGGCTACTATAGAAGATTTGTGGAGAACTTCACGCGGATCGCTTTGCCGCTCACCACACTGACGCGAAAAGATCAGAAGTTCGTTTGGACGCCAGAGTGCGCACGAGCTTTTGAAGAGCTGAAATTTCGGTTGACCACGGCGCCAGTGTTGTCTTCGCCACGTGGAACCGATGGCTTTGTGATTTACAGTGATGCCTCAGGGAGCAGCTTAGGCTACGTTCTGCTGCATAGCGGAAAGGTGATTGCTTATGGCTCACGCCAGCTAAAGGTGCACGAGCGAAATTATCCCGTCCATGATTTGGAACTAGCGGCGGTGATTTTTGCACTCAAGTTGTGGCGACACAACCTTTATGGAGTGAAAGTGGAGATCTATACCGATCATAAGAGCCTAAAGTATCTTTTGGAGCAGAAAGACTTGAACATGCGACAACGAAGGTGGTTGGAGTTCCTTGGGGACTACACTTTCGAGATTCATTATACGCCCGGGAAGGGGAATGTTGTCGCGGATGCCTTGAGTCGGCGAGTTCCGGCTAGAGCGAATTGGTTGCAAAGGCATGATGAACGTCTTATCCAGGAGTTGGAGACATTGGAGATCTATTGTGTTGACAAGAATTCCACTGCCATTGCATGTTTGAACTGGACTGAGGTGCAATGTGACCTTGCAGACCGAGTTCTACGGGCAACGGAGTTGGATGAAGATCTCTTGCGCTATGTGAATGAAGGGCCAGAAGGCAAATTCACCTGGAATGACGGTCTTTTGCGAAAAGAGGACCGTTTGTGCGTCCCGAATGTGGGGAAATTGAGGGAAGAACTGCTATATGAAGCGCATTATACAAAATATTCCATTCACCCCGGGAGCACAAAGATGTTCAACGATATGAAAAAGCTTTTCTGGTGGCCAGGGCTCAAGAAAGAAGTTGCCCTTTATGTTTCCAAATGCCAAACATGTGCGATGGTGAAGGCGGAATGCCAAAAGCCAGGCGGTTATTTGAAGTCACTACCGATCCCAAAGTGGAAATTTGATGATATTTCCATGGATTTTGTGCATGGGTTGCCAAGATCGCAGCGAGGAAATGATTCCATTTGGGTGATTGTTGACCGGCTAACGAAAGTTGCACATTTTCTCCCAAACAGGCGGGATGATTCAGTTGAAAGTTTGGCAAAGTTATATGTTGACCAGATTGTGCGGCTTCACGGTGTTCCTCGGAGCATCGTAAGTGATCGAGATGGGAGATTCACGTCAAATGATTGGAGGCTAGTTCACCGACTATTGGGTACGAAGTTGACTTTCAGTACGGCCTTTCATCCCCAAACGGATGGCCAAACTGAACGTACCAACAGAACAATGGAGGACATGCTCCGAATGTGCGCCCTTGACTTCAGAAAGAGATGGGAAGATCATCTCTATATGGTAGAGTTTGCATATAATAACAGCTACCAGGCAAGCATTGGGATGGCACCATATGAAGCTCTATATGGCAGGAAGTGTCGTACTCCCTTGGCTTGGGTAGAAGCGGGTGATGCCCGGGTTTGTAAACCAAATGAGGTGGAGGAAGCAAACTCAACCATACGGGCTATTCGAGAGAGATTGCTTATTTCTCAAGATCGACAAGCGAAGTACTACAACGCCAAGCACCGGAACGTGGAATTTGCGGTTGGCGATTGGGTCTACTTGAAGATCAAGCCATTCAAAGGTGTCTCCAGGATTCGACGATTGAAAAAGTTGAGTCCAAGATATTTGTGTCCTTTTGAAGTGGTTGAGCGAGTTGGCGAAGCGGCTTATCGGCTAGCTCTGTCGGCAGACTTGGGTGGGTTACATGATGTCTTTCACATCTCGGTGCTTCGGAAGGCCGTGAAAGATCCAGCTCAAGTGATCGCGGATGATCGTGTGTCGGTGGAGTATGGGCTAACAACGAGAGTTAGACCCATTCAGATCGAAGATCGAGCCGAGAAACAGTTGCAGAACAAGACGGTCGGTATGGTAAAAGTCCGGTGGGACAACTGCGGTCGTGAAGAACGGACATGGGAGCGAGAGCAAACCATGCGAGAAGAGTTCCCTGAGCTGTTTTTGTAATCTGTAGCAAGTATGTTGTCACATTTTTCTTGCTGATTTCTGTTGCCTTTCCTATGTCTGAATTTCGAGGACGAAATTTCTTGTAGGAGGGGAGGATTGTAACAGCCCAAATTTCTGAAAAAGGAAATTGTTGGGTGACACGGCCTGGGACACGGGCATGTCCCAGGGCGTGTCAGTTGACACGGCCAGCGACACGGGCGTGTCGCAGGGCGTGTCGAGGTTGTGTCGACGATCGGCCTTTGTCTCGATGATTTTTCTCATGACGATGCGTCGAGAGGGGGCACACGGCCCAGGAAATGGGCGTGTCCAAGGCCGTGTTGTATGCTCGACGATTGTTACTCGACGATCGTCGAGTGTCGAGACGTGAGTGTTGAATGTTGAACACGGCCTGTGACACGGGCGTGTCACAGGGCGTGTCAAATCAGCTCGACAAACTCAGCCCGCCGAAAGATTTCGACAGGGCGTGTCTTTGTGCCGTGTCTGGGCACACGTCCTGAGACACGGGCGTGTCACAGGCCGTGTGAAGTCTCGGGATGTTTTGGGATTTTTTTCACCCAGGTACACGGCCATAGACACGGGCGTGTCTGAAGGCGTGTTGGTGACACGGCACATGACACGGGCGTGTCCCATGGGCGTGTCACTGGTTTGGATAAGTCGGTTGACCACCGCTTGAGGCACACGGCCTGGCACACGACCGTGTCAGAGGCCGTGTCGGGTCAAAATCTGTGTTTTTGGCAGAATCGTGGCCGTCCATTCCTTCAGTCTGGATCCAAGGGCTGAAGCTTCTTCCTCTTTTTCCTTAAAGGCCGAAATCAGAGAAGAATTCTCATTTTTCCTTGGCCTTGAGTTTCTTCAAGTTAAGAGATAAATAGAGAGAGAAAGGAGGAGGAAGAAGGAAAGGGGGCTGCTGCTGGTGGTGCTGCGGTTTACCGACGAGAGATCCGAAGCCGGCGTTGCGGAGGAATCAATCTTGCGAATCTTGCAAGCAAGCTTTGAGGCCATGGCACCGAAGCGGTCGTCAAGGGTAACGACTTTTCTTCCTAGCCATGTGAAGGCTTCCTTTTTGGCATATTTTGTGATTTCCCCCACCAAGAGGTGGCTGGTTTTGGAAATCTTTGGGTGGATGCTTGAAATCCCCTTTGTTAGCATATAGATCCGGAAATGGAGTACGGAATAGGCATGCTGTGTGAAGCCCATCTGGACAGGTTGGTCTGGATTGGTGATGTTGCATACGAACCGGAGAAGACTCCGTGATAAATGTGTAGTGTAAGGAGTCTACAGGTTATGCCTGCGAAAAGGAGTAGCAGGAAGTACTGGGGTGGTAGCCCAGGAAAATAGCCATGTGATGGTTTTGGGTCCAACCTGTGATTGAGGCACAGGAAGTACTGGTGGGACCAGGAAAGGCCCTTATTGTGATGCTTGATGTCGTAGGGTGTCCACCTGTGAAGCGAGTAACAGGAAGTACTGGCATGAGAGCTAGGAAAGACCCCTGACATTTGTGCTTGTGCGGTGTCCACCTGTGGAGAGAGTCATAGGAAGTACTGGTGTGCCCAGGAAAGACCCGCTGTTGCTGTGAGGAAATGGGTATAGAGAAATACCCAGGCTTGAATGCCAAGAACAGGATTGGTGAGACCGACCCGCGCCTTTGATATAGCCATGAGTACGTTGTACTCGGAGAAGGCAAGGCGATTTGAGCAACGGGGGGTGGAGGATCCGACCTGCGCTATGTCCGTCCGACGTAAGACCAAAAAGTGCGGTCTGTTGGAGCGCATAGCAAGAGTCTTCGGCCTGCGCGCCATGACACAATGGGGGGCTACGGGCCATCCCGGTGTAGGAAGACTAACTCCGGCTGCACTCCATGGAGGAAATGCTCAAGAGAGTTACCGTTGGGTGATGACCCTGATACGGTGGTGGGCAAGAGGTTGCCAGAACACCAAGAATGTGCCCTGAGTGCACGGACCGTTTGGCCGGGTGGCGAACGGTTGTGATGGCTTGTGTGCGTGAAAGCACATTTTGATGATATAGTTTGCCATACTTGTGATATAATATGCCTGCAGGGAAGAATACCGCTGCCCCGAGAGAAGGGGTAGGGTCGTTATAATTTGGTCAGCTGAAAGTTGACCGTTGTCTTTGTTTGCCACCGTTGGGTGGATTTTCCTTGTACAGGTGCTGGATAGCCGAGCGGGACGCATAGAGGTTGATGTTCCTGCTGGTGTTGCTGCGATTGCTGCTAGCCCTCGAAGGCTAAATGTGTACTTTTGTGTGTTTTCTTTTATTGTGGCCGGCCTGCGCGCCAATTTGTTTAGGCCACTATTTGAAAGCCATGTAAGGCCATAAGGCCAACCCTTTGGACTTGTTGTAAGACATTCCTATAGTATATAAAATGTGGAGTTTTATGTTTGGACATTCATGAGGAGTTCCAGTTGTAGTCTAGGCTTCCGCTAGAATGCTTTGCGTTAGGTGCGATGCGCGACTCTGGTATCGTCATGTACCTTCACCGACTATTTTGTGCTATATCCTGTGGGGCCCCGGCCGGACCTTCTAGAATATATCATATGAACGGAAGGGGTTGTTACATCCTGCACACCCCTGATCATCACCATAGGATGACAGTCTTGGCAATCCTCTTATGAGTCTTCTTACCGCCATTGCTTTCAGCTTGTCCATCCCTACATGACCCAGTCTTTTATGCCAGATAGTTGCACTATCACTGGCCTTCATCAGATCAGCACCTGAACTTGTTGAAGTCCCAACTAAGTTCTTCTCCTTACTTCCAACATGAGCTACGTTCGCCGAGAGCAAGACAACCTTGCACTCTTTCCTGAGATGACCATGCTGCTTGCATTTATAGCACCTTGGTCCTTCCTTCCTCTTCCCATCACGCCTCGGAGAAATACTCCTCTCTTGTTAATATGAAGTAGAAGGACCATCCTCTGCAGCAACCTTCACCTCCTTCCTGAACGACCCATCAAGGGAAGTCCAAACCTCCGCAGCTGAATGACATCTACTGATGTGGTCCAAGAGATCCGATGAGATCACCTGCTTGAGAATAGACTCTGCTTTCGTATTTGTCTCCATCCAAGCTCTTATCTCTTCAGCATTGCCAGCAGGAGCCTCTTGTCTTTCTGCTCCACATACAACCTCCCAAAGGTCCTCGCCAAGAAGAAAGCTCTCCATACAAGACTTCCACCTATCAAAGTTCGTCTCTGTAAGGAGTTCAATTCCAAGACAACTTGGATCTTCCACTTCCATGGTTCAACCACTGGTTCCCTCTTCACAAGAACAACAACCACTTCATTTGATCACTGCTTATCCACTCCAATCCAGCTCTGATACCATGTTAAAATTCAACAACCTGGCTCTGATACCATGTTGAATTTTCTCCAGGTGGTCAACAAGATAGCTTGATGTCAAATTAATATTCTCAGCACTCTCAAGATCACACCTTGATCACGCGGAAATTTCCCTGGACCTTGGAGTGAGCATGGGTTATCTCAACTAAAGCCAGTCAACTAGAAAATACATGCAGCACAAGAGTCTTTATTGATTCACATCAATCTTCTTTACACGGTAAGACATACATGGAGAGACATGCTTCACCAAACAACCACCCAACAAAAAGCTGGGACTACAAATATAAGACAAGTTAACACAATCCGCGTAGACTCAAACATCAAGCCACCGGTCTACTACTGTGGAGTCCGCTCAAACCGCCAGGTCGCCAGACCGCAACCCAAGCCGTGCGGACTACCCCTTATTCCAATGCTAGCTCTTGTCGCCGATCTGCAAGCCGCCTAACCGCAAGGTCGCCTATCCTCCAGACCGCACAAGCTGCGATGCCGAATAGAACAGTCAGCCTAAAGCAGACGACTTATTGAATCACGAACCAAGTTGCCAAAGAGAAGACCGTCTGGTCCCTATCTGTGACCTGTTGTTTACCGCCTGTTGCTTAAGCGTAGAGTCCGCACTGTCCCTGACTGCAATCAGAGCCAAGTCCTTTATTTCCAGCGCTATCTGCATAACCTGCACAACACTACTTTCGTCAAATCAATCAAACCATGCGGACACCAAAGTCCAGTCTGCAGTAACTGTTGCGAGATCTAGAAACTGTTCACTTACTTCAGTTCTCTACTAGGTTACTATTCCTGATGTGACAAGGGTCCTATTTATAGGCACGATGATGAGTGTGGTCACCGCCCTAGCCGATAGGATTACCTCCACATCCTACAACAAGACATCTCCGCAGTCCGCGGATATATTCCAGTCCGCCGCCAATGTGCAGGATAGCGTCCACCATAGCTTCTCAAAGGACGTACACAATCTCTAGTCCGCCTTGTGACTAAGGGCCAAGCCAGGACCACCACAACCGGACTCCACAGCAACACTGTCCTCCAATCTGTGGACATAGCTCTAGCCCGCTTATCCCGAACCAACAGCCTCGCCATCAAGGCACCTGCCGGACTCAGCGGACATAAAGCTTCAGTCCGTACATCCCAAGCCCACGGCTTCGCCACCAAGGCAACTACCGGATGCAGCAGACACACATTTTAGTCCGCTCATACTGCAGACAGCTCTAGTCTGCATATCCCTGCAGATAACTCCATTCCGCATACCCCGAGTCCACAACCATGCCAGCAAGGCAGCTGTCGGACTAACCGGACTCCAGCTCCAGTCCACATATAGTTGCGGACACAATCTCCAGTCTGCTTTTCCCAAACTCGCAACCAAGGCACACATCACTTCTGCCGGGCTTGGCGGACTGAGAAGCAGTTCGCGCTCCACTGCGCGATCTCCCCGTACTGAGCCAAACATGGACTTGGTTAAGAACCAACCAAGTCCACACCACTGGCCACAAGGGCCAGTCCGCACTTACTGGCGGAAGCTGGATCCAGTCAGCCAAACCCGGAGACCTCCAGCACCTATCCGCACTGACTGGCGATCTCCGCGGCTTCCACTTGCCGCTTCACCAGAGCAATACCAAGGCTTCGGCCAAGCCGATTTGCCGAGCTCCAGTTCTTCAGTCCGCTTCTTCCCGGACTCCGCGGATAGGAACGTCTAGATTGGGTGATCTAGCGGGGCTCCAAGATCCTTCCTTGCATGGAGGTGAAGGGCTGGATCGAAGACCTTTCTTGGAGGTAAAGGGAGAGAGCCAACCGGTCCGTGGAGTAGGGTCAGTATAGAAAATAAAAGAGTGTTTCTTTCTCTCTGCCTTCTATCTCTGACGTCACGAGGATCATGTTTTTGTAATTGTTAAGAACTTAGTATTGATTATATTTTAATAAAGTTAGTTTCTATGTTTTTATTCTTCTATGTGGTGTACAATCAAATTCTCTCTAGTGTGCGTAGTTCTCCAAAGGGTCATTTGCCAAGGAAAACGAGTTCTCTAACTTACCACCACGCGTTAGCTACCTAACGCCCCGCAGTAGCTTCCAGTACTTGTTTTATGGACTAGAATAATTTGAATTTTTCAATTGATAAGGAAACCTTATTAGCCCCCCTCTAAGGTTGTCCACTAGATCCAACAAGTTGTATCACAACCAGGTTACTTCAAAAGGCTTAAAATCCTGAAGTAAGATGACCAACTCCGTTCACACATTTTCTTAGGGACAAGGTGTGAATAGACCTCCACTATTCATGGGGAGTGATTATAGTCACTGGAGAACCCGAATGAAAATTTTTCTGATGACTCAAAGCATGGACATATGGGCCATGGTAGAGACAAAGTACACTGCACCCACTACCATAGTAGGGGATACCATCTTAGAAAAATCACACGATAAGTGGGATGACGCTGATAAGCTTAGATGTACAAACAATGATAAGGCTATGAATTCTTTATTCTACGCATTGGATAAAACTGAGTTTAATAGAATTTATAACTGTGAAACTGCTTATGATATATAGCGTCTACTTGAGCTTACTCGTGAAGGTACATCGCAGGTGAAGGTGTTGAAGTTGTTCCGACTCGAATTTGAATACAAACAATTCCGGATGGAGATCGACGAGGAAGTGGACAACATGTATATAAGCTTCACCTAGATTGTCAACGCCTCGCAATCTCTCGGGAAGAGTTTCTCAAATGGATATCTGGTGAGAAAGATCTTGCAATCCATGCCCCCTCGCTTCAACCCGAAGGTGACTACTATTGTTGAATCTCATGATATCAGAACCCTGGAGATAGAGAGCCTCATCAGCAACCTGAAGACATACGAACTTGAACTAAAGATTCAAGTAAAGGAGTATCCCAAGGAAATAAAGAAGAAGGGACTGGTGCTGGAGGCCATAATGGAGAGAAAGGCTGCTAAAGAATCTGAGGAAGATGACGAGGAAAGCCTCTATGTTCGGGAATTCAGAACGTTCACGAACAATCCCAAGAAGTAGGGACAATTTAAGAAATTCCCAATGAGAGGAGCTGGAGAAGCCAAAAGGTGGAACAAGTCATCGACGGACATAGAAAGTGACAATGAGAAGTCCCAACCCGAGTGCTATCACTGCCACAAGCTTGAGAACTTAAAGAGGGAATGCCCAAGACTCTTGAATGAGGTAAAAGAGAAGCAGAGCCGGCACAAAGGGAAGAAATCAAGAGGAATTTGACGACGAGTCAAGTGTCCAGAGCGACACTAAGGTAACTCCACCCATCTATACTGAACGTTTTGAAATTTAAGAACATTTGTGTGAGAAGTTAGATAATGTTATACAAGAGAATAAGTCCATTCGAAACAAAAACAAGAAAATCAAAAAGGAATTAGATAACTTAAAAACGAAATTAATAAAAAGTGGCAAAGAGAAGATCGAGTATCTATTGTGTCCTCACTTGATGACAATGATAGAAGAACTAGAAGCAGGTCTCTCCAAGGCATCATTGAGAACAACCAGTCTTATCAATGAAAGGAATGGCTTGGAGAAAAGACTTCAAATGTCTCTTGCCAAGATAGAGAAAGGCAAAAAGCAATTTGTCAATCGGTGTGAAATGCTAGTTACTGAAAACACCGCCTTAAAGACGAGGATCCATGATCTCAACCGTGTTGTCCAGAAATTTGGAATAGGACAAAAATCGCTAGATATGCTATTGGTAGTACAATGTCATGGATCTGAGAAATTTGGACTAGGTTATGTGAGTCCAACGTTACCACGGAGCGGAAATCACAATTATGCCAAGCCTAGGGTCTAACGTTAACAAATCTCAAAATAAGGTCAAAAGTTCTAGAAGGCTATCGCCATCCTCAAGCACATGCTCTAGTAACACGATAAAGACAACATCCACTGCTTACACATTGTGTGCAAAATTTCATAAGTTTGGTCACACATCTGACTCGTGTTTGAGGAAATGTGCCAAAAAAATATGCAAGTCTGTCTTCCAAACTCTTCTACCTATCCTATGGGTGGGGCAACTTGGGTAACCAGATCTTTACACTCATCTTCTTTTTAGGTATGTTGGCAGGCTAGGGATAAGATGAACATGTGGTACTTGGACTCCGGGTGTTCCAATCACATGAGAGGAGAAAAAGACAAGTTCCTTAGCCTAAAGAAGAAGAAGGGAGGTATGGTGACAATTGGAGACAATAACAAAGGACGCATACTTGGAGTCGGAACCATAGGTAATAAGGAATTTTCAATTTCCAATGTTCTATTTGTAGATGGACTTAAGTACAACTTAATTTCTATTATCCAACTTTGTGATAAGGGTCTAGATGTTATATTTAATCTTCTACAAATACATGTGAAATCATTGATAACAAAACTACTAATGTCTTACTTGTTGCTTTTAGAACTCATAATGTTTATACTATTACCTTTGATGATATGTCTGGGTCTGATTTGAAATGCTTAGTCACTAAGAATGAAGAATTAGATCTTTGACATAGGAGACTAGGACATTCTGGAAGTAAATTAATTGTTAAACTATCATAAAACAAACTTGTACGTGGACTTCCCAAACTGAGCGGTAGTTTAAACTCCTTGTGTGCTCCTTGTCAAAAAGGTAAATTTATTAAATCCTCTTTCAAAAACAAAAATGATGTTTCCACTACTAGACCACTTGAACTCATTCACATGGATTTGTTTGGTCCCATTAGTACGTGTAGTCTAGGTGAAAAATAATACACTTTCGTTCTTATAGATTATTACTCCCGTTATTACTGGACAATCTTTCTTGCGAATAAATTTGACACATTTAGCGAATTATGAAATCTTTGCACGAGACTTAAAAAATGAGAAGGAGCTAAAAATAAAATACATTAGGTCGGATCATGGAGGACAGTTTGAGAATAAGGACTTCACGAACCTGCGTGACACTTTTGGGATAAAGCACGAATTCTCTACCCCTCACATCCACAATAGAACGGAGTTGTAGAAAGAACCGCACTCTTCAAGAGTTAGCATGCACAATGCCCGCCGAGTTAGGCTTGCCACGATATTTTTAGGCTGAACCGGTTAACATGACATGCTATGTGATGAACCGAGTCATGCTTTGCCCCCTTATTAAGCGAACTCCGTATGAGCTATATTTTTTTGATAAAAAACCATCTGTGTCGTACTTTAGGGTCTTCAGTTACCTATGTTTTGTTCTAAAGACTAAGGATCACTTAGGGAAATTTGATGAAAAATTTTATTTAGACATCTTCTTGGGATACTCGAGTAAAAGTCGTTCCTATAGGGCTACAATAAGAGAACCTTGGTTGTTAAAGAATCGGCTCATGTACATTTTTGACGAAAATATCCCAACTGAAGTACCTAGGTCGAATGAAGAGGAAATTGATGATGGTGCTCAGTTAGAAGTTAGGAGTGAGGAGAGATTAGTGTCGGATGACGTTCCAATTCATGTAGATGAACATAAGCCACCGAGTTCTCTAAATTTCTGAAAAGAGCATCCTCGAGAACTAGTAGTAGGAGAGCCCTCTCGTGGAGTTAGAACTCGATCTACACTACATGAATCATTTTCAAAATTATTCTTCCTATCTAAAATTTAATCCAAGAACGTCTCAAAAACCTTAAAGGATGAATCATGGTTCTTGGCTAGGAATGAGGAGTTAAATCAATTCGACAGTAGTAAAGTCTAGTTTTTAGTAGTGCATGCAAATAGCCATCTAATTATAGGTTTGAAATGGGTCTACAAAAATAATCTTGATTGTGAATCTAGGATAATTAGGAATAAAGCTAGGTTGGTGACACAAGGGTACTCTCAGATAGAAGGCATGGATTTTGAGGAATCATTTGCACTGGTTGCACGTCTTGAGTCCATCCGTATATTTTTCTCTTTTGCAAGTTATAAACAAATTAAATTATATCAAATGGATGTTAAGAGTGTATTCTTAAATGGATATATCTAGGAAGAGGTGTATGTGGAGAAACCACCCAGATTCTAGAATGTCGAGCACCCAAACCACGTATACAAGTTGGTGAAAGCTTTATACGGATTGGGGCAAGTAGCTCGTACTTGGTACGATAGGCTCATGACCTTTTTACTAGGTCATGGGTTAAGGATGGGTAGGGCGGACACCACTTTATTTGTGAAGCACAAGAACTTAGATATAATTTTTTTACAAATTTATGTGGATGATATCATCTTTAGGGCTACAAATGAAAAGTTGTGTGAGGAGATTGTCACTCTAATGCAATCCGAATTTGAAATGAGCCTAGTTGGAGAACTCACATATTTCTTAGGATTTCAGATCTCTCAATGCAATAACGAAATTTTTATAAGTCAATCAAAATACATGAAAGATATGCTTGTGTGATTTGGCTTTGAGAATCTGAAACAAGTCAAAACTCCTATGGGTGCATCTCTTAAGTTAGGAAAAGATGAAAGTTGCATTTCGGTTGATCAGACTATCTTTAGAGGTATGATAGGATTATTGTTGTATTTGAGTACGTCCAGGCCTGACATCACATTTACGGTGTGTCTTTGTGCTAGGTATCATGCCGACCCTAAGGAGTCACATCTGAAAGCAGTAAAGCATATATTTAGGTATTTTATAGGCACCCAAACTCTTGGACTTTAGTACCCACACACCACTGATTTTAAAATTCATGGGTACTCCAATTCTAATTTTGCTAGATCCTCACTTCATCGCAAGAGAACGAGTGGTACATGTCACTTCTTAGGTGCTACACTAGTCTTCTAGTCTAGTTGAAAACAGAACTCGGTTGCCCTCTCTACCGCTGAAGACGAGTATATCGCCATAGGAAGCTGTTGCGTATAAGCATTATGGATGTCTTAAATGTTACAAGACTTTATCCTAACTTGTAGGAATGTTACACTTATGTGCGACAATAAGAGTGCCATAGACTTGACAAATAATCCAGTGCATCATTCAAGGTAAAAACATATTGACGTACATCACCATTTCATTCGAGATCACATTTGAAAGGAGAGTGTGACATCAAACTTCATTGTCACCGATGAACAACTAGCTGACATATTCACAAAACCACTCCCAGATGCATGTTTCTCATTACTTCGTCTCGAGCTTGGTGTTTTGGACCTCTCTTCCTAGTCATTGTTTTGTTTGATTGTTTGTTTTCTTTCTTTGGTGGTTTTGTCTATGTTTCATTTTTTTTATTTAAAAAAATGTGTAAAAAATTGTCTCTTTGTTTTTCCTTTTCGTGTGTTGCCTACTTGTTGTTTGCTTGAGTCCTTTTTGTCGATTTTTTGAAAAACAAATAAAACCAAAAACAAATAAATGTGAATTGATCATGTCTTTGGGCACAAATAACTGGAACTCAGACTATAATGAGTACATACAATGTTTGAATTAAGAGTGCTATTCCGTATGAACATTGTCCCCGTTCATGTTGTGTCAAATCTATAGGTGCTTAGCTACTGAGTGCAACAATACATGCGAGTGTATGTTGACTATGCCTCTAGGTATGTGTGAGGACTTAGATAGGAGAATGACTTCACACTATTCACGCATCCCTAGACGAAGCTCTCATGTACAAATACAAGGCCTACATGCTATAACTCGTGACATTGTATCTTAACGGGTTAAAAATACTTTTAATACTCAATGTCACGACATATCTGTGCTTATATGAAGATTAAAACTTTGGGACAAATCTCCAGTACTAAAGTCTTGTGTATATAAGTTACAGTGTATCTATCTAAGTGGATAAGTTTTGATTTACTTGGGGCTCCTGGAACTCAAAAATAAATAAATAGAAAAGTGATAGCTCAAAGAAACCTAAAAAAGAAACTATGCGAGCAATCAAATATCATGTCAAGGACCCCCAAGTACTACTCACTCCTCTTGATAAGTCTTTATGAGCATTGTAAGGATGAGTACCTTGGTTCAAAGAGTAATTTCGACCTTGTGCATCCACTCAAATTTAAGCTTAGTGCCACTTGTTCAAGTCTTTGTATAATATAGATAGACCCGTGACGTGATTGTTCACTCGATTTCTCGTGTTAGAATTTTTAAAGGATTGAGATAAAACATGTAAAATATGTTATTTCAACTTGGCATTTTTTCTCTCTTGTGATGCTACACATACATGTCATTGCCTTATTTAACGTTTCCGTGCATAACTATTTGGTTGAACCTACACTATATGTTTTTAGCACATAGGTACTAGCACATGATTTACGCTTTTGACGTTTATAATGTTTCAAGGTGATTATCTCTATTACTCTCGTAGCATTGTAGTCTTACTCGTTGTGTGCTTAGTCCACTATGTGCTTTCCAATTCGTATAATCTCTGCAAATGATTTCCTCTATGTTCGTGTATTTCGCTATTTCGTGTGACCCATGTACTTCATATTCTCTGATGTGCATTTTTTTGGTCACTCCTATATTTCTTACTCCTTGCTTTACTGTTTGTGTGCACTGTCTGGTGTCCATATCATGCTAATCATTTATACTCACCCCACATATTTATTTGGTCTTGCCCACCCTTTTGATATTATCAAAGGGGAGACCAGATTGTTCATGAGTATGAGTCATGGGTTAGGAAGGATCACATTGATGGCGATGACCACCACGAAGGCCAACTGGGTGAAGATGACGACGTCCATGGCGGTGTTGCCGTGGCAGAAGATGACGACGTCCATGGCGGTGTTGCCGTGGCAGAAGATGATGACGATGCTCCTCCAACAAAAGACTTGCGGCACCGTAGCGGGCACGGCTACAATCTTCGCCCACACAACAAAAATTAAGAGTTAAATTTATTTTACTAGTGGTCTGCATTTATTTTTTTTATGTGGTATTTGAAACTATGTTGTTTTCTATCATTTCATTTCGGAACAATCTTTTATTTTGGGCTGCTAATAGCCACATGATTGTAAGCCTTATATAAGGCCAAGTTTTCATTTGTTATGGGATTATTATTGAGATCAAAGAAAAATTGCTTGCCTAACCCTAATCCTCCTTCCCTCCTCCTCTTGGCCGCCGCCCCCCTCTAGGCTCCACCTCAAGGAGTTTGGCCGCACCTCTCCCTCTTTGTTTGGCCGCCCCTATTACTCCTCGCTCCCTCTAGCAACCCCTCATTCTCCCACCTCTCTACCTTTCTCCACCGAAATCATATTTCCCCTTTGTCATTTCGGCCACCTTGGAGGAAAAAGGATCAAGTGCAAGGAAGAACCAAGGTCTTTGGAGTAATCATCCACGGCGTGAAAGCGAAGGAGACGAGCAAGATCTTCATCCGTGGTGCGTTTCCCGTGGGTCCAAAGGAAGAGCGGTCATCTTGGTGGATCCAAACATCTCAGATCTACACTTCCGAGTGGGGTAACGAAAATTCCTACACAATAGAATTTCCCTCTTGATTAGTTCTTTTGGTGGACGACTTTTGTGTGATCTTCTCGAATCGTTAATTTTCGCGGTGTTTCTAATAGTAGATTTGGATTTTCATTTGGTTTTTCCGAAAGATCTAACGAGAGAATTGGCGCTCCTCGCTTTTTGTTTTGTTGGGATAGATCCGACCACTTTTGAATCGTGTTTTATTTTTGGGTGGATCTATTTTGGTACAACTCCAAGCTCGACCGGAATCAATATTATTCCATTTAGCAGGAAAGGATTTTAGCCTATAGCCATTCTCCGTTCCACTTGCGGATCGGCTACCCGTATGTTAGCGCAAACGATAAATCAAATTAATTGTGGTCGCTGCGTTTCGCTTGTGTGCAGGTTAGGGAGCGTTAACGTAGTAAAGGTCGTAGTTCTCGCCCTCCGTGTAGGATCCCGAAGGCTTAGCCTACATCAAATTTTGTATCAAAGCCAGGTTTGTGTTGATTTCTCAATCGACACCATCCTTAAGCTTCCGGTCTTAGGACGATGACCCACACTTGGTCGTGCACGTTTCGTAGACACAAAATATGAAAATTTTTTTCCACCATCTGCTCTGCATATAACAAAAGTCAAAAAAAATTTCTGCAAAAAAAAAATTGCCAAAAAAAATCTGAATTTTCTACTTTTTTTTCTAAGCATAAAAGTCAACAAAAAAATTTTTTTTCTCCAAGTCATTAAGCGTATAAAAATCCTGATTTATAAAATTCTTGTCCAAACATTCTCTTATCTAGGTGAGGCACCCTGTATCTGTGTTGTTCATGCGCACGAGGCTTGGCACGGAGTATTCTCCATCCACATCACACATGGCCCACCATCATGATGATGGTGAGCCCGCTCCTGCAACAATTGCGGCGCTTAGGGAAGAGTTTAACACCAGGTTCGATGCACTCACTCAGTTAATACAAGGGTTGGCTGTAAATCAGGCGGCACCTCGAAATCCCGACTTTGGGATAAATCGACTGGGGCAGCCACCCCATCCCGCCAACCAACGAGAGGAGCGACAAAATCTCCCTCGTGATCTGGATTATGAGTATGCACCCCAAGCCCTTTATGAGTTCGACTTAACTAGGGCCGTTAAAATGGAATCACCATCCTACGATGGCATGGGTGAACCCCAACTTTTTCTAAACTGGATCATGGATATTGAGTGTTATTTTGAGTGGCACAACCTGACGGATGCTGAGAAGGTACGAGTAGCACGAATGAAACTTCTGGGTAGAGCCAAAACGTTCTGGTTGAACGAAGAGAGGCGTCTAGGCAGCATGAATGGAGCACCCCCAATTGGGTGGGCTGCCATGAAAGCACTCCTGCATGACCAATATATCTCGGCATATCACCGAACCCGAATGTTCGACGAGCTAGCCACCCTTCATCAAGGGGTCCAATCGGTAGCGGAGTACATGGGACAACTCAAGGATATGATGGTGCGTTGTGATATTCGAGAAATGCTCGAGGTCACACTATCTCGTTTCCGTAAGGGACTTAATGCGGACATCCAAGGCAAGCTTTTGTGTTATGGTCACACGGACCTTAACACAACATTCAATGCGGCATTGGATATAGAAAAGCACAATTCCTACAAGTCCAAGGGTCGAGCATTCCAGAAAGGAAAATCCATCTTAGGACCCCCACCTTCGTCATCCATGCGAGACAAAGGAAAGTTCCGATCGACTGATTCAAGTTCCATAGTAATTACCGCTAGAAACAATAAAATCCCCAATGGTGAGAGAGTTCCAATAGGACGAGTTAATAAGACTAATGCTACCTGTTATTCGTGCGGAATTCAAGGACACTACTCTAGTGAGTGTCCTACCAAGAGTAAGCCACTGGCACTATTAGAGTCCACGTCTGAGCCTGCCGAGCTCGTCTATGAAGATGGCGGTGAATCAGATGCCGAGCCGAGTGATATCGAAGATGAGTCTTATATGATGGTTATGAGGTGTATCTTGGCCACACCACGTGCACCGGATGAGCACAATCGGACGAACATATTTTCTTTGAATTTTAAATGTGGTGAAAAGTGGTGCAAGTTAATCATAGACAGCGGAGGTTGCATGAATGTCATTTCGGAAAACGCAGTCACTCGTATGCACCTAGTCCCCGAACCACACCCCCAGCCATATAAAATAGCGTGGTTGAACAAAACGTCTATCGCGGTTTCTAAGCGTTGTTTAGTGCCACTTACGTTGAAAAGCTATGTCGATAAAGTGTGGTGCGACGTCATCCCCATGGATGTATGTCATGTACTTCTAGGGCGCCCGTGGCTCTATGATTATGACGTGACCCATTTCGGGCGAGCCAACACTTACGAGTTCAAGTATAATGGTAAGACCGTTGTACTGAAACCCACACCACCCAAGGATCCTTCGGTTGCCCCCAAGGACACCATTGTGCCTGCGAAAAGAAAAATTATAAGTTTGATAAGTAAGAAGGAGTTGGAAAGCAAGAAATCGGTCCAGGGGATTAATGCATTTGGCATGCCGAGCTGGCTCTTCTTGATGCCGAGCTGGCTCAAGTGACGAGCTGGCTCTTCTTGATGTAGATCTCCTCCACCGTTACCGTCCAGCCCACTCATCGGCGATGAGTCCTTTTGAGAGCGGGAGGATTGATGGCGACGGCCACCACAACGGCCAACTGGGTGAAGATGACGACGTCCATGGCGGTGTTGCCGTGGCAGAAGATGACGACGTCCATGGCGGTGTTGTCGTGGCAGAAGATGACGACGATGCTCCTCCAACAAAATACTTGCGGCGCCGTAGCGGGCACGGCTACAATCTTCGCCCACGCAACAAAAATTAAGAGTTAAATTTATTTTACTAGTGCTCTGCATTTATCTTTTATATGTGGTATTTGAAACTATGTTGTTTTCTATGATTTCATTTCGGAACATTATTTTATTTTGGGCTGCTAATAGCCACATGATTGTAAGCCTTATATAAGGCCAAGTTTTCATTTGTTATGGGATTATTATTGAGATCAAAGAAAAATTGCTTGCCTAACCCTAATCCTCCTTCCCTCCTCCTCTTGGCCGCCGCCACCCTCTAGGCTCCACCTCAAGGAGTTCGGCTGCCCCTCTCCCTCTTTGTTTGGCCGCCCCTATTACTCCTCGCTCCCTCTAGCAACCCCTCGTTCTCCCACCTCTCTACCTTTCTCCACCGAAATCATATTTCCCCTTTGTCATTTCGGCCACCTAGGAGGCAAAAGTTTCAAGTGCTTGGAAGAACCAAGGTCTTTGGAGTAATCATCCACGGCGTGAAAGCAAAGGAGACGAGCAAGATCTTCATCCGTGGTGCGTTTCCCGTGGGTCCAAAGGAAGAGCGGTCATCTTGGTGGATCCAAACATCTCGGATCTACACTTCCGAGCGGGGTAACAAAAATTCCTACACAAGAGAATTTCCCTCTTGATTAGTTCTTTTGGTGGATGATTTTTGCGTGATCTTCTCGAATCATTAATTTTCGCGGTGTTTCTAATAGTAGATTTGGATTTTTATTTGGTTTTTCCGAAAGATCTAATGAGAGGATTGGCGCTCCTCGCTTTTTGTTTTGTCGGGATAGATCCTACCACTTTTGAATCGTGTTTTATTTTTGGGTGGATCTATTTTGGTACAACTCCGAGCTCGACCGAAATCAATATTATTCCATTTAGCCGGAAAGGATTTTGGCCTATTGCCATTCTCCGTTCCACTTGCGGATCGGCTACCCGTATGTTAGCGCGAATGATAAATCAAATTAATTGTGGTCGCTGCGTTTCGCTTGTGTTCGGGTTAGGGAGCGTTAACGTAGTAAAGGTCGTAGTTCACGCCCTCCGTGTAGGATCCCTAAGGCTTAGCCTACATCACACATGCAGGGGGAGAATGCTATAATGTGTGCACGTAGATAGGGGGAGCGTGTAGAAAATGTAGATAGGGGGAGATTGTCTGTATCGGAGCTATATAGAGAACCTGGAACCTGAATATTCAAGATTATTTTTTATATATATTCACGTAGATAGGGGGACCGTGTAGAACATGTAGATAGGGGGAGCATGGGTGTAGGGGAGCTATATAGAGAACCTGAAACCTGATTGTTAAAGATTATCTTTTATATATACTCACTCTATCATGCACGTTTTTTGCTATCTCTCAAGAACAAGATTTGATATTATCAAAAGGGGGAGTTTGTTGGAACCGATGTTTCACATTCCTTGTGTTTGAGAATATCAAATCCCAGTTTGTATTTGATCACGTCCTGTGTTGATAGAGTGTGCAGGTTGACAAGTTCACGCAAAGAAAAAGAAGTCTCCTATGGATACTAATACCGAGCGATAGAAGTTACCGCCGAGCGGTACCCGCGAATTAATTTGACGGAGCGCTCGGGAAACAAGCGCGCAGGATTCAACTCATACCGCGTTGCGCTAGGGTCATTAACACTGGCACTAGCGCCAGGCGATACCGGAGGCGATAGCTGGAGGATTTAATTATACAGAGCTCTCGGGAACCTACCGCTAGGCGCTAGTCCTACTGCTGGCACTAATATAAGGATTTAATTTAGAAGGCGATCAGAAACCTACCGCTGTGCCCTATCATTTTACCACGCCGCGGTAACCCACTCAACCCTCCAATGCGTTGAGTGCGTTGAGACAGGTCTACCGCTGGGCTCTATCTACCTACAGCGCCATGTTAGCATTAGAAAAAGAAAAATATTCGTTTTGAATATTTTTCATAATTTGGAGGACAGTTGTCCCATCAAGCATGCGATCGTACCATCGGCCGCTAGTCTTATTGTTGGCAGTAGTCTATTTTTACGAAGACGTATATAAAGCTGCCTCGGTTTTTGTGCTTATGGCCTAAGATGAAAAAGGACAAGTTCAGGTATCCCAGGTTTCAGCCGCTCTCTCTGCGTTTCGTTCCAATCGTCTTCATCTAAGGAAAAGAACTCTGCCTCCCTCCCGTTCGTGAACGAAGAACTCTGGCAATCCAAGGACTACATCGTTTATGAAGAAACGACCGGTGGCAAGCACACGGAGATCTCAAGAATCGGCTGTGGATCGCTCTACAGAGAAATCATCAAGAGGGAGACTTTGATCTTAGATTCTTTAAACCTTGTCTTTTTGTAATCTTCTTTTCTGTTCATTCTTGTGGTGAGGAAAATCGACCGGTGAAGGTCGTCGGAATCCGGGATGGATTCCATGAGAAATCGTCCCGGGGTTGGGACGTCTAGATCGGGTGATCTAGCGGGGCTCTAAGACTCTTCCTTACGTGGAGGTGAAGGGCCGGCTCGAAGATCTTTCTTGGAGGAAAAGGGAGTGAAACAACTGGTCTATGGGAGCGGGTCATTATA
This sequence comes from Platanthera guangdongensis, assembly GCA_039583875.1. Taxonomy (NCBI): domain Eukaryota; kingdom Viridiplantae; phylum Streptophyta; class Magnoliopsida; order Asparagales; family Orchidaceae; genus Platanthera; species Platanthera guangdongensis. Next base: position 121,183,627 of record CM077153.1, on the reverse strand, counting down.
GAAAACAAAATAGTGTTTCTTTCTCGCCGCCTTCGAGCACCGGTGTCACGGGGATCACATTTTTGTAATTGTTAAGAACTTAGTTTTGATTCTATTTTAATAGAGTTAGTTTTTGTGTTTCTATTCTTCCGTGTGGTGTACGATCAAATTCTCTCTAGTGTGCGTAGTTCTCCAAAGGGTGATTTGCCCAGGAAGACGAGTTATGTAACTTACTGCCGCACGTTAGCTACCTAACGCCTTGCGGTAGCTTCTGGTACATGTTTTCCAGACTAGAATAATTTGAATTTTTCAATTGATAAGCAAACCTTATTCACCCCCCCCCCCCCTCTAAGGGTGGCAAGTAGATCCACCAGTAATTTCATTCCTAGTTTGAGTGTGGATATATACTGGTTTAAGTTTAATAAAATGTTTCGATTACTCTGTGATGTCATGTTGGGTTGCTTTCCTGTTTAATAACTCTTTAGTTTGTTCATTTAATCTGTCGTGGGGTCCCGATCGGAGTCGTTATTATATATTATAAATCAAATAAGGTGTTATAATTTGGTATCAACTTCTGGTGCCAGTCCATTGTCCTTTGAATTCATGGCTAAATTTGTTTTAATGGGTGGTGAGCATGTGTGTGCGTCTCTATTAAAATATCTAAAAACTAGTGAATGTCCACTTAGGAATGAAATACATACATGTTTGTAGCATTGTTTGTCGAGCTTGAGCATTCTTATGCTTGTTGTTTGGTATGCTTATAGTCGTTAAATTGTGTGCTAAACAATTATAGGTGACTAGGAGTCGTGTGGGATAGTCTCAACCCCAATACTTTACAAAGTTAGTGCACCTACAAATATGCCTACAACCCCTCCTTTTACGGAAATTATACGGTTGGTTGCTCAAGCTGTCTTTGCAATGATCAATGCGCAACTAGGAAACCCTATATATCCACCAGCACCTATGATGGACTTGGAGCCGGTTGTGGTAGTTGAGCTGATGGCAGTGAGATGAGCATTCGATCAACATTTGAAGCATTTTTTAAGCTTCAATTCTCCTATGTTGTGGGTACGTGATCCCCAACTAAAGCTGAAGATAGGATCTCTCAAATAAAGAGAACCTTGATGGATACAAAAATGGAAGAAGGTCAGAAAGTCCCCTTAGCTACTTTCCTATTAGATGGAGAGGCATGTCTTTGGTGGGATGAAATGGAATTGCATTAGTATTTAGGGAGGCAACTTGTTGGGTACATTGGAATATATGTACCTGATTTGAAGAAGCCTCACCCAACTCAATGATATACATCAAGGTGTATTTGATGTTCTTTGAGTTTCTTTGTACAGGTTAAGTAACTGCACGTTTGCAGGAAAAGTTTCTAATTCCATGTGTCGACACCTAGAAGAAAAGTGTCGACACTTAAGAAGGCTTATGTCGACACCTAGAGAAGCAGTGTCGACACTTGGGGTAATTGTGTCGACACTAGGAAGGCAGAGTCGACACCAGAAGGAAAGTGTCGACACATACAGGCAGTGTCAACACACAATGAAGAATTGTCTACATAATTAGTGTCGACACTTAGAAGCAGTGTCGACACTCAGAGAAACTTTGTCGACAGCAAAAGTGTCGACACTAGGAGGCTGCGTCGACACTCAACAAACTTCAACAAAGTTTAAGTACAAGTGTCGACACAAAGGAGATGTGTTGACACTCAGCAAAGTCTCAACACATGAAGAATGTGTCGACACAAAGGAGATGTGTCGACACTCAGCAAAAGTTTCAACACAGAAGGCATGTGTCGACACAAAGAGAATGTGTCGACACTTAGCAAGTTCCAACACAAGAAGATGTGTCGACACCAAGGAGTTGCGTCGACATTTAGCAGAAATCAACTAAGTATTGAATAAGAAGGACTTGTGTCGACACACATGATCAGTGTTGACACATTCTGAAGAAGCAGTGTCGAGAAGCAATTTCTACAACACAAGGAGTTGTGTCGACACCATTAAGGCTAGTGTCGACACTTAGTCTACTTGTGTCGACACTTAGTCCATTTGTGTCGACACATAAAGACTATCTGTCTCGACACTTTCAGACAGTGACAGAGATTTCAAGAAGTGACTGGATGACTTGACAGCTGCCATTTCAACCGGTCAACTGCTACTGTCAGAGCTATTAGAAGATTGTTAGAAACCGGATCAGCCGGTCACCATGAAGAAAGCTTATATAAAGGCTTATTCCTTCAACAGAAGGAGATAGAATGGACTTGATGAAGCAATCATTGAAGTGAAAAACAACACAACAAGAAGAAGACCTTCAAGTGAAGATCTAAGAAGTTGGAGAGAGAGAGCTCCTTCTAAGAAGACCAGCTGTTGAACCAGGCTTATAAGTAAGATTCAGATTGAAATCAGAATCTCAAGACAGCAGTTGATTGAAGATCATCTGCATAGAGATACAACCCTACTGTGTTCTAATTCAAGAAGCTTTGAAGAAAGCCAAGGGAGGTTGATCTCTGCAAAGTTCTTTCAAGAACTCATCAAGAAGCCAGTCAACTCATCTTTCTCAATCAGAGTTGTGGTTATTAATCTTTGTACTCTTTATTTTCTATAGGATTCTAAGGGATCTGAGTTGTAAGCCTATATTTATAAAGGCTGAGTGGTAGGGCTTTTGTGCCTGAGTGTAGGAGATACATTTATCTGAGTGTAGGCCTTGTTTAAGGCTGAGTGTAGGCCTTGTTGAAGGCTGAGTGTAGGTCTTGGTGAAGACTAAGTGGTAGGGCTTTATGCCTGAGTGGTAGGAGTGGGATCACTCAGAGTTGTAGGAAGCTGTTTGGGTTCTGAGCTGTAAGATCTGTGGATCTGAGAAGTAGTGGAGAAGTTAGGCCGAATCTAGTACACTACTAGATAGGCGAAGGGGGAAGGTGGATGTACCCAGACCTTGGGGAACCACTATAAAAGCTGTGTGTACTCTGTGTGTGATTTATTCTGTGATTGTTGTGTTATATGTGCTGAATTGCTGTAGAGAATTGCATAAACAGGTCTAATAATTCAGTGTTTCTACCTTTAAAGTTAAAAAGATTAAGTGCACCTATTCACCCCCCCCCCCCTCTAGGTGTTTAGGCACGAGTTCTTTCAAGTGGTATCAGAGGGAGGTTACTCAAAAAAGGACATAACAGTCTGAGTAAAAATCATGTAGGCAGAATCAGCATAATCAAGAATCAAGAAAATGAGTTCAACTGAGAATCACAAAGAGCTAGGATCCATGAAATTGCCAATCTGCAGAAAAGAAATTTTTGGCATATGGAAAGAGAGGGTTAAACTTTTTATGGAAGCCTCTGACCCAAGAATTTACATTACAGTCAAAGAAGGGTCATATGTGCCAATGAAAGTATCTGTTCTAGATGCCAATCAGAGAACTCCCAAAGACTATTCAGAAATGACAAAAGATGAAATAATTCTGGCCACTATGGACAAGAGGGCCCAGAATATTATTGTAAGTGCAATTGATGATGCCACAGTTCAGAATCTGATTCATTGTAAAACATCAAAAGAAATGTGGGACACACTGATAGTCTATATGGAGGGATCAGAAGAGGTAAGACAAGACAGGAAGTCTTTATTAAATCAAGAGTATGAAAGCTTCAGACAAGGTAGGTCTGATAGCATAACTGAATGCTACAAGAAATTATATAGGATTGTCAATGAATTGATGTCCTATAGAAGAGAGTTCAGCAATTATGAGTTGAATGATAAGTTCTTGAGATCCCTAACAAAGGACTGGGACACCAAGATTTGTGCCATAAGGGAAATGGTCAAATTAGCAGACATTCCTCCTTCAACTTTGTTTGGAAAACTGTTATCTTATGAGATGCAGTTAATGGTTAGAAAGTAGGAAGAAAAGACTACAAGAGTGGAGCACAAAGAAAGAGCTATGGCCTTCAAGACTGAAGCCACTAAGAAATATAAAAGCAAGTCTCCATCTCCACCTCGAAAAGTTGCTGAGGCTGAGATAGATACTTCAGATAGCAAGAAGTCAAAAAGCAGTGAAAGTGATGAAGACTTTGCAGCATTTACTAGGCACTTTCAGAGGTTTCTAAAAAAAAGCAGTGGAGGTCCAAACCATCCACGTCACAGACAAAAGATGACTATTATCAGAACAGGAATTCATCAAGGAATGACAGGAGAAAGTCCAAGTCTAGTAAAACTACATCCTCAAAAATAGTATGCTATTGTTGCAATAGACAAGGACATGTAGTAGTTGATTGTCCAGAAAAGAGGAAAGAGTCCACTGACAAGAAGAAGACACAGTTCAAGGGCAAAAAGGAAAGGTCATTTGTTGCCAAGAAGGATAAAAGTCAGACTGATATGTCATCTTCAGAAATAGATTCAGAAGCTGAAGCCTATATTGGCTTGTTTGCTGAAGAAGAAGAAAATGAGTTTATGCAGTTAATGAACTCAATTTATGAGCAGGAGGACAATCAGTGCAAGGGACTGATGGCCTTATCAGAAAGAGACAAAATCCAGGATCAACCTGGACCTAGTCAGGTACAAATTTATTCTTCTAGTTCAAGTTTGAGTGCTGGATCAGAATCAGATACATCAGCATCAAGTGATGTGAGTGGATCTGAATCTGAAGGAGACATTCATCAGTTGATTGATGAATATAGAATATTATTGCAGGCTTTGAAGAAAAGCAAACTCTTGGCCAAAACCCGGGCTAAGGAGATTGCTAGTCTCAAAGTGGCTGCAACAGATTTTGACAAGTTGCTTGATCATAAACTAAATGAAATAGCCAGGCTGAAGAACATTACTGTTATTCAGATGGGTACTATTACATTCAAGAATGATCAAATTAGAAATCTGGAGGCTAGACTTCAGAAGGAGAGAGATATTGTAGCAAGTTTTTCTAAACCAAAATCAGTTTTACCTTTGATAGATGAGTTTATTCCTCAAAAGGGTAAGACTGGATTGGGGTTTACAAAACCTGCCAGGACAGTTAGGTCCAAGTCTAAGGGCAGAGCCCCAGCACTTAACAAAAAGCCTGCTGTAGATACTACAGCCAGGGTTGTATCCAAACAAAGGTACAACAGGTTTGACTGCTGGTGTTGTGGCAAGATAGGCCACTTTGCCATAGACTGTTGGCACAATTCAAGTGTCAAGGAGAGTAGCAAACTGCCTGCTAGAAGATCTACATGTACTTTTGTTAAAAGTCAAACTAACTTGCACTAAGGACCCAAGAATTATTTGGTTTCTAAGGTTAAGTAATCTGTTTTGTAGGTGAGTCCAAGTGGCCATGCTCCTATATGGTACTTGGATAGTGGATGTTCCAGGCACATGACTGGAACTAGGGGATTGCTGAAGGACTATACACCAATCAAGGATGGTCCTAAGGTTACCTTTGGTGGTTCAGAAAAAGGGATCATCAAAGGCTTTGGTAACATTTCTAGCAACCTAATTACAATTACTCAAGTGGCTTATGTAAAGGGTTTGAAACATAACCTCATTAGCATAAGTCAGCTGAGTGATTTAGGATAAGGCATCTCATTTGTCAAGGATGGTTATCATATCAGTAGGCCAGATCCTTGAATCCCAAAAGATCATTATGTGTGAGAACATTGTTTCTCCTATCTGTCTTGTAGCTGATGAGAAAGTCTCACATTGTGTTAAATGGCACAAGAGGCTGGCTCATCTTAACTATAAGACAATTGGTCAACTCTTTAGCAAAGAGTTAGTGAGGAATGGTCCTTAGGTTAAGTGTATAAAGGATGGGATATGCTCAGCTTGTCAAAAGGGCAATCAGACCAAATCCACCTTTCATAGCCTTGAGAACAAAGATGCTGTGAGGTGTCTATACCTCTTGCATTTGGATCTTTTTGGTCATATGCCAGTTCACAGCCTAGGTAGGAAGGTCTATATATTTGTTGTAGTTGATGTCTACTCAAGGTATTCCTGGGTGTTCTTCCTAAAGCAAAAGTCTGAAACAGAATCAATGACTTGTTTGACCATCTAGTTGGATCGATTGTGTACTCGAAGATGGATTTGAAGTCTGGTTACTACCAGTTGAAGATTAGGGAAAGTGATATTCCCAAAATGGCATTCAGTAGCTATTACAGGCATTATGAGTTCACAATGATGTTGTTTGGGCTAACAAATATGCCATTAGTATTCATGGACTTGATGAACATAACATTCAAAGAGTATCTTGATCGATTTTTGATTGTCTTTTTAAATGATATGCTGGTTTACTCTTGGTCAGAAGAAGAGCATGTGGTTCATCTAAGCATAATTTTAGATACCCTGAAGAGGAGTCAGTTATATGCGAAGCTCTCTAAGTATGTGAATTTTGTTTATCATCCATAGATTTTCTAGGTCATGTGTTAGTGGAGAGGGCATCACATTGGATCCGGTGAAGATAGTTGTTATACGAGAGTATACTATGTTGACAATAATAACAAATATCTTAAGTTTCTTAGGACTTGTCGGCTACTATAGGCTATTTGTAAAGAACATTTCGAGGATTATTTTACCTCTCACAACCTTGACAAGAAAAGATCAGAAGTTCATTTGGTCACTAACATGCGAACAATCTTTTGAGGAGCTGAAGAGTCGTCTGACCACGATGCAAATTTTGTATTCGCCATGTAGTACGGAAGGCTATGAGATATGTAGTGACGCCTCAGGGGGAGGCTTATGTTATACTTTGATTTAATTTGGAAAGGTTGTTGGTTATGACACTCAATAGCTGAAAGTGTATGGAGTTAGCGGTCGTGATATTCGCTCTTAAACTTTGGCGGTATTACATACAATAAGAGCATGAATTACCTATTGAATTAGAAATATTTGAATATGTGACAAAGGAGGTGGATGAAGTTCCTTAGGGACTACACTTTTGAGATTCATTTCACTCTCGAGAAGGGAAATGTATTCACTGATATTTTTATGAATTTTTTATAAGGCTTGTCGAGATTACAACATGAGAACGATGTCATTTGGGTGATCATAGACTGTTTGACAAAAGTGTCTCACTTCATTTCGAACTGGAGGGACTATTCAGGAGCAAAATTAGCAAAACTCTATGTGGATAACATAGTATGACTGCACGGTGTGCCCGTAGCAACATAATTGACCTATATGGGAGATTTTCATCAAATGATTAGAGGCTAATGCACCAACTATTGGGGCACCAAGATGATGTTTAGTAGTGCCTTTCATCGTCAAATAGATGGGCAGACTTAACAGATCAATAGAACAATGGATGATATGCTTCATATGTGTTGGGAATTGTGCCCTATAATGTTCCTCGGGATTTGAAGAAGCATCACTATTCATGCTAAGGGGCATAGTGTATTTGATGTATGTTTTAGTTCATGCATGCAGGTAGTCCATGATTGGACAAGTAAGGAAAAATGAGTTGGGCAGTAAACTCAAATTTTGTCGAACTCAGCTTAGAGTTCATTGAAATCAGCTTAGAGTTCATCGAAATCAGCTTGATGATCGTCGAGCTCAACTCAGCATAAGCTTAAGAATTCTGGATACAAAATTCGTCGAACTTAGCTCGAAGTTCTTCGAGCACACGTTACAGTTCATCGAGCTTAGCCAAACGCTTGTTAAGCTGAAGCAATAGAAAAATTAACTAAGGCAAAAAGCATTGAGAGCACGCTGAGAAGATCGAAGTTCTTCGAGCTCAGTTTGCAGTTTGTCGAGCTCAGCTCAAAGCTTGTCAAGTTAAAGGCTAGAAAATATGTCTACGGCATAAACACTGAGTCCGCTGAGAAAAAGGCATTGAAACCGCTATGACAACTGAGACAACTGAGAAGATAGCGTTGAGACCACTGAGACAACTGAGATAGCTTGGAAGATAGCATTGAGACAGCAGAGAAGATGGCATTATGATAGCTGAGACAACAAAGACAAGGTTAGCTGGATACTTTCTAAGTCCAGAAGCATTGAGTGAAGCAAGTTCACTCAACACTTCTAAATAAAGCAGGATGCGCTGAGACAGTCAAGAGTGTTGGATCTGTTGTTGGATTTGGGCTAGGTTCACTAAACTAGGATTATTGACCCACCTTGTATAGTCAGGGTCATGTCTGTGTCTTAGAGTCTAGGCCATGTCCTTAGAGTCAACATTACATGGACCAGCTAACAACAGACTGCAGAAGACTCAAGACTTAGAGAAAAATCAGTTTCAGGAAAGTGAGTTCGACATTCGTCGAACTCAGCTCGACGAAAGTCTTGCTCAGCTCGACGAACTCAGAGACAATTCTCTGAGTCGAGCTTGATGAACTTAGTTCTCAGGTGGACGATTTCTTGATGCTCTACTTCAACATTCCAAGTCCAGAATCATTTCTCAGAACTCCAGTCGACGAATTTATGATTATCAGCTCGACGATCTTAGTGCACATAATTGGCAAGTGTTTATCAAGTAGCAGTTAGCAGTTCTCAGGTCGACAATCTTGGATCTCAGGTCGACGAACAACAATTATCTGGTCGACGAACATGAATTCTCATCTCGAAGAACTCTGGACCCAGGTGGATGAAATCTATTCTTTGCTCGACGATTTCTATGCAGTTCCAGACTTTGATTTTTCCTTCCTTCTGTCCTTATTTTATTGCATTAATTCCTGAGTAATCAATGCTAAATATTCTCTGAATATTACCGTTAGAAGCAGCATTGGCTATGACATTCATCCGGATTATTACTTGTCATTTTTCAATGAGATAGTTGGGGAAATCAATTAATGCAGACATTCTCAAGGTCGTCAGCAATCAATGCAGGAAGAAATTCAAAAATTCAAGGGAGAAATTCCATTAAAGATAGAAACGTTATTCTTTCCCTGGTGGCCAACAGACAGAGAGTGTGACACACAAGTACAAGATACAACAACAACATTCAAACTCTTCTCTGTGCAAAAGATAATCTGGTCTTCACCCTAACACTATTGAAGAAGAAGAAGAACACACATCCAAATCAAGAGTCTTCTTCATTCTTCACTCAAGGATTCTTGAAGGACAACAAATCTTCATCAGTCAAGAAGTTCCTGGATCACTTCTGGTCAAAGCTAAAGAAAGAAGACCTACTCACCCTGAAGCAAAGCTCCAATCTTCTTGAACAACTCTAAAACTCAGGGGGAGCTTTGTTAACATAAAAGATCCACTAGCCTTCTCAGTTGTATTTGAGAAAGAGAAGACACCATCATTCTCTCACCCCCTCACTGTATAAAGGGTTCTTTAACTCCCTTCAAAAGTTATTCCTTGGTTGCAAGTCACCTGATCAAAAGACTTGGGTTGGTTTTTGAGCACCTGATCAAAAGTTCATTGGTGGCAGTCACCTGATCAAAACCTGTTAGTGGATTCCTACCATGGTGGTAGAAGAGTGGATGTACCAAGGTTGGGGAACCACTATAAAAATTCTTGTATTATCTGGTTGCCCTTTTTCCTTTTTGTTCTTGATGTGCCTTTGTTAGTTAAATTAATTTTTGTTGTGCTTGTGGTAGATTAGTGTATCTTAGGATTTCACTTTTATTTATAGCAAATTGGTATCATATAGCTGTCATACTCTGAAGTGTTTTTATTTATAGCAAAAAGTTTTTAAGATTTTAAAGATACTTTATTCACCCTCTCTCTAGAGTATTTTATGTCTAACCCTCACTTTCAGTTCATATTAGAGCAGTGTTTCTTTGGTTGTACAAGTTAACCCTTGAACCAAAAGATCATGTGTTAGATCTGAACTTTTATTTCTCTTAGGAATATATTCACAGCATGGCACAGAACAAGGACTATGCAAGAACCAGACCTCCAGTGTGCAACTTAAATAAGTTTTCCATCTGGAAGGCAAGAATTAAACTATATATGAATTCCATTGATAAAGACATCTACAACTCTATTTTGACAGGTCCTCCTCAATCAACTACCTCTACATCTACAGCAACCTTAAGCACACATGCTATTCCACCACCTGAGTGGACAGATGCACAGAAGATGGCCAAGATTGCTGATGCAAAGGCCATGAATATTGTGGCTCAGACTATGTCTAATGATATTTTCCAGAAGGTGGCTGAATGCACAACATCCAAGGCTATTTGGTACTCTCTCAACTAAACGGTGGCTTGCTCTACTGATGAGAGGAAAAACAGAAAATCAAATCTCATATCCCTGTATGAGAACTTCAAAAAGAATGAGTCAGAATCTGTTGTTGTCATGTACAACAGACTGAGCTCAATAATCAATAAGCTTAAGAACTTGGATAAGGACATCACCCTTACTGAGGTAAATGATAAAATCCTCATGTGCTTCCCAAGCTCATGGGATTCAAGGATCTGGCCAATCAAAGAGGCTAGGAGCTTGAATGAGATTTCCACAGAATCTCTACTTGGAAAGCTCAAATCCTATGAGCAGCTGATAAAGTCCAGAGAAGCAGCTGAGCAAAGAACTCCTCCACCAGCAAGAAAGGGGCATAACTTAGCATTCAAGGGTATTAAAGAGACTGAAGCTTCAACAGTAAAAGAAGAATTGATGAGTCTCCTTGCCAAGAGATTTTACAAAATATCAAGAAAGGACTTCAGAAGAAAATCATCCAGACAGGATGATAAGCCAAGGTATGATAAAACACCTACTAAAGAAGTAGTATGTTTTGGGTGCAGGAAACCTGGGCACTTTACCTCAGTGTCCAGAGAATTAGAAGAAAGAAATAATAAGAGAGAAGGACTCCAGCAGACAACAAAGTAGCAGCCCTTCCTCCAGCAAATACAAAAAGAAGGAGAAGGGCTTTGTTGTTGGTACCTGGAGTGAGACAGAGGATGAATCCACTTCTTCCAGTTCCAGTGAAGAGGAAGAAGAGGAAAGGGCCAAGGAAGTCTGCCTCATGGCCATCAATGCTTCCAGCAGTCAATTAGATGACGAAGAATCTGATAGTGAAGGTGCTTCAGAATCAGAAGCTGATCAGGTACTTTCATATTTTGATTATAATTCTGATAGCTTCAAAATTAAATTTAAAACAATGTGCATTGATTTAATTAACTCTGAAAAGTAAATCAAAACACTTAGAGAAAGACCGACCAATCAAGAAAATCTAATTTTTGAAAACACTAAGTTAAAAGATGAACTAACACTAGCTAATGAACAAATTATTTCTTTAAAAACACAGCTATGTGAGGCTATGCAACTTGAGGAATCTCTCAATGGGAGAAGCCTTAAGCTGATGGACATTACAAGCACAGTCAATGCCAGACTAAATGGCAAACTGGGCTTGCGTGCATCATCAAGTTTACCCCCCATACTTAAGAAGAACATATTATCCACAACAATAAAGTTTGTTTCTGAGAAAGGTAAAGAAAAAGTAGATAATAACAATCCTAATCAAACTGAAATTACACACAAAAATAAGAAAAGAAGAAAGAATAAGAAAAATAATAACCAGAACAATGTTCAGCAGTTTTCGTCGAACTCCGATCGACGAAACATGTACAGTTCGTCGAACTAAAGTCGACAAACTCAGAACGCAGATCTATATTATAATAATTCGTTGAACTAAGATCGATGAAAACAGTATAGTTCGTCGACCAAAGATCGACGATTTTGGGGTTCAGAAAATGACTTCTATCACTCATTGAATGGAGTTCGACGAAGTCATCCCAATTCGTCAAACTCAGGTCGACGAACATACCAGAATTCGTCGAATGCAGATCAACTTAACAAAAACTTAAATTTTTCTAAAGCTTATAACCAACTTAGGGAGAATATAAACTCATTCACCAAATGGATAATCCTCCCAGAAGATATCACCCCTTAGGATACAAAATCAATCCTGCGTGCTCTTACATCTTCAACTTTTCTTATGTAAAGAAACAAGGACCCAAGGTAACCTGGGTCAAGAACAACTAATTGTTTTCTTTGCAGGTAAAGAGCTTTCCAGCTGTTAATCAAAAATGGTATCTAGACAGTGGATGCTCCAAGAATATGACTGTCAGCAAGGACAACTTAAATAACTACAAGTCCAAGCTGGGACAAAAGGTGATCTTTGGTGATTCAAATTGGGGCCAGTGTGAAGGGTTTGGAGAAGTAAAAATTGGAGCAGTCACTTTCAGAAAGGTGACATATGTAAGTGGACTCAAGCATAACCTCATCTCCATAAGTCAACTATGTGATGAAGGTTATCAGGTACATTTTAAGTCAAGTTCATGCATTATTTCTAATTAAAAAAACCAACTGTTTTAATTGGAAATAGACAAGGTAACATATACGTAGTAGATTTTCATTCTGCAAATTCAGATATCTGTTTACTTAATATTTTTTATAATCAAAATGATCTATGGCATAAAAAACTAGGACATGTTAATATGAAAAACACTGTTAGGCTATCTAAAGACAGCCTTGTGAGAGGTTTGCCTTCTCGTCCCTACAAGAAGGAAGGCCTCTGTAGGGCTTGTCAACTAGGCAAGCAAACTAAATCTAGTTTTAAATCGGTTAATAAAAGTGATTTACCTAGGATCTTGTACTTGCTACACATGGACCTTTTTGTACCTATTGCTGGACAAAGCCTAGCAGGGAAATCGTATACTCTAGTTATTGTAGATGTCTTCTCAAGATTCACTTGGGTGTTCTTTCTGAGATCAAAGTCAGATACATTCAAAGTTCTTACAGATTTTCTCAGGACCATACAGATTGAGTATTCTACTCATATTGCATTGATTAGAAGTAATCATGGTATAGAGTTTGAGTCTCTTCTTATGCATGAGTTCTGTGAGAAGGAAGGTATCTGGCATTGCTTCTTAGCTCCTAGAACTCCTCAACAAAATGGGGTAGCTGAAAGGAAGAATATAATCTTAATTGAACCTGCAGGTACATTACTTGCAGATGCCTACATGCCCCTATCCTTTTGGGCAGAGGCTGTAAGCACAGCAAATTATGTACTCAACAGGTGTTTGATACATAAATTTAAGAATAATACTCCCTATGAATTACTCAAAGGGAAGAAACCAAAAATCACCTATTTTAAAGTATTTGGTTGCATATGTTATATTCATAATAATAACACGAAGTATATTAGAAAGTTTGAAGCTAAGGATGAAGAGGGAATTTTTCTAGGATATTCCCAAGTCAGCAAATCTTATAGGGTGTTTAATAAATCTTCTTTAAAAATTGAGGAATCAATACATGTCACTTTTGATGAGGCTAACATGTCTTATAAGGAGAAAGAAATTTCTACCAATAACACTTTGCAGGTACCTCACTTGTGTGAGAAATTGGGTGAGTTAAACCTTCCAAAAGAGGTCATATCACCTCCTACTCCACAAGCAGATGAAGACAGTGAAGAAGAACTTATGGAAGAGGTTAAACTTCATTCAACAGCAAACATTATTCCACAAGAGAAATTAACTCCACATGTTGTTGCTGAACCAACTCCACCCACTGATCTTGTCACACTAAGGGATCACCCTACATCCCAAGTGATTGGAGACATGTCAGTAGGTGTACAGACAAGGAATCAACTCAACCAAGATGTGATGCATGCATGTTTCCTCTCTCAAGTTGAGCCTCAATCCATAAAATATATTGTGCAAGATCCCCACTGGATCATTGCAATGCAAGAGGAACTCAATCAATTTGAGAGATGCAGAGTTTGGGATTTAGTTCCAAGACCCAAAGACTACCCAGTCATTGGAACTAAATGGATATATAGAAACAAGCTAGATGCCCAAGGTGTAATTGTGAGAAATAAGGCTAGGCTTTTTGCTCAAGGTTATAGGTAAGAAGAAGGAATAGACTATGACCAAACTTTTGCATTAGTTGCAAGGTTAGAAGCAATCAGGATCTTCCTTGCTTATTCTACCTACAAGAAGTTTAAATTCTTTCAAATGGATGTCAAGAGTGCCTTTCTAAATGGAGTACTTATAGAAGAGTTTTATGTTGAACAACCTCCAGGTTTTATCTCTCCAACTTATCCCTCATATGTCTTTAGATTGCATAAAGCTATTTATGGTTTAAAGTAAGCTCAAAGAGCTTGGTATGAGACCTTAGCTAGCTTCCTGATAGAGCATAATTTACTAAAGGCATTGTAGATATGACATTATTCACTAGGCACCATAAGGACCAAATCTTGTTGGTATAAATTTATGTAGATGACATTATATTTTGGTCTACAGATTCCAAATTATGCAAGAGGTTTGCTGACCTCATGCAATCCATGTTTGAAATGAGTAGCATGGATAAGCTCTCCTACTTCCTTGGACTCCAAGTGAAACACATACCTTATGGAATTTTCATATCCCTGGTTAAGTATGCTAAAGAGCTTAATAAAAAGTTTGGGATGGCTGATGCCTTAGCAAAGAAAACACCCATGGCCTCTAATGCTGTAATAGATTCTGATGAACATGGGAAATCTATTGATTAAAAATTATATAGGGGCATTGTTGGGTCCCCACTATACCTTATAGCAAGTAGACCTGACATAATGTTTTCTACATGTCTTTGTGCTAGGTTCCATGTGAACCCTAAAGAATCTCACGTAGTTTTCCTAAAAAGAATTTTGAGATATATAAAGAGTTGTCCTAGTGTAGGACTCTGGTATCCTACTGAGTCAGAATTTGATTTAACTGGATACTCAGATGCTGACTTTACCGGACGCAGGATAGATAGAAAAAGTACCTCAGGGACTTGCCAGTTCCTTGGTATGAGATTAGTTTCTTGTTTTTGCAAGAAACAATCAGCTGTGTCTACTTCAACTGCTGAAGCAGAATATATAGCAACTGGCAGTTGCTGTCCTCAGATGCTTTGGATTCAAAACCAACTCCTATACAATGGGTTCAACTTAAATAATTCAGCTCTCTTATGTGACAACACAAGTGCTATATCCATAGCACAAAATCCAGTGCATCACAGTAGGATCAAACATATAGACATTAGGCATCATTTCATTAGAGAGTGTGTAGACAAAAATAAAATTAAACTTGTCTATATATACACTGATTTACAAAGAGCAGATATTTTCAGCAAACCCGTGGATGAAAGAAATCACTTATTCTTTATAAATCATCTTGGAATGATAAATGGAGAAGCTTTAATTTAATTTCTGTCTGTGCTCGACGAATTTTTAAAAGTTCATCGAACGAAGATGGACGAACTGGGAAAAGTTCTAGAGATATTCGTCGAACGGAAATCGATGAACTCTCTGTGAGTGAAGTTAATTTTGTCGAACGAAAATCGATGAATCTGCTACAGAAAATTTTCGTCGAATGGAGCTCTACGAAATATTTTCAAATCTTCGGACTAAGATCGACGAATTGTTTAATTACAGAATATTTCGTCGACCTCAGATCGAAGAATTTTTTAATTTTCCCTGAACGGAGTTTGTCGATTCATATTCTGAAAAATCCTATATCTAGGTTTTTCTTCGACCTCCGTCCCGCACTTTCTGTTCCATTGCACTTGATCTCTTTTGTGTTTGTTGCAGGCACACTCATGGCGATTCCTGCAGGCAGTCTTCGAGCCATGATGTTTGATACTGGATTTGATTTAGATTTTGAGTCATTTCAACACTCGGATCCTATTTTCCTGGACATTCTGAAACTGCTTCAAGATAAGCAGTTGAAGAATCTCATGACCACCAGAATAAAGATAACCGATGCAGAGATCAGAGAATGGGTCTACACTTTCTCCACCATAGATGAAAACACCATGACAAGCACAATATCGAGTAATGAAGTCTCTCTTACCCCAGCCGCCCTGACTGATATTTTTGGATTAACTAATGGTGAAGTAGAGTTTGAGATTAATAATGAGGAATTTGATGAAATGTTAAATAAAATGGGTAATTCTGGAGAAACTCCCAACATGCTGCTAAAGAAACACCTATCTGCTGAATATAACTTTCTAGCAGATGTTGTGGGAAAAGAGTTGTTAGGTAAGCACATAGCCTATGATTACATCACCAGGCACCAATTTTTGGTGATGTGTGCTGTGGTGAATAAGAAGCCTGTAAATTAGGCTAAGATTTTTTTAAAGCTGATCAAGAAAAAGAATACCAAGAAAGAGGTGTGTTTTGGAAGGATTCTGGGATTATTCCTTCAGGAAAAGGCTGTTGAATCCCTAATCACACTGACCATATTCATTAATTCCTCCAAGAGGCGCATTTGTACGCTCTTTGGCAGGTGGGAGAGGAATATCACCAAGCTATACAAGGCTTCTTACTCTTGCTCCAGGCCTTCTGAGAGTACAAGGGCTGTGCTAGCCACTCCCCCCCCCTACTGAGGATGTCCCTTCTCCACCTCCGCCACCTCCAGCCATCCATAGTCATCCTTAGATGGTACACCAACTCCCTTCACAAGTTCATTCCCCAGTCCAAACCATAGTCCACATTCCTCCACCTCCATCCCCCCATGGTACACCACCTCCATTACAACATGGTACGCCAACTCCATCTCACCCAATTACACCACCCCAATCTCCACTACCACCACAATTGGCTGACATTTCCATCACCATTCTGTCATCCCTACCATCATTCAATCTGCTTTCATCCCCCCTTCATACTCCTTCTTCCCCAAATGAACCCATGCAATACTTTCCACCCCCTCCCCCACCATCCTCTTCCATCCACCATTCTATATCCACGGATAAACCTCCTACATTCCTGCCACTGGACCACTCCATCATTCCTCCTCTTCTAGCACTTCTCTCTCCCCTCCTCAAAACCCTTATAGCAGAGGTTATTTCACCTATTGCTACCTCCATATCCTCCCTTGCTCCTCAAATCTCTGCTCTCTCCATCCCTCCTTCTTCAGTCAGGGGCCTGGCTCCAGTATCCACTAAAACCTGGCAGGGGGAGATACTCTGTGAAGAAGTAGCAGCAGCAGTAGTAGCATAAGTAGCAGCAGCAGTAGCAGCAGCAGCAGTAGTAGAAGTTGCAGTAACAGCAATAGTAGAAGAAGCAGCAGCAGAAGCAGCAGTAACAAAAGAAGCAGAAACAGTAGCAACAGCAGCAGCAGTAGCAGAAGAAGCAGCAATAGAATCAACAGTAGTAGAAGAAGCAGAAGCAGAAGCTGAAGCTGATGATTTGTTTGATCTAATTAATTTTATTGAATCTGATATGGATATAGATGAGACAGTCATAGAGAAAATAAAGACTGTTGGTGATTACATTATAAATCCCACAATAGATATTTTGAAATTGTTGAATATGTTTGATACAGTTCACTTGAACTCTCTTCCAGAATATAGCATAAAGCCATCCATGGCTATAGTTCCCTATACCTCCCCAATAAGCCCCAAAGTTGTCAAGCAACTCAAGGCTAGTTTTGCTATTACAGAGGCTCCTGTCATTCCATCTCCACCAAGTGCTGATTCCTCTACTACTTCATCCCCTCCCAAAGTCATCTCTACTCCAACATTCATTATGGATGATAGCCCCATGCCTGATCTTGATGAGTTGATCATGATTGATATTGAAGAAGAGAAGAAATCAGTTGCTGAAAGCACTGATGTACTCAGTTCTCCAACTCCAGCTCTTCCTCCAGCTCCTCCCCAGACAGAAAAACTATTGATATCTGCAGAAGCATTGAAAGAGATTAATTCTTTATATGATAATCCACAGGACTCTTCAGATGATGATGATGAAGAGGATTCATATGACAGTCCATCTGCTAAGAAAAAGAAACTTTCTAAGAAGAGGAAAGCTTCTCCACCTCCTACTACAAAGCCAAACCCAACACATGACACTCCATACTATATTCTTCAGAATATTACTCCATACAACGGCATACCATCTTGTATGTGACTGTCCAAGAATCAACAGAAAGAAAGGAAGAAAAGCAGGAAGTATTCACCTCCTCCACAGAGATACAGGAAAGATCCTCCACCTCCTCCTCCACCTGCTGCTGGTGTTTCAGGCTCTTCATCTAAAAGGACTACCCAGTATCAAACATATCAGAGGCATCAGGGTAGATCCTCCTCCTCTTCTGAAAGTAGCCAGCACAGGCACTACTCCTCTGGCAAGCAGCAACAACATCAACATCAACAACAACATCTACAACAAACTACTGAACATCAAAAGGCTGAAAGTCCAAAGAGACCTACATCCCCTCCTATACCTTTTGAGGACCTTGAAACAACTACAACTGCAAGGTTGGCCAGGTTCCAAGAATTGGTTGGCATATCTATGATCAACAAAGACAAAGCTGAAGGAAAGGATCCTTCTCAATACTCAATACTGTCCAAATACAGGAAGGAGGAACTTAACAGGTTTACCAAAGCTAACAAATTTTTAAATGTTGATGACTATATGAAATTACATCCAGAAGCTGTGGTGCCAAGGGACACGTCCCTGAATATTATTGGAGCTACTGATATGATAATGACAAAGACTCAAGCAGCCAATCCAAACAGGGAAATCAAGATTACACAGCCTGGTGATAAAGCTAAATAGGTTAAGCAAAAAGAGACAAAGCAGAAGAAATAAATTTTAACTGCTTATTCTGTCTTTTGTTTTAAACAGCTTATTGATTTCATGATACAAAGCTCTTTGTATATATATATCTGCTGCATATTTTAAATTTTTCTGCCAGATATATTTTTCTTTCTTTGTAAATATTGTGTGTCTGTAATCAGTGACCTCGGCCAAATAGGGGAGATTGTTGGATCCCTAGTTGGATTTGGGCTAAGTTGACTAAACTAGGATTATTGACCCACCTTGTATAGTCAGGGTCATGTCTATTTCCTAGAGTCTAGGCCATGTCCTTAGAGTCAACATTACATGGACCAGCCTACAACAGACTGCAGAAGACTCAAGACTTAGAGAAAAATCAGTTTCAGGAAAGTGAGTTCGACGTTCATCGAACTAAGCTCGATGAAAGTTGTGCTCAGCTCCATGAACTCAGAGACAATTCTCTGACTTGAGCTCGACAAACTTAGTTCTCAGGTCAATGATTTCTTGATGCTCTACTTCAACATTCCAAGTCCAGAATCATTTCTCTGATCTCCAGTCGATGAATTTATGATTACCAGCTCGACGATCTTAGTGCACAGAATTGGCAAGTGTTTATCAAGTAGCAGTTAGCAGTTCTCAGGTGGATGATCTTGTATCTCAGGTCGACGAACAATAATTATCTGGTTGATGAACATGACTTCGCAGCTCGACGAACTCTAGACCCAGGTCAACGAAATATGTTTTTTGCTCGATGATTCCTATGCAGTTCTAGACTTGGATTTTTCCCTCCTTCTGTCCTTATTTTATTGCAGTAATTCCTGAGTAATCAATGCTTAATATTCTCTGAATATTATCGTTAGAAGTAGCATTGATTATGGTAATCATCAGGATTATTACTTGCCAGTTTTCAATGGGACAGTTGGGTAAATCAATTAATGCAGACATTCTCAAGGCCGTCAGCAATCAATGTAGGAAAGAATTCAAAAATTCAAGGGAGAAATTCCATTAAAGACAGAAAAGTGATTCTTTTCATGGTGTCTAACACACAGAGAGTGTGATACACAAGAACATAATACAGCAACAACATTCAAACTCTTCTCTGTGCAAAAAGATAATCTGGTCTTCACTCTAGGATTCTTCAAGGACAACAAAACTTCATCAGTCAAGAACTTCCTGGATCACTTCTGGTCAAAGCTAAAGATAGAAGACCTACTCACCCTAAAGCAAAGCTCCAATCTTCTTAAACAACTCTAAAACTCAGGGGGAGATTTGTTAACATAAAAGATCCACTAGTTTTCTCAGTTGTATTTGAGAAAGAGAAGACACCATCATTCTCTCACCCCCTCACTATATAAAGGGTTCTTTAACCCCATTCAAAAGTTATTCCTTGGTTGCAGGTCACCTGATCAAAAGACTTGGGTTGGTTTTTGAGCACCTGATCAAAAGCTCATTGGTGGCAGTCACCTGATCAAAACCTGTTAGTGGATTCCTATCAGGGTGGTAGAAGAGTGGATGTACCCAGGTTAGGGAACCACTATAAAAATTCTTGTGTTGTCTGGTTGCCCTTTTTTCCTTTTTGTTCTTGCGGTGCCTTTATTAGTTAGACTAATTTTGGATGTGCTTGTGGTAGATTAGTGTATGTTAGGATTTCACTTTTATTTATAACAAATTGGTATCATATAGCTGCCCTACTCTGAAGTGTTTTTATTTACAGCAAAAAGTTTTAAAGATTTCAAAGATACTTTATTCACCCCCCCCCCCCCTCTAGAGTATTTCAGGTCTAACCCTTAATTTCAAAGTGGTAAATAACTCAGAACAAAATTAGCTGAAATTTTTCTAAGTACAGAAGCGTTGAGTGAAGCAGGTTCACTCAATGCTTCTAATAAAGAGAAAAGCACTGAAATAAAGAATTATCTCAGCTGATAAATGAAAACCCGTTGTGACCGCTGAGACAAATCTGCTGACACAGTTGAAGTGCAAAAACCACTGAGACAGTAGATTAGAGAAAAGTGCTGAGACAAAGGCTTATCTCAACTAATAATGGAAGACCGCTGAAACCGCTGAGTTAAAACCATTGAGACAAAGCCAGGAAATTTTCTTAGTCTAGAAGCGCTGAGAGCCAAGGCTGATGACGTTGAGTGTCTCAACATCACTCAACACTTGATGGGATTCAGAAAAATTTCCTAAGTCCAGATGTTGATGACCATTGCTGACATCATCAAAGTCAAATATGCAGAAAGCCATTGCGGGAAAGCTACTACATCGCCGAAAGATGTTTTGTCCCTTTTTGATGGCGTTGGCGCTCACCAATCCTTGGTGGGCCCATATACTATGTTGTCGTTGATTCAAATCAACGAATATAAAGGGGAAACAGTAAAGAGTTAGGATTAACGAATTCTCGGGCATCAAATGCAAAAGGAAGAAAGAGAAAAAGCAAGAGGCGGCTGGATATCTTCTTCCACATCAAGCTTGAAAGATAAAAGTCCAGCCAAGTTAGCCAAAGGGCAAGAAGAAGATTGTTGGAGCACTTCCTGCTCAGCAAGTTGGTTCTCTCAAGAACAAAGCAAGCTGGTTGATCCACTCAACAGCAGATAGCTGCTCACCTGTGTAACAAGAGAGAAGATAGTTGTAGAAGAACAATCATCCCTTCTATAACAAGTTAGCTGGACTGATATCTGCTCAGTCCAGCAGAATAAACTCGGAGATTTAATCTCCGAGTTATTTTCGTTTTGTTTTTCATCCTAAAACTTGTAACCATTTTACTATAGGATTCAGGTTTCCTGGATTTGAGTTGCTGGAAGGCTTAATAGCCTGAGGCTGGAGAGTTTATCTCTCTATGGTAGGATGCAAGTGGATCTTAGTTGCTGGAAGGCTTAACAGCCTGAGGCTGGAAGTTTATCTCTCTGTGGTAGAATCCAACTGGATATGAGTTGCTGGAAGGATTAATAGCCTGAGGCTGGAGAGTTTATCTCTCTGTGGTAGGATCCAAGTGGATCTGTGTTGCTGGAAGGCTTAATAGCCTGATGCTCGAGAGTTTATCTCTCTATGGTAGGATCCATGTGTGGATCTGAGGTAGGGTTGTCCTCCCAGCCTGAGTGTAGGGCTTGGTGCCTGAGGTAGGTGGCTGTAGAGCCACTGAGTTATAGGTGACAAATTTGTCACTGAGTTGTAGGCCTTGGAGGAGGCTGAGCTGTAGGTACCTGGAGGGGTATTGAGTGTAGGTGTGCTGCAGCACACTGAGAGTAAGGCTGTGGGCCTGAAGTGTAATCTATAAAGATCATAGTGCTTGAGTTTGTACCTTGTCCAACAAGTAAGTTGGAAAGGTGGGAGGGAAAGTGGATGTACTCAATTGGAGAACCACTATAAATACTTGTGTGCTTGTTGTGCGTGTTTGTTTTACTTTCTTATTGCAGGACATAAGGACAAGATCTAGATAGTGCAGTAAGAAAACAACAACAAAAACTATAAATTTCAAGACATGTTCACCCCCCTCTTGGTGATTAGCTAACCTTCAATTAAATTACTTTTAAGTGGTATCAGAGGAAGGTTGCTCAAAAGGATTTAACAATCTGAGTATACCTCCTAGGTTAGCTAAAATGGTCACACTTGTGTGTTCAAAAGAGAACCATATGGAATGGAGCTTCATGTAATAACCCCCCCCCCCCCCTTTTTGCAACAACCACCGGGGTCTTATGCCCAGAAACTCCGTTTTTCGGTGGCCCTGACTCTCGGGAAGGCCACCACTACAAAACGCCGATTCTGCCTGCCTTTTTGATCAATAAGAGAGAATGTATAATGATTGGAAAAGCTAAAAACAATCTTGTCCACAACATAGAAAGAGGAAATCACATGACAAATATAAAGTCCACACCATGATATATGGACTTATGACCGGTACATAAAGACCTCACTACAAGCCACTCATAAAAGTAAAACTACTACTACTCAGCTACACTCACGGATCTGGATGCCTGTCCACCCGAACTACACTGGCATGTCTCCATCTACACCGTACTCCGATGGTGTTGTGTCTCCTGCGGCTGCTCCCTGTCTCCCATCTGAAGTGCCTAAAATGTGGTGGTCAAACGACCTTCAGTCAAATTAGACTCAATCAATAATCCCCCACACCTCTACCCGTGGCTCCTAGGCACCGGGCGGAAGGAAGTGAAAAGGAGGACCAAATAGTAGGGCGTAATCAAGCAGATGACTACTATCCTAATAGGAGTGTTATAACATTAAAAGTGCAGCAGGAGTTAATCAATAAAAGGTAATGCAGAGTAGTAAGGTAAGCATGAAGAACTTAAAGTAAGAACTGTACAAATAGTAATCAGTAACCATTGATTTATAGGGATTACCCCTATAGACCAAGGGGTTGTTCTGTAGGGCCTATCGTATATACTGTCCCATACCAATTTATACATTAGGTGTCAGGGGTTAATTGCAATGACTATACTGACATGCAAGTATGCTAGGGTATGAACATGCAAGTGCAACACACACACACACTGCTCTATGCGCACATGTAACATCTCATTTCCAACTAGACCCCTAAGAGTGGTTTTGGCCATAACTAGGTCATGATAAAACCCTAGGAAGCCCAAGAATATAAAGTTAACCTAAGAATGTGGGTGAGACCAATATGGTCTACACATAGTAAATATCTGAACTCTTGTTTAAGATGATCATGGGGCTTCACCAAGACTCCAAGACCCCACATCATGGTCTCATCAACACATTGTAAGATCCATTGGAGCCCTAAGGGTCCATTGAAGTCAACCCAGGGTGCCTAAGTTGACCTCGAACCACCATAGGCCTAAATTGGGCAAGGTGCCCCAACTAAGGACAGTGTGCCATGGTAAAGCCCAACTAACCCTACCAAGGACTTTGTAGACCTAAAGTGGGATCAATGGGTCACTAAGGACCCATGGAGGGCAGTCTAAAGTGTTAAGTTGACCAAAGTCAACTCAAACCCTAAATGGGCTAAACTAACCTGCACAAGGGCCAATTGAAGTTCCCTTAGCTAAGAGGACCCCACACATACCTTCATAAGCATAGAGAGAGGCCAATGGATCACTAAGAACCCATTGGGGTCAACCAAAAAGGCTAAGTTGACCAAAGTCAACTCTAGATCTAAAATGGTCAAAGTGCCCTGCCTAAGGGTCAAGTGACTTACAAAGGGCCAAGACAACTCTACCTAGGCCTTAGTGGAGGCCAATGGGTCACCAAGGACCCATTAGGGCCAACCTCAATGACCAAATTGACCAAGGTCAACCATGGTCAAAGTTTAGGTCAAGTTAGCCCCAAATGGGCTAACTCAAGCTCAAGCCCAATTCACTTGGGCTAACCTTGACTTGATGGGTGAAATGAGCATGTGGGCTGCCATTGGGTTAGGTAGGAACCAATTTTCAGCTTGGTGTGTAGGAGAGAGAAAAAGCCACCTATGAAGGAGAGAGAAAGTGAAAGAAAGTAATGGAGGAAGACTTTGGGCTCCTCCTTCCCCTTCCCCAACCTCCCATTCATTGTTTTAGGACAAGGAAGGCCGCCCAAATTCAACCAGCCAATCCTTGACTGGTTTGAACCAGGTTTCACCCCCTACCTACCATGTCCGACATTGTTAACAAGAGACCAAAAATGGCAAGCAGCCTACAACCACCTAACCCCCTCTTTTCTTCTTCTTAAAACCTTCACTAGACTCCAAGGAGTGAGACCCACCACTTACTTGAAGGCGCCAAGGTGTTTCATACTGCAGTTGCAGAAATCCGACCACCACCACCACCAAAATGGCTTCCCGGCGATCGGCAAGGTTACAGCTGCCCAGCAAGGTCCTCCTCCACTCCTTTTCCCATGGATAGTTCATAGCATTCACTCGGGCCAATGTTCGGGCTCAATTGAGCCCGATCTAATTCAGAATTTTCATGCTTTTTGGCCGAAAATCTTCTGGGTAGAACCACCGGAATAGTGCTCTCCGGCGGCCAAGCCGCCGCCTGGCGACGCCCACCACCTCAACGAAGGTGGTGGTGGTGGTGGCCGGCTGGGGAGGTGGCCGGATCGCCGGCGACAGTGCTTGGAAGGATCTCCAGGCGTGATAAATCTTGGCCGTCGGCTCAAGGTTGAAGATGACCAGTTGTCGTTGACTCTTGCATCAAGATTCGTGCTATATATGATAATATACTATAGGATATAATATAAGATTATTTCATTGTCACACTTTATGTATTTAATGTTTTTAATTTTTAAAAATATTTAGAGGCTATTTCATATAAAGTCATCAACATGCAAAGTGTATCCTGGAGAGTGTACTTTACAGGAAAATTGATTTGAACCAATTTGGGCGCCTAGTTTGACCAGGGCACCCATTTTGGTGTGACCTACACCTAGGGCTAGGCAGACATTAAACTGAGTGCCCACACTTCATCCTTGGTCCAAATTATTTGAAATTTTGGCAGGGAGTCCACCTAGAACATATATAGGGCTGCCCAAAGATGGGAAGTTTTGGGGACAATTTTTCTATAGTTTTGGAAAATATTTAATTTATCTAGGGTTAATTAATTTAAGGGGCAAATTACCTCCAAACTCACCCAAATTTTGGTGAGAGGTGTTTAGGCTCAATATAAATTTCTGGTTAACATTTCATCACATTTGGAGGAGGTTTGAACAGAAATCATGCAAACCCTAGCTTTGCCCTAAAAATGGTATTTTGGTCAAAAGGTGTATTTTGGGTTTTGAGTGTCCAAATCACCTCAACAGAGATGGGAATTGGGGTCACTAGCTTGGCATGGCTTCATCCACCATATCATGAAATATGGGGTAGATTGGAATTGGTTTGCCCTAAGATCTTAGTCCATACATTAAGGAAGGGCTTTTGTGCCTTGTGAAGGGTATGAGGTCACAACACCTTGAATGATCTTGGAATTTTGTAGGGATGGTGCTAGGATAGATAAAACCCTCTGGTAAAAATAAAAAGGGATTTTGGAAAGGTTAGGGCCCACAAAACCCTAACCCTAGCCTAGGGCACAAATATTGTGGGGATAGAATAGGTTAGCAAGACTATTAAAACAATCATGAAAATTTGGCAGAGGGAGGTTTAGACCATATTAATCATATGTGAATTTTAATGGAATTTTTGGATACATAATCAGGGTACCTACTTCACAACCTCAAATATTTGGGAACTTACTAGATAATTGTTACAGAGCTCAATACTTGTTGACAAATTATGAAACTTGCGAATTAGTGTTCCTAGTTCAGTATGCTCATATTGGAATTTATTTGGAATTTTTAGATGGATAATTGCTATACTTTGTTCATTAACCCCTTAACTTGGAATATTATGAGAAAATAAAATATAGACTTTATTATTCAATGATAAATTGCGAAACTTGATCTAGAGCATTTATATGCCCTTACAATCATCCATGAATTTTCTCTGAATTTTTGGAATTATTAATGTTGTAAATTCTCTTAAAATGAATTATTATGGGATATATTTGAAATTCAAATTAAAGCGTTACACCTTACTGGAAACTTTTGAGGCTTTGGATTTTGAGTTATATATTCATATTGTATTTAACAAAAATTTGGTGGAATATTATCTTATCTGAAATTTGTACTTCATGTTCAAACTTGTTATTTTTGGCTACTAAATATATTAAATAAATTATCAGATAAATAGGAAAATTTTGAAATTCTGTTTTTAAACCGCAAAGCTCATAATGGCCATCCAATAATTATTATAGGAGTACTGGATGATTATTTGTTGTACCTCCCATTTTACGGGTCATGTAGCTTATGTGGTCTGCATATAGTACAAATTACAGAAATTATTTTGGAGTATAATTTGATGCATGCCTTGGGATTAGTGGTCTGCTGGTTTTATAGATAAAAATAAGTTCATTATTGGTAGTAGGATGAGTAGTGGGATGGATTGACTAGAGTTAGGCGGTGCCCGGGATCGACGAAAGATCGTCTTTCCCGTAGGGAGGAAGTGTCAATTGCACTAGGGTTATTCCAACACAACATTTAAGGGTAGCTGGTAAGTCTAGGGTTTCACTTTCTCACACATCGATGACTCGGGGAGATAGGTTCGGTAACTCTGGCAGTAAGCCCAGTGGTTTGGCAAAAGGGCAGGTTAGCCCGCCGAGCCTTGGCTCGGTAATGGTTTGTGATGGGCAAGTTGGCCCAGCAAGCTTTTGCTCGATTGTTGTTTATGACGGACGGGATGGTCTAGAGAGCTTTGGCTCAGTAGCTGATACATAAGGTTGAATGTGCATAAAGGAAAAGGTGGTGGGTCTTCGGTGTTGGAGGGTCGATGCACCAACGCCAACACGTTGACTCGGCGAGTGTGGTTTAGCACTTGGCCAAATAAAGTCTGGTGTGCCAGCCGGCAAGAGTATACAGGCGCTCCGCTCTGTGCACCAGGATTGAGGCATACGATACGTCTGACTGGTAGTGCAATTATCGGTTTAGAGATGGGCGAGGCCCAACCCACCGCTTCTGTTTGTCACTACGGAGGTATCCTGGGAGGTTCGGCTCCAGAAAGGGGGAACTAAAGTTCTGTGTTCACAGAGTCGAGTGGGTGAGTTGCACTTACATGTTCACATCATGGCATAATTGTATTACATAGCATAATTATTGCATATAACCTGACACCTATTGTATAAGTGTTATGGGACGCTCTATGCAATAGGCCCTGCAAGACGACCCCTTAGTTTATAAGTTCGCGCAAGCGTGCTTATAAGCTAAAGGTTTTATTTGATATTACATATTATGCTTGCTAGAAAACCGACACCCTATTGTATAAATCGGTATGGGTCTTTTTATACGATAGGAGGCCTGCAAAAGATCCCTTAGCTTATGTATTTTCATATAAGTTAATGTTACATTCTCATTCAGTTTTTCATACCTATTTTGCTGTTATACATACTGTAGAACTGCTAGATTAGTTCCGCTGCCACCTGCTTATTTTCTATTCTCCACCTTCGTGTCCTCTCCTTTCCTTCTCCTCGCTCGGTGCCTAGGTGCCATGGGGGAAGGGGTGGGGGATGATAGGACTTAGTTTTTTAGACTAACGGTTTTCGAACCACATCATTAAAGGGGACCGTGGAGCCCAGCATAGAGGAGCAGCCCCGGAGGTCGGCACGCTTGGAGATGGGCCAGTATAGTACCGGAGTTCAGATGATAGGGACTGTGAGTCCTGATCGCTACTAGTAGTTGTATTAGTTTGCTTCCGCGATGAGAGATTTGTAGTGAGGACATGATGTACTGGGCATGAGCCCAAGATCTTATATTTTTGTGTATCTGTGGACACTCCATTCCTGGACATTATTTACATATATATGTGATTTTTGTGGACATGTTTTACTATTTTGCTACAGTTGTGATCGATTTGGCCGGCAGGATCGGCGTTCTGTAGTGATGCCCTTCCCGAGTGCGAAGGTGTCACCGCAAAGCGGCGGTTCTGGGCCTAAGACCCAGTGTTTTAAAAAGAAAAAAAGGGGGTCTTACAAATGGTATCAGAGGAAACCTCGATCGACAAGTAGCATTCCACAACCCCTGGGTCACCCCCGCACAGGTTTAGTTTGGGGACAAAATAAGAAGTGGAAGCAGTGGTGTGCCCATATGGGGGATCACATGTAAATCGTCCACTTTTAATTAGGTTATAGTCGATTACTTACTGTTGACTTTTATTACGCAGCCCCCAGCACAGCCTACACCACGTGGAGGAGTCCAGCAGACTCCGAATGATGCACAACCTCCCCCAGTCCCCACTCCATTCCTAAAATCAGAGATGGGACAGACTATGACAGTTATCCTGGAGGCGTTTAGGGTACAACAGGTTCCGTCTCCGCAGCCAAACCCGGGGGCCAACTGGCTGAGCATTTTCCGAGGACTTGCTCCCCAATCCTACTTGGGGACTAAGTTGACCGTTCGAATAGACGAGTGGCTGGACATTATGTATGAGATGCTGACCGGGATAGGGTGCCCTTGGGAGGAGAGGGTGCCCTTGGTTGTCTCTTGCTTGGAGTCCCATGCCAAGAGATGGTGGAAGACTTCGCTGGATACGATGTTTGCCGACAGGGAGGTTGCTGAGATAGCTTGGGGGGAATTCAGGGCCACACTATTGGAGCATTTTGTTCCATAGTCGGCCAGAGACGAGCTGGAGGATAGAGTTTTGTAGTTGAGATAGGGTAACAAGACGGTGGTGGAGTACCACCGAGACTTCAACCATCTAGCCGGGTTTGCGGACTCTTATTAGTTAGACGAGGCCGGATATACCAAAAGGTTCTACAAGGACCTTCAAAAGGAGCTGAGGAGACTCTACTGTTTATATCCGACGGGCCCATTTTCTGGATACTTGAGATTGAAAAAATGATAGAGGCTGATTGGCAAGCTACTCGGGGCCGGAAACGGCCAGCGGAGGATCAGGGTCGAGGAGCAAGGAAGGATCAGAGACGAGCCCGTATCACAGATGGGAGGAGGGTCGAGGACCAGCCTCGTCAGGAGGCAAGACAGGATACAAGGGCGCCAGTGGTGGTGGCTCCACCACCTATTCAGACACGGGAGGGACAGAGACCCGGGGGAATGGCATATCCCCCGCCAGAATGTTTCAATTGTCTTCGGGTGGGGCACATCATGAGGAACTGCCCTATGAAGGGGGCACCCCCACCAGCATCACCGGCTGCCCAGCCAGCACAATATATTGGAGGCCGAGGTCGTGGCTGAGGACGTGGATACCAGGGTGGGGATCGTAGATAAGAAAGGGAGCAAGTGTATGCTTTGGACCTGGCGCAGCCTCGGAACCTAGAGCAGGTCATATCAGGTACGCCAAGATGATTAATTGTTTAAAAAGAATTCTCTTTCTCAGTTGTCAAATTTGAAGAACTACACTAGATAGAATAAATAGGAAAGAGAACTCGTTATAGAATCCTAAGACATTTAATCACCCCGGGTATAGTCTTTATCAGCGGCAAGCCCGCCTATACACTGTTCGACATGGGTGCTTCGCACTCGTTCATGTCGGAAGCCTTCGTGAAAGGGCTGGAAGTTATGGAGTGGTTCACAGGCCTGATGAGGACGGTGCGTTTACCTGACGGATCAGAACTATTCACCTCTGCCCACTGCAACATGGAGGCGGAGATTGGCAGAAAGTCATTCGAAGTACCGGCAACGATCCTAAGGATGCCAGTCTTTGAGCTGATCCTCGGCATGATATGGTTGCACTGAAACCATACCCAGATTGATTGCCAAGCAAAGAGGATCACAGTGAGGCATGGGGACTCTGTCATTGTCATTGAAGGTATAATATACGCCTCTCGTATACTCTTATCTTCAGTACAGGCCGTTAAGGCCCATCTGCTGGGAGAGGAGGTTTATCAGATTCTAGTTCAGATGGCGGAGGCCAAGAAGTCTGTGATAGACATCCCGGTGGTGCGAGCTTTTGCTGACATCTTTCCAGATAAACTGCCAGGAATACCTCTGCACCGAGAGAAGGACTTCTAGATACAGCTTGTGCCGGGGGCCAAGCCGGCATCTAGGGCCCCTCACCGGATGGCCCCGAAAGAGTTGACAGTGTTCCGAAGTCAGTTGCAGGAACTAGTAGAGGCAGGGTTTGTCCGGCCAAGTTCTTCACCGTGGGGAGCCCCGGTACTATTCGTCAAAAAGACGGACAAAAGTCTCCGCTTGTGTATTGATTATCGAGCGCTGAACAGACTAACTGTCCAGAATACATACCCGCTGCCATGGATTGACGAGTTGTTCGATCAACTGGAAGGAGAGCATTTCTTCACGAAACTTGACTTGAGGTCAGGTTATTACCAGCTACGGATTCGAGGGGAGGATATTCCGAAGACCACCTTCAGTAGTAGGTACGGACTGTTTGAGTTTACAGTGATGCCCTTCGGGCTCACAAATGTGTCGTCAGCATTTACAAGCCTCATAAACAGGGTAATCGAGGAGTATTTGGATGTATTCGTCATCGTATTTATTGACGACATCCTCATCTACTCAAGGACAGAGGAGGAGCATACACGACACCTGAATTTGACTCTATAGAGGCTACAGGAACACGAGCTGTATGCAAAGTTAAGCAAATGCCATTTTTGGCTAATGGAGGTGGCCTTCTT
This sequence comes from Platanthera guangdongensis, assembly GCA_039583875.1. Taxonomy (NCBI): domain Eukaryota; kingdom Viridiplantae; phylum Streptophyta; class Magnoliopsida; order Asparagales; family Orchidaceae; genus Platanthera; species Platanthera guangdongensis. Next base: position 121,153,112 of record CM077153.1, on the reverse strand, counting down.
AGGTCATATCATCAGCGGTACTGGGTTGGCTGTAGACCCGGCCATGATTCGGGCAGTTCAAGATTGGCCACCATTGAAGACAACCACGGATGTACGGAGCTTCCTGGGACTTGCCGGATATTACCGGAAGTTCCTCGAAGGATTCTCCCAGATTGCACTCCCTCTTACATCCCTAACGAATAAGGAATCCCCTTTCATTTGGACGCCATAGTGCGAGGCGGCCTTTGTGGAGTTGAAGGGTCGGCTTACATCGGCTCCCATTCTCGCTCTTCCGTCGGGAAGGGAGGGATTCCAGATGTACACGGACGCCTCCTACCAGGGGATGGGTGTCGTTCTGATGCAGAAAGGGCACGTAATAGCCTACGCCTCTCGACAGCTGAAGATACATGAGAAGAACTATCCGGTGCATGATCTAGAGATGGGTGCAGTGATTTTTGCTCTGAAGATTTGGCGACACTACCTCTACGGGGTTCACTGTGACATCTTCTCAGATCACAAGAATTTGAAATATGTGGACACACAGAAGGAACTCAACATCAGACAGAGACGTTGGGTGGAGTACCTGTCGGATTACCAGTACACCATGCACTACCATCCCGGGAAGGCGAACATGGTGGCAGATGCTCTGAGCCGGAGAGGAGATCCTCAGGGAAGGGACCACAACTGATGTCCATGGAGCTAGTCCGGTCTTTCAGAGATATGCAGATATCCTTAGTGTCCGTGAATGATCCAAAGCTGTACATGGAGTATCTAGCATCGATGGTTTCCATAGATGATATTCGGGACCTTATCCGGGACGGACAGAAGACAGATGCATTGGCAGAGCCGATATTCCAAGCCTTGGAGGAGGGTTCGACGGGAGATTATTCACTGAGAGATGGATTGCTATATTTCAAAGGCAGGGTATATATACCCGCAGGAGGTCAGATTCGGGAGGACATCATGGCAGAAGCACATTGTAGCAGATATTCTATACACCCGGGGATCACCAAGATGAAGGCAGACTTGAAGAAAATGATGTTCTGGTCGGGGATGAAGAAGGATATTACATACTTCGTGACTCATTGTGAAGCATGCCAGCTGGTGAAGGAGGAGTGAAGAAACCCCGCAGGATTGCTACAGCAACTTCCGGTGCCGGAGTGGAAATTTGAGGACATCGCAATGGATTTCATTCATGGCCTTCCCCGATCACGGAAGGGAAACGATTCGATTTGGGTCATCGTCGATCGGCTGATGAAGGTGGCCAGATTCATTCCGATCAGAAAAGATGACTTGGTTGGGATACTAGTGCGGAGATTCATGGAGCAGTTTATTCGTTACCATGGGGTGCCCAGGACGATCATGTCAGATCGGGATGGTCGGTTCACATCCAGGGAGTGGAGATCCGTGCATGCTTACTTAGGCATGTGGCTGACCTTCAGCACAGAATTTCATCCCCAGATGGATGGGCAGACGAAACACACCAACCGGACATTGGAGGACCTCCTAAGGCTATGCATTCGGGATCGAAATGAACATTGGGAGAAGCTTTTACCACTGGTCGAGTTCTACTATAACAACAGCTACCAGTCCAGCATAGGGATGGCTCCTTATGAATCCTTGTACGGAAGGAGATGTAGGACTCCGCTTTCATGGATTCAGGGCGAGGATCCGAAGGCGTTGGGATCGGATTTTGTCGAAGACACCGAGGCTCAGGTGAGTCTTATACGGGATAGAATACGGGAAGCGCAGAGCCGACAGGCTAAGTATTATGACGCCCGACACCATCAGGTAGAGTTTCAGGTGGGAGACCGGGTTTTCTTGAAGATCCGGCCCATGCACGGAGTTTCACGGGTGCGAGGTCGGAAGAAGAAGCTCAGCCCTAGCTATATGGGCCCTTACAGGATCCTGGAGCGGATCGAACCCCGAGCTTACAGGTTGGATTTGCCACCGGAACTGGCAGGTTTACACGACGTGTTCTATATATCTTTGCTTAGGAGGGCTCTACTACGCCCGGAGTAGCAGATTTCGACCACACATGGACAGGTAGCTTCAGACCGGTCAGTTCACTTGGAGCCAGTTCGTATCGATAACAGAGGAGTACGGATCTTGCGTCGCAAGAATGTTCCGTTATTCAAGGTTCTGTGGAGAAACCACGGCCAGGAGGAGCATACTTGGGAAATGTAGGACCTGATGTGACAAAGGTATCCAGAGCTGTTCAGTCAGGTATACCTCACAACCTCTCAAGATGTTCAATTTACTTTCCTGTTTTAAACTAGTAGGGCTGCTTTAGGAAGAGTAGAGGCTAATCTTTTTTTTATTGGGATCTTGGCTTTGCCAATTGGGCGAATTGGTCATAGATTTAGGTTTCCCTTTAAACACCACTTAGCAAACATGGCGTCGAGATGTAATCTTTCACTTCTTATGGGATATTACAAGTTTCCTTTTCTTCGATAAAAATTCTCGTAGCCTTAACCTTGATTTCGCGAATGAAATCTTTGTTTTGTTTATTGGGATTTGTAACATCACCTTTCCAACTAGACCTCTAAGAGTGGTTTTGGCCATGACTAGGTCATGACAAAACCCTAGGAAGCCCAAGAAAACCAAGTAAACCTAAGAATGTGCGTGAGACCACTATGGTCTGCACATAGTAAATTTTTGAACTCTTGTTTAAGATGATCATGGGGCTTCACCAAGACTTCAAGACCCCACATCATGGTCTCATCAACCCAATTTAAGATCCATTTTAGCCCTAATGGTCCATTTAAGTCAACCCAGGGTGCCCAAGTTGACCTACAACCGCCATAGGCCTAAATTGGGCAAGGTGCCCTAACTAAGGGCAATATGCCATGGTAAAGACCAACTAACCCTACCAAGGATTTTCTAGACCCAAAGTGGGATCAATGGGTCACTAAGGACCCATGGAGGGCAGTCCGAAGGGTTAAGTTGACCAAAGTCAACTGTAACCCTAAATGGATCAAACTAACCTACACAAGGGCTAATTGAAGTTCCCTTAGCTAAGAGGAGCCCACACATACCTTCATAACCCTAGAGAGAGGCCAATGGGTCACCAAGGACCCATCAGGGTCAACCAAAAATTCTAAGTTGACCAAAGTCAACTCTAACCCTAAAATGGTCAAAGTGCCCTGCCTAAGGGTCAAGTGACCTTCAAAGGGCCAAGATAACCCTACCTAGGCCTTATGGGAGGCCAATGGGTCACCAAGGACCCATTAGGGCCAACCTCAAAGACCAAATTGACCAAGGTCAACCATGGTCAAATTTTAGGCCAAGTTGGCCCCAAATGGGCTAACTCAAGCTCAAGCCCAATTCACTTGGGCTAACCTTGCCTTGATGGGCGAAATGAGCATGTGGGCTGCCATTGGGTTAGGTATGAGCCAATTTTCAGCTTGGTGTGTAGGACAGAGAAAAAGCCACCTATGAAGGAGAGAGAAAGTGAAAGAAAGTAATGGAGGAAGACTTTGGGCTCCTCCTTCCCCTTCCCCAACCTCCCATTCATTGCTTTAGGACAAGGAAGGCAGCCCCAATTCAACCAGCCAATCCTTGACTGGTTTGAACCAGGTTTCACCCCGAACCTACCATGGCCGACATTGTTGACTAGAGACCAAAAATGGCAAGCAGCCTACAGCCACCTAACCCCCTCTTTTCTTCTTCTTAAAACTTTCATTGGACTCCAAGGATTCAGTCCCACCACTTACCTGAAGGAGCCAAGGTGTTTCATAGTGCAGTTGCAGAAATCCGACCATGACCACCACCAAAATGGCTTCCCGGTGATCGGCTAGGCTACAGCCGCCCAGCAAGGACCTCCACCACTCCTTTTCCCATGGATAGTTCATAAATAGTGCTTGCCATTATTAAGAACATAACACTTGCTACCAAAGATTCTAAAATAGGCTAAATTTGGTTTTCTTCATTTCATAATCATATAGGCTGTCTTCTTGTGGCTTTTGGTGATGGAAGCCCTATTGAGAACATGACATGCAGTGTTTACTGCCTCAGCCCAGAAATATTCTGGGAGAGAAGTGTCACTTAGTAGGGTTCCACCAGTCTCAATAAGAGTCCTATTCTTTCTTTCAGCAATACCATTTTGCTGGGGAGTTCTAGGTGAGGAGATCTCTTGATGAATCTCTAGTTCTTCACAAAATCTTGTCATGAATTCAGACTGAAATTCAGTCTCATGGTCACTTCTGATTTTGACCACTGAATTGTTAAGTTCATTCTGAATTTGCCTGACTAAATTGTGGAAGACAATAGGGGTTTAAGATTTCTGCCTCATGAAGAAAACCCATGTAAATCTAGAATAGTCATCTACAACCATAAATGTATAGACTTTCCTACCTAGACTATGAACTGGCAAAGGACCAAATAGATCCATATGCAGGAGATACAAATACGTTACAGAATCTTTGATATCAAGTGTATGGAAGGAGGTTTTCGTCTGTTCGCCTTTTTGACAAGCTGAACATACACCTTCCTTGATGCACTTGACTTGAGGACCATTCCTCACTAACTCCATACTATAGAGTTGGCCTATTGACTTATAGTTCAGGTGAGCCAGCCTCTTATGCCATTTGACACAATGAGAAGCTTTCTCATCTGCAATAAGACAAATAGGAGAGTTCTTATTCTCACAATCAAAGTTGAGACAGTAAACATTTCCTTTTCTATAACCTCACAAGATGACCTCTTGATCACTTGTCCTTCTAATCTGACAGCCATTCCTAATAAAAGAGGTGTCATAACCAATATCACTCAGTTGGCTTATGCTTATTAATTTATGTTTCAAACCTTTCACATAAGCCACTTGGTTGATAATGATAGAACTATTGGAAATGTTACCAAACCATTTGATGACCCCCTTTTCAGATCCACCAAAGATCACTTTGTGTACATTCTCTATGGGAGAGTAGTCCTTCAGCATCTTTCTTGTTCCAGTCATGTGCCTGGAACATCCACTGTCCAAGTACTATATTGGGGTATGGCCACATGGACTCAACTTTCTGGGACCAGGCTGATCCTGGCACCGATCTTCCTCAGTCAAAGCCATCAGCACTTTGCAATGATGATCATCAACCCCATTTATTGAGTCCAGCAGTTGCAAGAATTCTGTCTCTTCTAAATCCTCTTCAGTAGTGAATAATCCAATATATGCTTCAGCTTTAGCCTCAGGTTCAGAATCTGATGATGAGGAATCAGTCCATCTTTTCTGCTTCTTTACAACAAAGGATCTCTCCTTCTTGCGCTTATTTTGTTGCTTCTTTTTTATCTTTAGATTCCTTTCTTTTATCAAGATAATCAGCTATGACATGTCCTGACCTGTTGCAACAATAACAAACAATTTTAGAAGAAGTTTGTTTACTGGGATTAGAGCCATACCTGTCATCCTTAGATGTTTTTTTATTCTTGTAATAGTCATCCTTGGAGAAGGATGAAGATGGCTTTGTTCTCCATTTATTCTTCTTCATGAACCTTTGAAACTGCCTTGTGAAAATAGCAAAGTCTTCATCAGAGTTGTGACTGTGTGAAGTGTTGATGTCAGTATTTTCTGATTCAACTTCAGCCATTCCCCTGGGAGGAGAAGATGACTTTCTCCTGCCCTTTCTTATGGATTCAGCCTTGAATGCAACTGACTTCTCTTTGTATTCAGACCTATTGCTTTTCTCCTCCTCCTTTCTGGCAGTGAGTTGCATCTTATAGGATAACAGTTTTCCAAATAAGATTGGTGAAGGTATATCTGCAAGCCTTGCCACCTCTCTTATGACACATATTTTTGTATCCCAGTCCTTGGTTAGTGATATGAGAAACTTGTCATTTAATTCATAAATGCTAAAGACTCTTCCATAGGTCATTAGCTCATTTTCAATTCTAAAGAATTTCTTATAGCATTCAGCTATGATATCTGTCTTAGCTTGTCTAAAGCTTTCATATTCTTTATTTAGCATATACTTTCTATCCTCTCTCACTTCTTCTGTTACCTCCATGTAGTCAATCATGGTGTCCCGCATTTCCTTGGAGGTTTTGCAATGAAGCAGATTCTGGAATGTAGAGTCATCAATGGCACTCACAATTATGTTCTGTGCCCTCTTGTCTAAGGCTGCTAGGATGATCTCTTCCTTAATCATTTCTGAATAACTTTTTGGAGTCTTGAGGTTAGCATCAAGAAATGATATGTTCATAGGAATAAATGGCCCTTCTAGAACTGTGATATAAATTCTTGGATCAGATGCTTCCATGAACAATCTGACCCTCTCCTTCCATATGCCAAAATTTTCTTTCCTACAGATGGGAAGTTTCATGGATCCAAGTTCCTTCTGATTCTCACTTGAACCCATTTTGTCTAACTGATAACTGCCTTATAGATCAAATCTACTGTTAAGTCTAATCTTGAGGAACCTGGCTCTGATACCACTTGAAAGAATTGGTTTCGAGATAACCTAAACACCTAGAGGCGGGGTGAATAGGTTCAATTCTTTTTTATTAAGACAGACAATATAATTTACTAGAAATTAATCTATGCAACAACTATCTCAGCACAACATAAAAACAAACATAGCCAATACATATTGTACATAGATTTATAGTGGTTCCCCAAGAGATGGGTACATCCACTTTCCCCCTTCGCCTATCTAGCAGTATACTAGATTCAGCCTAACTTCCTTCTTCCTTCTCAGATACTCAAATCTTACAACTCAGAACCCTGAAAGCTTCCTACAGCTCACACTTCACCAAGTGATACAACTCAGATTCTTCCAGAGAATCCTACCTCAGAGTGAGTCCACACTCCTATAACTCAGGCAATCCAGCCCTACCTCAGCCTCTTTCACCAGGCCTACAACTCATAGAAATTAATCCCCTACCTCAGGCACTCAGCCTTACCTCAGCCTTTATAGATTTAAGCTTAAACTCAGAGAGATAACTCTCCTACACTCAGATCTATAAAAGATCCTACAGAGAAAACTGATTGTAAAAGAATAATTCCTTCACCCTGGTAGGGAGAGAATGGGTAGAAGGTTTCTTGATCAGTTCTTGATAGATCTGATAACTTTAAATTCAACCTGTCTTAGCTTCTTCAAAGCATCTTGAATTTGAACAAAGTAAGGTTGATCTTCTTGTGAAGTTGGAGATGATCTTCAATCCAGCTTCCTTCTTCTATTCAGATGTGGCTCTGAATTCTTCTTACAGACTTGTTCAGGATCTGCCCTTAGAGACTTGTTGATTTCTGGATGAAGACTTCTCTTCTTATTTTTTGTTCCTTTTTGATGATAGAACATGTCTTTATTTAGACTCCATCTGAGGTTACCGGCTGCTCCGATTCCTAACGGCCTTCTGACAGCTCTGACAGATGTAACTGCTTTGTTGGTTGTGACAGCTGTCCAGACTCTAGTCATGACATCTGATACTTCATTGAACTTCAACTCAACAACAAAGTGTCAAGATAATACTTCAAATGTGTCGACTCAAATTGATCATGTGTCGACACAATCCTTGGTGATGCCGACACAGCTCACATAATGTCGACGCAGCTCTTCTTTTCCTTCTTGACACAGCCTCTGTGGAATGTGTCGACACAAGTCCTGTGTCTCGACACAATAACTCCTAGTCTCGACAAAGTTGATGTCGACAGAATTCTGGTGTATGTCGACTCAAGTCCTGTGTGTCGACAAAATTGCTGTCGATAGAATTCTGGAGTGTGTCGACACAAGTCTTGTGTGTCGACACAATTATTGTCGAAAGAATTTCTGTGTGTCGACACAAGTCCTGTGTGTCGACACAATCTGGCTTCTGGTGTCGACACAGCTTTTCCCAAGTGTCGACACAATTCTTCTCAAGTGTCAACACTTGTACTTAGAAACTTTTTCTGCATTTCCTTAACCTGCACAATGAAACTCAAAACACCATCAAATACACATTGATGAATATCATTGAGTTAGGTGAGACATCTCCAAATCTGGTACACATTTTCTAATGTACCCAACAATAGAGCCGATTTCATGGAATTGGATGATTGGATTATTGCAATCAAAGAGTTTTTTTCACACTCATGGATTTCTGCAGACCATAGAGTCATGGTCGCCGCCTACCAGCTTAAGGGTCTTGCAAAGAGGTGGTGGTCGAGAGAGAAGGGGAACCTGATGTATTGGACGGTAATTGTATCGGACTCACAAGTAATATAAAATGGTCGAATTTCCCCAAGTATCGATCTCCAGGGAACACAGTAAGGTGGAGTTAATTTTGTGGAGGACTTGAGATTGAAGTCCTTAGGTCGGGGTTTACGATGGGGGTTTTGATTTGTTGCGGAAAAAGAAAAATAGAACACTATCAACTACTCCTATGCATAGCCTATATGTGATGCTTCGCTAGGAGGGATGGAAGACTACACGGGCCGCTATGCACCGAATCGCTAGGCGAATGGACGAGTAGGCAAGCGTAAGAACCAGGATTTAAGGGCCGTAAACACCTCTTCGCTGCGCACGCCTCTAGGAATTGCTAGAATGGCAAGAACAGATGGATGGCGGATGGAAAATAAGGGTGCAGCTCAAGCAAATAACATAAATATGAAATCACATAGACCTGATTGTATACATATGTTTTAAAAAATAAGCACACTTCATCAAAAACAAGACATTAAGCTACACTATCAACAATAAGAGAAGAAAAGTGTGCGAAATCGACCGGATCCGAAGTCTTGCAGAGGATATACGGAAGGATTTGTCGTGTTGTCAATCCGGGTCCTAGCTCGGTCCTCAACTGCGTCCAGGGTAGAGGAGGCTGTCACTCACTCCCAATGGACCCGTCTTCTTCGTTTCACGAGCCGGTGAATGATGGCACAACTTCTCAAGCTTGGTGGAGAAAGCTAGATAAAATCCCCTTTTGAAGCCCTTGGATGAAGGAGGAGACAAGGAGGATGCTCCGGCTTGAATTTGGCATTGAATACTTGCCCGGATCTTCTCCCCTTGGTGGAACGGCGTATATCGCCCTAAACATGCGGAGGAGTTGGCGTAGCAGAAGTCTCCCCAAAAACCTGGAAAATCTGCACTTAAATAGAAAAAGATCAGAAAATTGGTCATGCACGGTATGTCGCACGACCGTGCGTGAACCGTGCGATATTCGCGCGCAGATAATGATCGAGGAAGAAGAAGCGTTGAACCCTACGTTTTCCTTCGCGCATGGTCGATTCAGCCCGTGCGTGAAGGAAATCGCACGGGTAGCGACAGAAAGTTGGAAACCCGAAAATTACAGTGGAACCGTGCATTTTACTCACGCACGGGAGCTTCCACCCGTGTGTGAGTAGATAGCAAGATTAACCATAAAAAGAACAAACAAGCAAGCTATAGGAAAACCATGTGTTTCCTTCGCGCACGGTTTTGAAGAAACCGTGCGTCAACCGTGCGAGAGGAAATTCGTCGAGCTCAGTTCAATGTTCTTCTTGCAGACTACAACTCACGCTTTCAAAAAACCGTGCGTGAAAGAAACGCACGACCGTGCATTTTCCTTAAGATAGAATTCCTGTCTTGGGGAAAACGCACCACCTACAAACAAACTAACAAAACTAAAGAGAGCCCTCCAGCATCACAGAAATGCAATGAAAATAGCCGGAAAGGGTCATGGGGAGCACCACGTGCTTACCCCCAACAAAAGAATGCGCAATTGCACACAACAACGACCAAAATAGTGCACTTAGAGTGAAAAGCTTTATAAATGAAATAACAACGATAACATACTAAAAGTTAATTGCAAGTGCGTGAAACTAACCCAGATGAGTCCGAAAACCCCTATATAAATCAGACTCATCAGAACCTCACAGATGGAAGCTCATGGGATTCTTACAAGGAGTTGCTGCTTAGGAAGTTTTTGCCGTCGATTGAGCAAGAACGTTTGATGAACAACTTCTTGCAATTGAAATAGAGACAACTCATGGTCAGTGATTATGAGATTGAGTTTAGCAAGTTGAGGCAGTTTGCCACGGATTTGGTATCCTCTGAAGCTAACAGAGTTAAGCACTTTCTGGGTGGTCTAATGTGCAACATCTATTAGTTATCCAACATATATGGATCTGAGAACTTTACCGAGGTAGTTGAAGCTGCTCTTAAGGTTGAAGCTATCGATAATTCCAATAATAGAGACATGCAACTGAGGAAGGACAAGAGGATGCCCGATGATGGTAAGAATTCTAGGGAGTTTGAATCCGCTTCGAAGAAAAGAAGCATGGAGGTGTACAGTTTCTGTGGTCAGCTAGGCCTTCCGTTCGATAAATGTCTCAAGAGGTTGGGAGCTCAGTAGTAGCAGCAAGTGCATGCGATTCAGAGCTCTCCCAAAGGAGATAAGGTTTGTGCTTCGTGTAAAAGGAAGGGGCACAATATTGCCAATTATTGGAGTATGGAAAGGGTCTACTTCCAATGTGGACATAAGGGACATTTTAAGTCAAAGTTCCTACAGTCACAGCCTATGCTACAGCCAGTTCCACTTCAGGCATTGCCGCCGCTGTAGCATTGGGATAATGGGAAGGACAAGTTAAATGTGGTGACTATTGATGAAGCGCAGACATCCACCCAAGTGATCTCAGGTTATATTCTAAATGTGGTGACTATAGAGGAAGCACAGACATCCACTTCAGGCTGTTAGCTCATAGTTGTAGTTTCGATGTTTGTTCGTGTAGTTACGTATGTGATTTTATAGGGAGATTTAAGGTAAAGAACCGTTGGACATGAGTTTTTTTCGATTCTGGTTCTACCCACTCGTTCGTGGCTAGGGCTTTCAAATAGTGTCATCATCTGACTCTTGATCTATTTGGCGATTCATTTCACGTTAAGTTTCCTTTCGATGATTCGGTGGTTTCGTACCAGGGTATTTAGAGTTATCCGATTCTTCTAGGTGATTTCCTAGCTTTTGCTGATTTAAAGGACCTGGAGGACTTCGATGTGATCTTGGGCATGGACTGGCTGTCCAGATATGATGCGGTTATCCAATGTAAGGTTAAGCACTTGGACTTCAAGACGGTCAACGGCCAACCCAGGAGTCTTTATGGTTTTCCGTGATAGGATTCCCCGATTATTTCTGCAGTATATTCTCAGAAACGTTTGAATTTCAGTTGTTTTGCTTGTTTGGTTTCTATTTTGTAAACCGTTAGTAGTTTGTCGTGCGTCGAGGATGTTCCTATGGTGCGAGAGTTTCCTGATGTTTTACCAGACAGTCTTCCTGGTATTCCGCCTGAGAGAGATGTGGAGTTTGTGATAGATTTAGAACCAGGTACTCGCCTTATTGCTAAGGCACCATACCGTATGGTCCAGCGTGAGTTGGATGAGTTGCATACCAAGCTGGATGAGTTGTTGCAGTGTGGATTTATTAGGCTAATCTCTTCACCTTGGGGTGGTCTCGTGTTGTTTATATTGAAGAAGGATGGATCAATGAGGTTGTGCATTGATTATAAGAAATTGAACAAGGTAACTATCAAGAACAGATATCCCTTGTTGCGTATTGATGATTTGTTTGACTAGTTCAGTGGTAGTATTGTGTTTTGGAAAATTGACCTTCGTTCAGGCTACCGTCAATTAAGAATCCGTTAGTCAGATTTTTCGCGGACTGCTTTCCGTTCTCGACATGGATATTTTGTGTTCTTTGTAATGTCTTTTGGATTGACGAATGCACCCTCTAGCTTCATGGACATGATTAACAGAGTGTTTAAAGATTTTCTGGACAATTTTGTGGTCGTGTTTATTGATTATGTCCTGCTGTATTCTCGGAGTGCTGAGGTTCATGCACAACACATGCGGTTGGTTTTATCTGCTTTGAGAGAGCATAAGTTGTATGCTAAGTTGAGTAAGTGCGAGTTCTGGCTACCTCAGGTTTCATTTTTGGGTCATATTGTGAAAAAGGATGGAATTTTTGTTGACCGTGAAAAGATAGCTACCATAATAGACTATAAAAGACCTACCACACCCAAAGAGAAAAGAATCTCCCTTGGATTTGCAGGATATTATTGAAGGTTTGTTGAAGGATTTTCTACATTTTCTAAAAGCTGACTAAGCTTACGCTGAAGGATGCAGTGTTTGTGTGGAGTGATAAGTGCGAAGCTTTACAGGAATTGAAAAGAGATTGTGCAATGCTCTAGTGTTGACTTTGCCAACCAAAGGATTGGAATATGTTGTTTATGTGGATGCATCATATGTCGGGCTTGGATGTGTTTTGATGCAAGAAGTATAGGTAATCGTGCATGGGTCAAGGCAGTTAAAGATTCATTAAAGGAACTAATATATGCATGACATGGAGTTTGCAGCAGTAATTTATATCTTGAAGTTATGGAGACACTTGTTATATGTCGCATTGTGCAAGATTTACACGGTCCATAAGAGTTTGAAGTACGTCTTCACTCAGAAGGAATTACATTTGCGCCAGCATAGATGGTTATAATATGTCACAGATTACGATGACAAGATCCAATATCATCCGGGTAAAGCTAACGTGGTAGCTGATGCCTTGAGTAGAAATACTGCACAGATCTTGGGCTCTTGGTGGAATCTTTGGTGAAGAGTTTCTTTTTGAAACGAAAGAATCGGTCTCTGCAGAGTTCGGCCCATAGGGAAGGGGTGATCGCACACTTACTTCTCTCTCACAAGATAAATGACCAAAGACTTAGCATAAGGAACAGGCCCAAGGCTCCAACATCGAGGTCCCACCACACACCCGGAAGATCTTAGAGCGCTTCCCCTCCTTAGCCAAGTGTTGAGCTAAGGATACCTCAGAAAGCACATGAACTCTAGGGCACAAGTAACCATTCCTTTCGATGTACCCCCTTGGGTCTATTTATAGTTTTCTTAAAATGGTCAGCAAATTGCGTACCTCTGTTGCTCTGAATGGTTAAATACTGCCAAATTTGGTCTTCCAACAGCCAATCTCCGTTGTTATAATTGGCTATATGCAGACCTACAAGGGAACCCAGGTAATTTAACCTCTGGACCCGACTGGGCAAGTGGTCGATGCAAGCGCCACTCGCCTAAAGGGGGCAAGCATTGGGGAAGCTAGGCACTCGCCTCCTTGTGTTTCTAAAAGCATGGGGGCCCACATGGGCAACCATTCGCCTATCTGGGCGAGAACTTGTCTTCTATGCCTGCTGAGGGGCGAGGTCTGGGCGAGTGCCTGTTAAAGATCACACCCGCAAGATGGCATAAGTGCCCCCTCCCTGGGTTATGTGAATGCCCCCTTAGGGGGCTTGGCAAGTGCATGTTAGCCTGTCTCACTCGCCTAGCGGGTATTCCAAGCCTTTGCCCAACAATGCCCTGAACCAGCCTGGGAGGGCCTACTCATCGTATACGGGGTTGTACATAATCCCCTCACTTTGCAAACTTTTACAAAGCTTGGAAACAATCATCCAACCCTATGTATTCGATGAGTGCTTGTTGTCCTATATAAATTCTCAGCGGGGGTTGGGGCTGCCTTGCCCTTCTTGACTTTTTTGGCTCTCGCCTCCATGGAGATATCGCTTTCGAAGCAAGCAATGGATCGCCTTAAAGCTGTCTGCGCCAAGGATAAGGCCTTGATGGGTTCATTTGCCACTAGCTTACGTGAAAAGTTCCCAGGTCCTCCCCGAAGATGGAAAAAGCAAAGGTGGTCAGACACGATCTAACAAGAGATTAGTCGGTCTTGCAGGATACTTCCAACTCCAGGATTCTTGTGGTATGTTCACTCTCCTTCTACTGCTTGTTTGGGTAGTGAAGGATGTTAATGCTTTGACCGCAAATTCTGTTGAAGGAAAAAGAGCTGGGGAAGCGAGTGCCGAACTGCACTCATACAGGGCCGAGAATGATGAGATGGCTCATGAGATCACCCCTCAGCTCCCGACGTCGAAATCGGATGCTCCCCTGTGAGAGAAATGTAAGCCCTCTTTTATCTTCTGGCCCTTCATCATATTGCTCACAAACCTTTTCTTCACAGCTCACCCATTTGGAACCACTGGATTGAGAGTTCCTGCACCTAGATACCCAGCCGGACAAACGCCTGTGGATCCTGCCTCAGGCCTTCAACCCCTAGCGAATTCTATGCCCATCCTTCATACGCAGGTCAACACTTCTGTTGCTGAACCAACAAGTTTTCCCCCCAGGCTTGGGAAAGGGAACATAACTTTCAACACTCCCTTCGAAGGAGGACGTGGCACTTCTCGCCGACCTTTCGACAAGGATGTGAGCACCGAACCAAGTAACAAACCTTACTCGCTTTCCACAAGGCTCGAAAACTAGGCGTACCTAAAATCACTTCATGCAGGGTACCGCAAGAACTTGTCCACTGATGTTGATAATGACGAGTAGAAGATCTCACCTCTACCTTCTCCGGGTTCGATTGCCTAATACTTAGGCAACCCGAAGGATGTCAAGGGAATGAAGCGACAGCTGGTGGAGATACATCTGGTGGAGATACTATAGAAGCAATCTTTGCTGCTGCGCGAGATGGCCAACCAAATACAGGTGAACCAAGAGTCTTTCGAGAAGCGGCTTCTTAGCTTAGATAATAATTATACGCACTTGATTGCCAACCTAGGATGAGAAGCAGGCGGCAGGTCGGACAACCCCGGCCTTCATCTCGGGAGAGCCGAGTACTAACTACACCTCGCTCAGTGAGAACTTCCAACCATGCGCTCTCTTTATTATACTCGTGTAATGCCTGGTGAGGGAAGAAGAGGCCGAGGACGGCAGTAACGGCCCCCTGGCGGACCAACCGACATGCGCATTCCCGATCGAACTTCTTTTTTATATGATCTATGTAATAATTACTGCCCGCCCTCATGCCTAGTATGGACGACAAGCTGTGGATGTTTATTCTTTTAATCCCGCTTTATTTTATAGCTACTTATTAAACTTTTTGCCGCTTGTCTCTACTTTTGTTATCAATGCTTAGATCAATGGCGCGAAAGAGGGAGTGCAATATCTCTCCAGGGTCAAAGATGGGATCTGAAGCGAGATCTCGAAAATAAGTTATCGCACCTTTTCATGCCAGGGCCCTTTCCCTCCCAAAATTTCATATAAATAGAACACTTACCTATTGCACTAATCATCTCCTTCAATAGTTCTTACCTTCTCATGTCATTTTTTCTTCTCTTGCACTCGCCTCTTTTCTCTCTTTCTCCTTCTTAGCGAGATGATCAGGGAAGCTGAAGGATGGACCAAGTGCATGGCTGCATTTGCTGATTTTCCTTTTTTGAATTACAGCTTGTCCAGAGAAGAGTACCAATCGCAGGTGAATCTCTACATCCTGCCAGACTTCACCGCACGACATCCGGGAAGAGACTAGGCGATCAACTACTTCTCGCCCCATGAGCTCGACATCCCTACCAAGCACTTTGAACTAGGGTTGCTCCACCGATCTTGTCCAAGATCTGTAAAGCCCTCCACTACTTCAGCGTGGTTCCCGCGCAACTCAACCCTAACTCCATAGCGCTACTGGTCGCATTCGCTTGCTACCTACGGTCAGTGTGAGAGGAATTCAGCCTTCATGTCTTCCGCAAACTATTTAACTTCTACACCAAGAGGGACGAGATCGCCACTTCTCCGAAATCAATCTTTAGGCGAAAGGTCTGGCCAACAAAAACCATAACTGGTTCATGAAATTTATCTCTGTCTCTAGAGATTTCGGCAACCTCCCGCTCGTTGATCCAACAGAAGGAATTTACATACCTCCCTCCCAGTCATGGTGGGCATGAGGCCAAGCTCCACCAACACCTCTTCGGGAAGGATTTCGAATTTCATTTTCCGAGGAGGAATATAAACACGCTGCTTTCAGTTCTCACTGGGGAAGGTAGTTCTCGCATTCGCCAATGTTTAAAGATTACATGCTTTTGGAATTCTTCTAACTTAGGATACTTGTGCATGGGTGTGATATATCACCTTCAACCCTCCCTATGTTGTGCTCTCTTCTAAGATGGCACGCACCAAGGCCGTTGTTGCGGCCTGCAATAGCCCGGTGAAATCGCTGCCGGGATCAAGTGGCCAGAAGAGAAAACCCGACTCCTCCTGTAACATCCCATTTCCAACTAGACCCCTAAGAGTGGTTTTGGCCATGACTAGGTCATGACAAAACCCTAGAAAGCCAGAAATGGGCCAAGATATAGGAGGCCAAGGTGAGGATCACCATGGTCTGCAAATAGTAGAATTTTGAACAATGGTTTAGAATGACAATGGGGCTTCACCATGGCCCCAAGACCCTACCACAACACTCCCAAACATTTTGGGAGCCCCATTAGAGCCAAAAGGACCCATTAGGGTCAACCCAAGAGGCTCGGTTGACCAAGGTCAACCCTAGCCCTAAATGGGTCAAACTAGCCTACTTAGGGTCAATTGACCTACTCCTAGCCTAGAGGACCCCACCTATGCCCTCCTAACCCTAAAGTGAGGTCAATGGGCCACTAAGGACACATTGGGGTCAGCCCTAGAGGCCAGGTTGACCCAAGTCAACTCAAGCCCCTAATCTGGTCAAAGTACCCTTACTAAGGGTATGTGACCTCCAAAGTGCAGGGTAACCCTACATAACCCTACCTAGACCCTAGGGGAAGCCAATGGGTCACCCAGGACCCATAGTGCTCAACCCAATTGGTCATGTTGACCCAAGTCAACTCTAGCCCTAAAATGGTCAAAGTGCCCTTACCAAGGGACATGTGACCACCAAGATGCCCAACCAACCCTACGCAAGTGTTCCTAGACCTCAAGGGAGTCCAATGGGTCACCAAGGACCCATTTGGGTTAACTCAAATGGTCATGTTGACCAAGGTAAACTCTATTCTAGTGTTAGGTCAAATTAGCCTAAATGGGCTAACCCAAGCTCAAACCCATTTCCCCCACTTGGGCTAACCTCATTTTATTATTAATATGAGTTAGTGGGCTGCCAATAGGCTGGAGGAGAGATTAAAATTCGGCCATGGTGAGTAGGAGAGAGAAAGCTCCATTTTTCTCTTTAATGGAGGAGAGAGAAAGTGAGAAAAGAGGCCATTCATGGCCAAGGGAGATCAAGGGCCTCTCCAATTGATTCCAAAGGCTGAATACATTCCCCCTCATCAGTTTTAAGGAGTTTAATAGCCATGGCCAGCCATTCAAGGTGGCTGAAATCAATTCCTCCAATAGGGAAGAGAGAGAAAGAAGAAAGAGAAGGCCATTCATGGTGGGGAAGGTGAATCACCCCTCCATTCTTCACCAATTAATTAGTATTCATCTCCCCTATCAGTTTTGAGGAGTTTCCAAATGAATTGGGACAAAGGGGAGGTGAATTTCCATGGGTTTTCTCCAAAACCGAAATTCCAATTCATGACCATTAATGGATTTGAAGCCATGACCCTCCCTCTCCTCCAACCCATTTGATGCTTTTAAAAGCTTCCCTGGGCCAAGAGGTATCGTTTCCACCCTTCACCTAAATAAACCGGGCGGTTTGGTAGTGAAGTTGCAAGCTTCGGAAAGCTCCACCACCGGCCATGGCGCACCGCCACCACACTCGACGACAAGCTCGGTTAAAGGTCCTCCTCTACTCCTTCTTCCGTGGGTAGATCTTAGGAATCGTTTAGGACAAGAATCGGACTCAATTGAGCCGATCCAAGTTTTCATTTTCATGGTTTTTCCAAAAAAAAAATGGTGGTCGGGTTCGCCGGAAACCACCCCTCCGGCGGCCGTGTCGCCGCCCGGCGATAGCCCCCACCTCAACGAAGGTGGTGGCGGTGGTGGCCGGCCAGGGAGGTGGCCGTGTGGCCGGGAAATGCACTTGGAATAAGCTCCAGGTTCGGCCAATCATGGCCCTTGGCTGGAGGAAGAAGATGACCAGGAGCCCCACGATTTGCTTTAAGATTCGTGCAGCATCATTTCTTTTATTTAATTTTGATTTCTGAATTTTCTGTCCTGTTTTCTGGGCTGTTTTGCATTAATTATTAAACATACTTAGGCCCACCTGGTGGGAAAACGGTAAATATGGAAGTTGTAGCCCTATGGGTCTACTGTAATACAAAATTGATTTGGACCAATTTGGCCATGTGGTTGGACCAGGGCACCCATTTTGGTGGGACCTGTACCTAGGGCTGAACTGAGATTCAAATGGATGCCCACCCTTCATCCCTTGTCCAAATTGGCTGAAATTTGTACAGAGGATCATTCTTATCTATACCTAGGGCCTGTCCAAAAATAGGAATTTTTGGAGAAACTATTTCAAGAGTTTTTACAAAAATTTAATAATCCATCAATAAATTAAATAGGTGGCCTAAACATCTCCAAACCCTCCCAAATTTTGGTGAGTGGTCCCTGGGTTCATTTTAGGTATCTGTATAAAATTTCATTTGGTTTGGATGTGTTTTGAATAGGTTTTGACTCAACCCTAACTATACCTTAAAAAGGGCATTTTGGTCAAAAGTTGCACTTTTGGTTTTGAGTGACCAAATCACCTCAACAGAGGCTGAAATTTGGGCCACTGGCTTGTTATAGCACTTATCACCTCCCCATGGAATATGGGGTAGGGAGGAATAGATTTGCCCTAAGTTCCTAGGTCAAACCCTAAGGAGGGACCTTTTGGCCTTGTGAAGGGTATGAGTCCTAAACACCTTGGATGAACTCCAAATTTTGCAAGGAGGTTCCTAGGATATATAGAACCCTATGTTAAAAATATTAGCTAATTTTGAAAAGGATAGGGGCCCCAAAACCCTAACCCTGGCTTAGGTCCTAAAACTTGTAGTGTAGGTTTAGGTTGGCTAAACATCTTGAAACTTAACCAAATTTGGGTAGAGAGGGGATTAGGGTATTTTGAGCCTCTGATAATTTACTTGAGGAATTTTGATCAATATTTGTAGTACTTCATTTGTTAATTACCAAAAGGCCCAAAATGATGTTTGATTTTATTATGGATGTTATGTGCTTTAAAATATGATGAAACTTGGTGAGAGGTTATTATAGTTCTAGTTGATCACCTCTGAATTTTATCACAATTTTCAATTAACTTTATTTGGTACTTCCTTCATTAATTTCAGAAAGGGGCTTTGGTAATGAAAATTCATTATGGTTGATATATCTGTTTAAAAATCATGAGGCTTAGGTTTTGAGGTACTTAGGCCACAAAGTACTTGTATGAATTTATTTATAATTTTTAGAGGTCTGTTTTCAGAACTTTCTTTACAAGGCCATATTTTTGAGAATAGGATAATTAATTAATTTGGGCAATAATTCTTTCAAACAAATTATGAAAGTTTACATAGAGGTTTTATATGCCCTTACCATCATCCTGGAATTTTCTCTGAATTGTTGGAAGTATTTTCATTGTACATCCCTTTTTTATGAATTATTTTGGAATAAATTGGAAATACTATTTAAGGGCTAAAATCTTGCTGGAAAATTTGAAACTTCTGGATTTTTAGATGATTACCCATCTTGCATTTATCATAATTTTAGTGGAGCTTTATATTGCTTAAATCTTGTACTTCCTGTTCAACCTTGGAACTTTTGGCTTTTAAAATAAATACATAAATCAGTATTTAAATCATAAAAATTAGGAAATTGTGGATTCAGTCTGCATATGCCCATATGGACTTCTAATAATTTTTACATTAGCATTGGATGATCATATGACATACTTCCCTTTTTACGGGTCATATAGCTTAAGTGGGCTGCATTTAGTAAAACTGCAGAAAATCAGTTGGGACATGAATTAGGGCACATGTGATGAGTATTGATTGGTTTGCTGGAAGGATAAATAGATTTAGGTGCATCTTGGAAGATAAGTGAGTAGGGTGTTATTTTGTCTGGGGTTTAGAGGCGCTCGGGTCCGACGAAAGATCGTCCTCCCCGAGGTGAGTGGAGTCAAATCACCCTAGGATTAGCTTATCGGAACATGAGAAAATAATGGGTAAGGGAATCAACCAATAATAAATAAGTACCTTGCGAAAGGGAACGCTGGGCGTAATCCCAACACAGTTCCTAGTGCCCCTTGAGAGCCCTTCACAGGGAATACCGGGGGCAGTCCTGGGTTAACGTAAATTGTTTTAACAAGCTGAAAAGAGTAACTTAGTAATTAGGGTTGCACATTTCACAAACACTGAGGGCACCGGATGTTAGTTGGGAGCTTCGGCTCGGATGGTTAAAAGGCGGACTTTGGGTCCGGGGAGCTTCGGCTCGATTGTTGAGTCGGACGTGTTGGTCCGGGGAGCTTCGGCTCGGTTCTTGATTACGCTAATTTGCATGTGCATAAAGGAAAGGAAATTAAGGTGGTGGGTCTTCGGTATTGGAGGGTCGATGCACCGACACCAATACGTTGACTCGGCAAGTGTGGTTAGCACTTCGCCAACAGAAGTCCGGTGCGCCAGCCGGCAAGAGTACGCAGGAGTCCGCTTCGTGCACCAAGCGTTGAGGCGTACGATAGGTCTGACCGGTAGTGCTTTACCGGTTTAGAGGTGGGCGAGGCCCAACCCACCGCTTCCGTCTGCCACTACGGAGGTATCCTGGGAGGTTACGGCTCCAGAAAGGGGGAACTAAAGGTCTGTGTGCACAGAGTCGGGTGTGTGTGTTGCACTTGCATGTCCATCATACCCACTTGCATGTCATAGCATAATTGTTTCCTTTAACCTTGACACCTAAAGTATAAGTGGAATGGGACGCTTATACTCTAGGACCTGCAAAATGACCCCTTGGTCTATAAGCTTGTGTGGGCAAGTTTATAAATTAAGGTTAAATTTGGATATATATATTTACTGTTGTTTGATAACTGACACCCCATCGTATAAATTGGTATGAGACTTTTTATACGATGGGAGCCTTGCAGAAGACCCCTTGGCTTATGTGTTTTTCACATAAGTGAAGGTTACATTTCCTATTTCAGCTTATGTCTATAGAATTGCTAGTATAGGTCCGCTGTCATCTGCTTTTTGATTATTCTCCACCATTAAGTCCTCCCCTTTCATCCTCTCCGCTCGGTGCTTAGGAGCCGTGGGGGAAGGGGCGGGGGATGATAGGACTTAGTCTTTTAGACTAACGGTTTTCGAACCGCATCATTTAGGGGATCGTGGAGACCAGCATGGAGGAGCAGCCCCAGAGACCGATGCGCTTGGAGGTGGGGCAGTTTAGCTCCGGAGTTCATACAGCCGGGACCGTGAGTCTCGACCTTGAGTAGTTTTCTACTTTTGTTTCTGCATGAGAGATCTTGTAGTGAGGTTATGATGTACCGGGCATAAGCCCATTTTTGCTACTCTGATGTTATTTTCTGTGGACACTCCCTTCGTGGAGTTATATTTATTATGTCATGTGATTCTCTGTGGACAGATAGTTTCCATTTTACTTCATTATGCTACTTTTCTGTGATCGAATTGGCCGGCAGAATCGGCGCTTTGTGGTGATGACCCTTTAGGGCGTGAAGGAGTCACCGCAAAACGGCGGTTCTGGGCCTAAGACCCCGGTGTCGAAAAAGAAAAAAAACGGGGGGTCTTACAAGTGGTATCAGAGGCAGACCTCGATCGAAAAGTAGCCGTCCAAAACCCTGGGTCACCCCCGCGCGGGTTTAGTTTGGGGACAAACTAAGCAGCGGAAGCAGTGGTGTGCCCATATGGGGGGAATCACATGTAAATTGTCCACTTTCATTAGGCATTGAGTCGATTACCTACTGATGTAGTTCGTTTTGCAGCCCCCAGCTCAGCCCACCCCACAAGGTGGAGCTCAGCAGACTCCAGACATTGCACCACCTCCCATGGTCCACACACCTTTCCTCCAGTCAGACATGGGGCAGACCCTTACAGCTATCCTTGAGGCCTTCCGGGCTCAGCAAGCTCCAGCCCAGCACCCAAACCCAGGGGCCAACTGGATGAGCACCTTCCGAGGACTCTCTCCCCCATCATACTTAGGGACAGAGTCGGCAGTACGGACAGAGGAGTGGCTGGATGTTATGTACGAGATGTTGACCGGGATACGATGCCCTTGGGAGGAGAGGGTGGCCCTAGTAGTATCTTGCTTGGAGTCACATGCTAAGCGGTGGTGGAAGACGCTGTTAGACACGACATTTGCTGATAGGGAGATTGCAGAAATCACTTGGGAAGAATTCAGGGCCACGCTGCTGGAGCACTTTGTTCCTCAGTCGGCCAGGGACGAGTTGGAGGAGCGGTTCTTGCAGCTGAGGCAGGGCACCAGGACAGTGGTGGAGTACCACCGAGAGTTCGATCATTTGGCCAGATATGCGGGCTCCTATCAGCTGGACGAAGCAGGTTACGTCAAGAGGTTTTATAAGGGCCTAAAAGAGGAGTTGAGGGAGGCCTTGCTTTTTGTCTCTGACGGGCCCATCTCCCGGATTTTGGAGATGGCGAAGAGGATTGAGGCCGACTGGCACACCACTCGGGGCCGGAAACGGCAAGCGGAGGACCAGGGACGGAGGGCCCGAAATGATCAGCGGCGAGGCACCATACCAGATGGAAGGAGGGCAGAGGAGCAGCCTCGTCAGGAGTTGAGGCAGGAGCCGAGAGAGCAGGTGGTTTTGGCCCCTCAACCTCTCCGGATCCAGGAGATGCAGAGACCCCGGGGTATGGCGTATCCCCCGCCGGAGTGCTTCCATTGTCACCAGGTGGGACATCTCCGGAGAGACTGCCCTATGAGGGGGGCACCACCTCCAGCACCATGGGGTGGCCCACCGGCCCAGCATTTCGGAGGCCGAGGACGCGGCCGAGGACGTGGTTACCAGGGAGGCGACCGCAGGCAGAATGGGGAGCAGATTTACGCTTTGGACTTGGCACAGCCCCGGAACCCGGACAGGGTTATCGCAGGTATGAGAGTAATCTTAATTTTGGATTCATTCATTACTCATATTAAGTGTTAATAGAACTACTAAATGACCTAGGTTAGAAAACCTTACACCAGAGTTTCTTTCAAACTGATTTAGGAATGGTGATGGTGTGCGGCAAGCCTGCCCATACCCTGTTCGACACGGGGGCATCGCACAACTTTGTGTCGGAGGATTTCGTCAAGGACCTGGATCAGATTCGTTGTTATACGGGACTACCCAGGAGGGTGCGCCTCCCCAATGGGATGGAGATCCAGTCCACAGAAAAGTGCCTCCTGGAGGTTACCATAGACGGGTTGACACTCGAGGCCCCGGCGACGATCCTGAGGATGCCGGACTTCGACCTCGTCTTGGGCATGACATGGCTTGTCTGGAACCATGCCCAGATTGATTGCCTAGCAAGGAGGGTCGTGCTGAGCCACTGCGATACTTATGCGACATTCGAAGGTACTACACCGGTCTCTCGTCGCCTGCTTTCATCTATTCAGGCCGTTAAGGCTCATATGCAAGGGGACGAGGTATATCAAGTATTATTCGAGATGACTGAGGAGAAGGACCTGATTGCTAACATTCCGGTGGTTCGTGACTACGCCGATATTTTTCCGGATAAGCTGCCAGGACTACCTCCGCATAGGGAGAAGGACTTCCAGATTCAGTTGGTACCAGGGGCTAAGCCGGTATCCAAGGCCCCTTATCGGATGGCCCCAAAGGAGTTGGCGGAGTTTCGGACACAGTTGCAGGAGCTGGTGGAAGCAGGATTTGTTGGGTCGAGCTCCTCATCATGGGGAGCTCCTGTCCTATTCGTGAAGAAGAAGGACGGCACTTTACGCCTGTGCATCGACTATCGAGCACTAAACAGGCTGACCGTCCAAAATACCTATCCGCTCCCCAGGATAGACGAGTTGTTCGATCAGCTGCAGGGAGCCCATTATTTTTCGAAGCTGGACTTGAGGTCAGGCTATTACCAGCTGCGGATCCAGGAGGAGGATATTACGAAGACGGCCTTTAGTAGCCGATATGGATTGTATGAGTTCATCGTGATGCCCTTCGGGCTCACGAATGCTCCGTCGGCGTTTATGAGCCTCATGAACCGGGTCTTCGAGGCTTATTTGGATGTGTTCGTCATAGTGTTCATAGACGACATCCTTATCTATTCTAAGACGGAGGAGGAGCACACACGACATCTGGCACTGACCTTAGAGAGACTGTGGGAGCATCGCCTTTATGCGAAGTTCAGTAAGTGTCAGTTCTGGCTGAAGGAGGTGGCTTTCTTAGGCCACATTATCAGCGGAGCCGGGCTGGCAGTGGACCAGGCAAAGATTCAAGCTATTTCGGAGTGGCCGCAGCTGAAAACAGCCACTGACGTACAGAGTTTTCTAGGACTTGCCGGTTACTATCGGAAGTTCGTGGAGGGATTCTCTCGAATCGCCCTCCCGCTCACATCCTTGACGAAGAAGGAGGCACCGTTCGTGTGGACCCCGCAGTGCCAGACAGCTTTCCAGGAGCTGAAGGATCGGCTGACCTCGGCTCCCATTCTTACTCTCCCCTCAGGGAGGGAGGGATTTCAGGTCTACACCGACGCATCATATCAGGGGATGGGAGCAGTACTGATGCAGAACGGACACGTCATAGCTTATGCTTCCCGCCAGCTGAAGACCCATGAGAAGAACTACCCAGTGCACGACCTGGAGATGGGAGCAGTTGTATTCGCACTAAAAATATGGCGGCACTACCTTTATGGAGTCCACTGTGACATATACTCCGATCATAAGAACCTTAAGTACGTGGACACACAGAAGGAACTAAACATCAGGCAGAGGCGGTGGGTGGAGTTCCTTTCTGACTATCAGTATGAGATGCATTACCACCCGGGGAAGGCGAACGTGGTAGCGGATGCACTGAGTAGGAGAGCTGCCACAGCAGGAGCAGAGCCTCAGTTGATGTCTATGGAGCTGCTGCAGAGACTAGAGGACATGCACATTACTCTGGTATCGTCTGATGATCCTGAGCTCTATGAGGAGTACTTGGCCGCGATAGGCGCAACCGATGACATCAGAGACCGGGTCAGAGAGGGACAGAGGCAGGATGCCAAGTTGGAACCCATCTTCCAAGCTCTGGAGGCAGGCACTGCAGGAGACTACACACTGAGGGACGACCTGGTGTGCTTCAGAGGACGGGTGTACATACCGGAGGGAGGCCAGATCCGGGAGGATATTATGACGGAGGCGCACTGCAGCCGGTATTCTGTACACCCGGGGATCACAAAGATGACGGCTGATTTGAAGAAGACGATGTACTGGCCGGGCATGAAGAAGGATGTCTCACACTTCGTGACCCATTGTGAGGCATGTCAGCTAGTGAAGGCGGAGTGCAGGAACCCCGCAGGATTATTGCAGCCACTCCCGGTGCCGGAGTGGAAGTTTGACGACATAGCCATGGACTTCATACATGGGTTTCCCCGGTCTCGGACAGGGAATGACTCGATCTGGGTAATCGTTGATCGGTTGACCAAGGTGGCTCGATTTATACCGATCAGGAAGGATGATTCAGTAGGAGTACTGGTGCGGAAGTTTGTGGAACAGTTCATTCGTTATCATGGCGTGCCCAGGACGATAGTGTCGGATCGGGATGGCCGGTTCACCTCCAGGGAGTGGAGATCCGTGCAAGCTTACTTAGGCACGCGATTGACCTTCAGCACTGCATTCCACCCTCAGACAGACGGGCAGACAGAACGCACCAACCGGACGCTGGAGGACCTCTTGAGGCTATGCATCTTGGACCGCGGGGAACCGTGGGAGAAACTCTTACCCCTTGTCGAGTTCTCCTATAACAACAGCCACCAGTCCAGCATCAGGATGGCGCCTTACGAAGCCTTGTACGGGAGGAGATGCCGGACCCCGCTTTCTTGGGTGCAGAACGAAGATCCGAAAGTGTTGGGGTCAGAGTTTGTTGAAGACACCGAGGCACAGGTGAGGCTGATCAGGGACAGGATGCTCGAGGCACAGAGTAGACAGGCTAAGTACTATGACGCCCGGCATCGGCAGGTGGAGTTCCAGGTGGGGGACCGGGTGTTTCTGAAGATCCGGCCCATGCATGGAGTCTCGCGGGTGCGTGGTCGGAGGAAGAAGCTCAGCCCTAGGTACATGGGCCCTTACAGGATCCTGGAGCGGATCGGACCCCTAGCCTATTGGCTGGAGTTACCCCCAGAGCTGGAAGCGATGCACGACGTCTTCCACATTTCTTCTTTGAGGAGGGCTCTGCTATGCCCGGAGCAGCAGATTTTGACCACCGAAGGGCCGGTAGCTTCAGACCGGTCGGTTCGTTTGGAGCCTGTGAGGATCGACGACCGAGGAGTGCGGGTCTTGCGACGCAAGAAGGTCCCACTAGTCAAGGTCCTGTGGAGGAACCACGGCCAGGAGGAGCATACCTGGGAGCCACAGGACCAGATGCGACAAAGATACCCCGAGCTATTCAGTCAGGTATACCTCTCGGACCCCTCAAGATGTTAATTTATTTTTCCTGCTTCAAGTATACTAAGGGCTGCTCTAGGCAGATAGAGGCTTATCTTTTGTTTATTGGGGGCTTATCCTTGTTTATTGGGATTTTGGTTTGCCGATTGGGCGAAAGGGTCTTAGATCTAAGTTTTCCCGTAGAATCTAATTTAACAAACAAGGCGTCATAATGGGATGTTACAAGACTCTTTCCTTCGGTAGTAAGACCCGTAGGCTCAACCTTGATTTCGAGGACGAAATCTTTGTTTTGTTTATTGGGATTTGTAACATCCCATTTCCAACTAGACCCCTAAGAGTGGTTTTGGCCATGACTAGGTCATGACAAAACCCTAGAAAGCCAGAAATGGGCTAAGAGATAGGAGGCCAAGGTGAGGATCACCATGGTCTGCAAATAGTAGAATTTTGAACAATGGTTTAGAATGACAATGGGGCTTCATCATGGCCCCAAGACCCTACCACAACACTCCCAAACATTTTGGGAGCCCCATTAGAGCCAAAAGGACCCATTAGGGTCAACCCAAGAGGCTCGGTTGACCAAGGTCAACCCTAGCCCTAAATGGGTCAAACTAGCCTACTTAGGGTCAATTGACCTACTCCTAGCCTAGAGGACCCCACCTATGCCCTCCTAACCCTAAAGTGAGGTCAATGGGCCACTAAGGACACATTGGGGTCAGCCCTAGAGGCCAGGTTGACCCAAGTCAACTCAAGCCCCTAATCTGGTCAAAGTACCCTTACTAAGGGTATGTGACCTCCAAAGTGCAGGGTAACCCTACATAACCCTACCTAGACCCTAGGGGAAGCCAATGGGTCACCCAGGACCCATAGTGGTCAACCCAATTGGTCATGTTGACCCAAGTCAACTCTAGCCCTAAAATGGTCAAAGTGCCCTTACCAAGGGACATGTGACCACCAAGATGCCCAACCAACCCTACGCAAGTGTTCCTAGACCTCAAGGGAGTCCAATGGGTCACCAAGGACCCATTTGGGTTAACTCAAATGGTCATGTTGACCAAGGTCAACTCTATTCTAGTGTTAGGTCAAATTAGCCTAAATGGGCTAACCCAAGCTCAAACCCATTTCCCCCACTTGGGCTAACCTCATTTTATTATTAATATGAGTTAGTGGGCTGCCAATAGGCTGGAGGAGAGATTAAAATTCGGCCATGGTGAGTAGGAGAGAGAAAGCTCCATTTTTCTCTTTAATGGAGGAGAGAGAAAGTGAGAAAAGAGGCCATTCATGGCCAAGGAGATCAAGGGCCTCTCCAATTGATTCCAAAGGCTGAATACATTCCCCCTCATCAGTTTTAAGGAGTTTAATAGCCATGTCCAGCCATTCAAGGTGGATGAAATCAATTCCTCCAATAGGGAAGAGAGAGAAAGAAGAAAGAGAAGGCCATTCATGGTGGGGAAGGTGAATCACCCCTCCATTCTTCACCAATTAATTAGTATTCATCTCCCCTATCAGTTTTGAGGAGTTTCCAAATGAATTGGGACAAAGGGGAGGTGAATTTCCATGGGTTTTCTCCAAAACCGAAATTCCAATTCATGACCATTAATGGATTTGAAGCCATGACCCTCCCTCTCCTCCAACCCATTTGATGCTTTTAAAAGCTTCCCTGGGCCAAGAGGTATCGTTTCCACCCTTCACCTAAAGAAACCGGGCGGTTTGGTAGTGAAGTTGCAAGCTTCGGAAAGCTCCACCACCGGCCATGGCGCACCGCCACCACACTCGACGACAAGCTCGGTTAAAGGTCCTCCTCTACTCCTTCTTCCGTGGGTAGATCTTAGGAATCGTTTTGGTGTAGGGATGTTTGTGAGATGGACGTGCTTACGTGAACGGCGGATTACCCATCACAGAACATAGAAAAATAAGAGAGTGCTCCGACCAAAAGCGAACGAAAAGGGGTCGGTTGGCTCTCAAAAATACGGGACTCGATACAACGTCCTTAGGACCTACTCTCCAACAAGCACACAACTCGCGCCTAGCCGGACTCGATACCACGACCTTAGGACCTACCTCTCCAACAAGCACACATCTCACCGCACCTACACAAGCATCTATTCTTTTCACAATAAGCCGTCAATCGCAGCAAAAAAATATATTTAGGAGCGGCGGTAAACGATAAGGAGGGATCAAGAACAAGTTGAGATTAACTCCCTTGTTAGCACCAAAGCGTGCCCAATCTTGGAGAACAAGTCAAGGCTTGGCCTAGTTTGTTCTCTAGCGGATCTTCCAATCCGGAAAACAAGAGGGTCAACAACAACGTTCGATTCAGATTTGCAAGCGAAAAACACTTTAAAATCGCGGAAAAGACGGATGAATAACCTCCACAAAATTCTCACAGCAAGAAACACAAAGATAGGGAAGAGATTACCCAACCAAGAAGAAGATCACACAATATTTGTGGGAGAATCACTCTCTCCACGGTTCCACCGGTTTCACACCGAACGGGGCTGCTTCCTTCTTCCACGGAGTCGCACCGAGAGAAGCCACGCCGGAGTCGCACCGAACGGGGATGGAGGAGGCAAGGCTTGGCTTCACACCAAAGGGGAGGAGGTGGCTATGGCTTTCACCATGGTGGCTGAAATTCCTCAAGGGGGTTTCTTTAGGTTTCTTTTTCCAATGCATAACTCATCATAATATCCTCCTTTAAATAGGAGTTACAAAAGAGATCCAACCATCCATGATGGAGATGAAATCTCATCCATCCGGGCGGTTACATACACACCAAGGGTTTAATAGCACACCAACATGAAAATAAAAATATTACAAGCCAAATGTTTTAAGCAATTAAAATAAAACTAAGTAGAATTATTAAGCAAGCTTTGCGCGCCGCGGACGGAGGTTGTATCGCAGCTTTCCGTTAGCGTCCGTGGCGTTGTCATGACGCCGCAAATCTTTAACTTGTTGCGCCGCAGCAACCGGGTCATCATCAGGAAGTGTTGGAGGGGCCGCAATAACCGGGTCATCATCAGGAAGTGTTGGAGGGGCCGCGCCATCAATCCTCTCTGCGTTCCTTGTTAGAGATCCGATCGTTAGAACTCCAAAAAAATATTTTCTGTGGTCTGCAAATAGCGGGCTGAAAACTTTATTTTTCAGCAAAATTTCAAAGAAAAAAATTTTAAACGATCTACGTGTTATTCTCATCGGGAGTATATAAAAATATCTTATTTTCAATATAGCTTCCGTCCTAGGAAAATTCATCTTGCCCGGGGCCTCCCTAAACCTGAATGCGCACAAGGCTAGGAACGGAGTACGCAACCCCGTCTACGTCTAGGATGGCTGCGAACGAGCATGGTGATCCCAACACCGAGGCTATAGCAGGTCTTCGTGCCGAAATGACAGAGCTTAGGAACGCCTTAGCCCAGATCCTACAAAATCAAGCAAGGCCACCCCCACCTCCCGTTAATGCTGGGCAGCCCAACCGGCACCAACCGAACTTTGATTCGGATTCTGAGGGAAACTCTCCCCGTATGCCCCCTCGAGAACCCCGCCCCGAGCGAGGCTTTGATATCACGAGGGCTATCAAGATAGATGCCCCCACCTATGATGGCATGGGAGATCCCCAGATCTTCCTCCATTGGGCTATAGACATGGAGTGCTATTTCGAATGGCACAACCTCACGGACCCCCAAAAGGTTCAAGTTGCCAGGATGAAATTAATGGGACGTGCCAAAACCTATTGGCTGAATGAAGAACGTAGGTTAGGAGCTGGGCACGGGGTCCCACTCATTGGATGGGCTGTTATGAAGAACCTGCTAACCGATCAGTACGTTCCCGCGTACCATCGGACGCAAATGTTCGATGAGCTTGCCACCCTTCGGCAAGGCTCAATGTCTGTTGCTGAATATATGGGAGAACTTAAGGACCGTATGGTACGATGTGACCTTCGAGAGATCCCCGAAGTAACTTTATCTAGATTTCGAAAGGGACTTCACCCCGACATTCAGCGGAAACTCTTGCGTTATGGTCACACGGACTTGAATACGACTTTCAATGCCGCCTTGGACATTGAAAAGAACCTAGCATCTAAAGCTCACTCCCGTTATTCTAATGCGAAGAATAAGTCCACCGCTGGGGCCTCTTCTTCCACTTTTCCTGATAAAGGAAGATTTAGATCCTCCGAGTCAAAATCCGTTGTGATTACCGCGAGAAATACCAAGAACCCCGCTAGTGAGCGTATCCCCGTTGGAAAGGTTAGCAAGGCTAACACCACTTGTTACTCATGCGGTGTTCAAGGCCACTATGCCTATGAATGCCCCACCAAGACGAAGGCCATAGCCTTACTAGAGTCCACTACCGACCCTGACGACTATGTCCATGAGGCCGAAGAGGAGAGCGACCCTGACGGAGTCCCTAGTGACTTGGAGGACGATCACCGCCTTATGGTGATGCGTTGCATTTTGACCACTCCTCGTCCTGTAGACGACTGGAAGAGGACGAGCATCTTTTCCCTGATCTTTAAGAGTGGAGAAAAACTTTGCAAATTAGTTATTGATGGTGGTAGTTGCGTAAACGCCGTTTCTGAGAATGCCGTTAAGCGCATGTCCTTGACTGTCGAGCCGCACCCGACCCCCTACCAGGTCGCTTGGATTAGTAAGGTTACTATTAAGGTTACCCAACGGTGCCTAGTCCCCCTGTCTTTCAAATCCTACACGGATGAGGTTTGGTGCGACGTCCTACCAATGGACGTTTGTCATGTGTTATTAGGCCGCCCTTGGCTATACGACCGTGATGTGACGCACTATGGTCGTGCCAACACTTATGAGTTTAAATTCAATGGCAAGATCGTCACCTTGAGACCGACTGTGCCAAAAGAGCCGGTAGTGTTGGCTAAGGATACCACCATCCCAGTTGAGAGGAAAGCCTTGAGTTTAGTTGGTAGGAAGGAATTTGTGAAGGATCCCTTCATTGGGGGAATAATGTACGCTCTTGTACTTCTGAGTGAAAAAACTGATGGTGGCGTGTTGGGAGATTTACCCCGAGAGCTACGGGTATTGTTGGATGAGTTTAGGGATGTATACCCGGAGGAGTTGCCTTCGTCGTTACCACCGCTTAGAGATATACAACACGCAATAGACCTTATCCCCGGATCGTCCTTACCCAACCAACCACACTATAGGCTTAATCCAACTGCCCACTTAGAGTTACAAACCCAGATAGAGGAGTTGTTAAATAAGGGATTTATTAGGACGAGTATGAGCCCATGTGCTGTCCCCGCTCTTCTTGCCCCTAAGAAGGATGGCACCTAGCGCATGTGTGTTGATAGCCGAGCTCTCAACAAAATTACTATAAAATATAGGTTTCCAATTCCGCGACTAGATGATCTCTTGGATGTCCTATCGGGTGCCACTATCTTCTCTAAACTGGACTTACGGAGTGGTTACCACCAAATCAGGATCCGAGAGGGGGATGAGTGGAAGACGGCGTTCAAGTCTAAGGACGGGTTGTATGAATGGCTTGTGATGCCCTTTGGGCTATCCAATTCCCCCAGCACCTTCTCCCGGATGATGACGCACATCTTTAGGCCATATATGGGGAAGTTTGTTGTAGTGTATTTTGATGACATCCTAGTGTTTAGTACCTCCCCCGCCGAACACCTCTCTCACATCAAAGTAGTCCTCTCCACCTTAAGGACTGAAACCTTATATCTAAATCTAAAGAAATGCACGTTTTATGTTTCGGAGGTTGAATTCTTAGGTTATATAGTTGGCTCTGAAGGAATTTGTGTTGACCCAGGAAAGGTTCAGGTGATTAGAGACTGGCCCGAGCCCACTAGCCTTCGTGAGGTGCGTAGTTTCCACGGGTTAGCTACCTTTTATCGTCGTTTCATACGTGATTTTAGTAGCATTATGGCACCCATTACGGACTGCATGAAGAAAGGAGAATTCACATGGTCCAAATCCGCCACGTTTGCATTCCATCGTATTAAGGAGCTTATGACCGAAGCACCGGTGTTACGTCTCCCTGACTTCACCAAGGTCTTCGAGCTTACTTGTGATGCATCTGGCGTAGGGATTGGAGGTGTCTTGAGTCAAGAGGGCCACCCGGTTAGTTATTTTAGTGAGAAGTTAGCGGGTGCTAAATTAAATTATTCCAATTACGATAGGGAGTTTTATGCGGTCATTAGATGTTTGCATCATTGGAGGCACTACCTCCTTCATAAGGAGTTCGTGATCCTCTCTGATCATGAAGCGTTGCGATTCATCAATGGTCAGCACAAAATCAGCCCGCGCCACGCTAAATGGGTATCCTTCTTGCAAGAATACACATTTACTCTCAAGCACCTTAAGGGGACCGACAATCGAGTCGCCGATGCACTCAGTCGCCTCACCCTCTTACTTTCCTCCATGCAAGTCCACGTGGTAGGTTTCGAGCGCATAAAGGATGAATACGCCACATGCCCTGATTTTCAGGAGCCATACTTATCTGCCCAGGATAGCTCTCCCACGACCATCACGGCCTATTCACTTAGAGACGGATACTTATTCAAACATGGAAAATTGTGTATCCCCCACTCCTCTTTGCGACTCCACATCATTTGGGAGTTACATAGTGGTGGCTTGAGTGGCCACTTTGGCAGAGACAAAACGATTACGCTCGAAGAGGAGAAATTCTTTTGGCCTAAACTAAAGGCGATGGTTGGGAAAGTTGTGAGCAGTTGCCGTACGTGCCAAGTTTCT
The DNA here is from genome assembly GCA_039583875.1 of Platanthera guangdongensis. Taxonomy (NCBI): domain Eukaryota; kingdom Viridiplantae; phylum Streptophyta; class Magnoliopsida; order Asparagales; family Orchidaceae; genus Platanthera; species Platanthera guangdongensis. The sequence goes on along the minus strand of CM077153.1, from coordinate 121,120,159 downwards.
AAAGGTACTAAGTCCAATGTAGGTTTATACACTCCGCTACCTATTCCGTCCGTCCCGTGGGAAGACGTGAGCATGGACTTTGTATTAGGCCTTCCCCCCACCCTGCGACGTCATGATTCTATACTCGTTGTTGTGGATAGGTTCTCCAAGATGGCGTACTTCCTCCCCTGTAGTAAGACCAACGACGCCTCTCACATTGCGAAACTGTATTTTAAAGACGTCGTTAGTCACCGTGGCGTTCCGAAGACTATTGTCTCAGATAGGGACGTCAAGTTCACTAGCTACTTTTGGAAAACCTTGTGGGTTCTTATGGGCACAAAATTATTATTCTCCGCGGCTTATCACCCACAAACTGATGGCCAGACGGAAGTAGTCAATCGGAGCCTAGGAAATCTTCTTCGATGTCTCGTGAGCGACCATAAAGGCACTTGGGATTTACTGCTTCCACATGCACAACTGGCTTACAATAATTCTAAAAATCGGTCCACGAGTATGTCTCCGAATGAAATTGTCCACGGGTATAAGGCCCCTGTGCCACTTGACTTGGTCCCCTTACCTCCCACATACAAAACAAGTCAGTTTGCACAATCCTTCGCCCAACATATTCACGACTTACATGCACGTATACGAGCTACCTTGACTGCTCAATATGAGTCTTATCAAGCTCATGCTAATCTACATAGGAAGGTGTCACACATTAAGGTCGGCGATCTGGTTTTAGTACGGTTAGTTCCCGAACGAATGCCAACTGGCACCGTTAAAAAGTTAGCTCCAAAACGCGCCGGTACTTTTCGGATTATAAAGAAGCTAGGTGACAACGCTTTCGTATTGGATTTGCCTGCTGAATGGGGTATCTCCCCTATTTTTAATGTCTCGGATTTGACGCTGTTTGTTGCGCCTCCACAAGAGTTGGTTTCTTTGTCGTCTTCTCCCTCCACTGAAATTTCTAATGGGTTGGGGAGTGGTAGTTTGGATGATCTCTCTCCTCCGGTCCCCGCAGGTATAACATCGGATGGTACGCTGCCTTCTTTTATTCCTACTGCTGACATGTTTCCCAGGTTTCCCAAGACGTTTCTCCATCCAGATATGATACTCGCTGCTGAGCCATTTACTACTCCTGTCGGTGCTACCTACCGCTTCCTCATCCGTTAGCGTGACCGCCCACCGTCGGACGACTCATGGGTCCTCGCGACAGAGCTTCAACGTTTGGATGCCGAGCTTCTCCGCCGCTTTCTATCAGCCCACGCATCAGAGATGCGCGATTTTGAGTGGGGGAGGATTGATGGCGCGGCCCCTCCAACACTTCCTGATGATGACCCGGTTATTGCGGTCGTTTCAAGAATCGGACTCAATTGAGCCGATCCAAGTTTTCATTTTCATGGTTTTTCCAAAAAAAAATGGTGGTCGGGTTCGCCGGAAACCACCCCTCCGGCGGCCGTGCCGCCGCCCGGCGATAGCCCCCACCTCAACGAAGGTGGTGGCGGTGGTGGCCGGCCAGGGAGGTGGCCGTGTGGCCGGGAAATGCACTTGGAATAAGCTCCAGGTTCGGCCAATCATGGCCCTTGGCTGGAGGAAGAAGATGACCAGGAGCCCCACGATTTGCTTTAAGATTCGTGCAGCATCATTTCTTTTATTTAATTTTGATTTCTGAATTTTCTGTCCTGTTTTCTGGGCTGTTTTGCATTAATTATTAAACATACATAGGCCCACCTGGTGGGAAAACGGTAAATATTAAAGTTGTAGCCCTATGGGTCTACTGTAATACAAAATTGATTTGGACCAATTTGGCCATGTGGTTGGACCAGGGCACCCATTTTGGTGGGACCTGTACCTAGGGCTGACCTGAGATTCAAATGGATGCCCACCCTTCATCCCTTCTCCAAATTGGCTGAAATTTGTACAGAGGATCATTCTTATCTATACCTAGGGCCTGTCCAAAAATGGAAATTTTTGGAGAAAATATTTCAAGAGTGTTTACAAAAATTTAATAATCCATCAATAAATTAAATAGGTGGCCTAAACATCTCCAAACCCTCCCAAATTTTGGTTAGTGGTCCCTGGGTTCATTTTAGGTATCTGTATAAAATTTCATTTGGTTTGGATGTGTTTTGAATAGGTTTTGACTCAACCCTAACTATACCTTAAAAAGGGCATTTTGGTCAAAAGTTGCACTTTTGGTTTTGAGTGACCAAATCACCTCAACAGAGGCTGAAATTTGGGCCACTGGCTTGTTATAGCACTTATCACCTCCCCATGGAATATGGGGTAGGGAGGAATAGATTTGCCCTAAGTTCCTAGGTCAAACCCTAAGGAGGGACCTTTTGGCCTTGTGAAGGGTATGAGTCCTAAACACCTTGGATGAACTCCAAATTTTGCAAGGAGTTTCCTAGGATATATAGAACCCTATGTTAAAAATATTAGCTAATTTTGAAAAGGATAGGGGCCCCAAAACCCTAACCCTAGCTTAGGTCCTAAAACTTGTAGTGTAGGTTTAGGTTGGCTAAACATCTTGAAACTTAACCAAATTTGGGTAGAGAGGGGATTAGGGTATTTTGAGCCTCTGATAATTTACTTGAGGAATTTTGATCAATATTTGTAGTACTTCATTTCTTAATTACCAAAAGGCCCAAAATGATATTTGATTTTATTATGGATGTTATGTGCTTTAAAATATGATGAAACTTGGTGAGAGGTTATTATAGTTCTAGTTGATCACCTCTGAATTTTATCACAATTTTCAATTAATTTTATTTGGTACTTCCTTCATTAATTTCAGAAAGGGGCTTTGGTAAGGAAAATTCATTATGGTTGATATATCTGTTTAAAAATCATGAGGCTTAGGTTTTGAGGTATTTAGGCCAAAAAGTACTTGTATGAATTTATGTATAATTTTTAGAGGTCTGTTTTCAGAACTTTCTTTACAAGGCCATATTTTTGAGAATAGGATAATTAATTAATTTGGGCAATAATTCTTTCAAACAAATTATGAAAGTTTACATAGAGGTTTTATATGCCCTTACCATCATCCTGGAATTTTCTCTGAATTGTTGGAAGTATTTTCATTGTACATCCCTTTTTTATGAATTATTTTGGAATAAATTGGAAATACTATTTAAGGGCTAAAATCTTGCTAGAAAATTTGGAACTTCTGGATTTTTAGATGATTACCCATCTTGCATTTATCATAATTTTAGTGGAGCTTTATATTGCTTAAATCTTGTACTTCCTGTTCAACCTTGGAACTTTTGGCTTTTAAAATAAATACATAAATCAGTATTTAAATCATAAAAATTAGGAAATTGTGGATTCAGTCTGCATATGCCCATATGGACTTCTAATAATTTTTACATGAGCATTGGATGATCATATGACATACTTCCCTTTTTACGGGTCATATAGCTTAAGTGGGCTGCATTTAGTAAAACTGCAGAAAATCAGTTGGGACATGAATTAGGGCACATGTGATGAGTATTGATTGGTTTGCTGGAAGGATAAATAGATTTAGGTGCATCTTGGAAGATAAGTGAGTAGGGTGTTATTTTGTCTGGGGTTTAGAGGCGCTCGGGTCCGACGAAAGATCGTCCTCCCCGAGGTGAGTGGAGTCAAATCACCCTAGGATTAGCTTATCGGAACATGAGAAAATAATGGGTAAGGGAATCAACCAATAATAAATAAGTACCTTGCGAAAGGGAATGCTGGGCGTAATCCCAACACAGTTCCTAGTGCCCCTTGAGAGCCCTTCACAGGGAATACCGGGGGCAGTCCTGGGTTAACGTAAACTGTTTTAACAAGCTGAAAAGAGTAACTTAGTAATTAGGGTTGCATATTTCACAAACACTGAGGGCACCGGATGTTAGTTGGGAGCTTCGGCTCGGATGGTTAAAAGGCGGACTTTGGGTCCGGGGAGCTTCGGCTCGATTGTTGAGTCGGACGTGTTGGTCCGGGGAGCTTCGGCTCGGTTCTTGATTACGCTAATTTGCATGTGCATAAAGGAAAGGAAATTAAGGTGGTGGGTCTTCGGTATTGGAGGGTCGATGCACCGACACCAATACGTTGACTCGGCAAGTGTGGTTAGCACTTCGCCAACAGAAGTCCGGTGCGCCAGCCGGCAAGAGTACGCAGGAGTCCGCTTCGTGCACCAAGCGTTGAGGCGTACGATAGGTCTGACCGGTAGTGCTTTACCGGTTTAGAGGTGGGCGAGGCCCAACCCACCGCTTCCGTCTGCCACTACGGAGGTATCCTGGGAGGTTACGGCTCCAGAAAGGGGGAACTAAAGGTCTGTGTGCACAGAGTCGGGTGTGTGTGTTGCACTTGCATGTCCATCATACCCACTTGCATGTCATAGCATAATCGTTTCCTTTAACCTTGACACCTAAAGTATAAGTGGAATGGGACGCTTATACTCTAGGACCTGCAAAATGACCCCTTGGTCTATAAGCTTGTGTGGGCAAGTTTATAAATTAAGGTTAAATTTGGATATATATATTTACTGTTGTTTGATAACTGACACCCCATCGTATAAATTGGTATGAGACTTTTTATATGATGGGAGCCTTGCAGAAGACCCCTTGGCTTATGTGTTTTTCACATAAGTGAAGGTTACATTTCCTATTTCAGCTTATGTCTATAGAATTGCTAGTATAGGTCCGCTGTCATCTGCTTTTTGATTATTCTCCACCATTAAGTCCTCCCCTTTCATCCTCTCCGCTCGGTGCTTAGGAGCCGTGGGGGAAGGGGCGGGGGATGATAGGACTTAGTCTTTTAGACTAACGGTTTTCGAACCGCATCATTTAGGGGATCGTGGAGACCAGCATGGAGGAGCAGCCCCAGAGACCGGTGCGCTTGGAGGTGGGGCAGTTTAGCTCCGGAGTTCATACAGCCGGGACCGTGAGTCTCGACCTTGAGTAGTTTTCTACTTTTGTTTCTGCATGAGAGATCTTGTAGTGAGGTTATGATGTACCGGGCATAAGCCCATTTTTGCTACTCTGATGTTATTTTCTGTGGACACTCCCTTCGTGGAGTTATATTTATTATGTCATGTGATTCTCTGTGGACAGATAGTTTCCATTTTACTTCATTATGCTACTTTTCTGTGATCGAATTGGCCGGCAGAATCGGCGCTTTGTGGTGATGACCCTTTAGGGCGTGAAGGAGTCACCGCAAAACGGCGGTTCTGGGCCTAAGACCCCGGTGTCGAAAAAGAAAAAAAACGGGGGGTCTTACACCTCCCTTCCTCCACCTCCTAAGAAGCAACAAACAATAGTTCTCGCCAAGGGAAAGGAGATCACCTTAGATCTGCTAGAGAGAGCTACTGATGAGACCATGGAGGTGGAAGTGGAGGTGATTGGCGGGACCTCGACAGCGAAAAAGGGAACCATGCCCAAGGACCACAGGAACATCGGCTTGGCGAGAAGGTGTTGGATGAAGATGGCGAGCCTTTCCAGATATGGGACCGGGAAGCCAACAGGACTTTCAACTCTACCATACTCCCCTCATGGCAAGAGGGCAAGATGGTCTTAGTCCAGGACTATGCTATAACATTCGGCCTATATGGGCCGGATAACACCACTTACTATGACGAGGAGCTGATGAAGCCACTTACTTATGAGAGCTCGCGAGCTCAATTCCGTGCCATCGAACTCGCCCACATGTCAGCCCGCTGCGGCATCCGCCTCTCGCGATAGTTGGCGGATGTGAACAAAGCCCGATCCAAGCTGAACAAGGAAGTAACAATCCTGACGCGGGATCTGGAAAATGCCAAAAAGGGTCTCGCCCTGCAAGAGGCGGGAGTGGTAAGCCTTTTATTTTTGTTGCGGCCAATGAACATTGTTCTCGCATTAACCTTTTAACATAATGCAGGATGCCATGATTGTCTCTAAAAGGACTAGCGCATTGCCTAGCTCGAGGAGGAGAATCGTAGAATAAGGGCCCAGAACCAGCAATGGATCGACTTGTTGATCCCTCCTCCCCAGGCGAAAGAAAAAATGCTCTATTCTACACACCACATGAGATTGATCTGATGATGCAGGAGAATGCGATTGAGGCGACAAGGCATTCGCTCCAGGTGATGAAGTAGGTTGGATTCTTGAATAGTGATGGTGATAAGGTGACGACTGAGATCCTACTCTCGGAGCTCTTCCTTCATATCCTTGATACTGAAGATAGTGTTGCACGCTCCGGTGATAGCGAGAGCTCGACGTCGTCGTCCTGAAGCTCTTTATATTTCTCTTGTATTTTTCATTTCTTTCGGGCTCTGCCCTTTGTGACATGTAACTATTTATTGATAATATAAAAAACAAAGTTTTGTTTTGGAAAATCTTTGTACCCCTTCTTGCTTTAATTTTGAATGCTCAATTATGCAAAAAAGCTTTTGTCTCACACTTATTCTTAAGAGTTCGTGATCACGATATCTCGCGAGACCAAGTATTGACTTCTAGTTGGGCCAAACCTGTAAACAATTGGCTTTAATAATTCGATGTATAGGGCTAGATCTTGCATTGTTCTCACCCAATTGGTTCACCCGTGCTGATATATCTATTCCTTGAACTTGTTGCCTAGGACAGATCTTGCGGCATTCCCGCCCCATAAGCTCGTGTGCGAATAGGATACCTCTTGCGAGAACCGGTCTTGGTGAGATCCATGTTTGCCGAGATCTCATTGAAGTCTTGAACTTCCTCTCAGTCTTCCCCAAATTTCAAGCATCCCTGGCTGGCATGAGTAGCCCGGGACAAGGTTTTTAAGGTACATTACAATGTTTGACAAGGGCCCACCTGCCCTGTCAGCTGGGTGAAAGCCTGATAGTGGTAGCAACTTGACATAGTTCCAGAGCAAGAATGACGTCCATCGAGGATCCCGGCCCTGCCAGCTAGATGGAAGACTGACAGCAGGAGCATCTCGAGACATAGCTCTAGAGACACATTGATGTCCATTAAGGATCCCAGCCATGCCATCTAGATGGAAGCCTGACAGCGTGAGACCTAGATACAGAGGCATAATGATGTCCATCGAGGATCCCGGCCCTATCAGCTAGATGGAAGCCTGGTAGCGGGAGCATCTCGAGACTTAGCTCTAGAGCCATAATGCTGTCCATCGGAGATCCCGACCCTGTCAGCTAGATGGAAGCATGATAGAGGGAGTATCTTCAGACCTAGATCCACAACTGGGACAATGTCCATCGAGGATCTCGGCCCTGCCAGCTAGATGGAAGCCTGACATTGGGAGCATCTCGAGACTTAGGTTGACTCCTCGAGTGACATCCAGCCATGCCTTCTTGTGGGAGCCTAACAGTGGGATCTGCTCGGGGTCTGTTTCATGAACACCATAGGCCGCACAAACTATTGCACAATAGATATGAAATGAAGTTATATCTGATGATCATAAAAGAGGGTGTTACGTACTCTATTAATGGATAGAAACCATTCAAGTCATCACCGCTCTAGGTATGACTTAGGGTCTCTCCTTCCACATCCCGTAGGCGATACCCTCCTGATCTTAAAGCTTCCTGTACAATGTATGGTCCTTCACAGTTGGGGTTGTGCTTACACATGGCAGCTGATCTACCGGTTGCATCCACCTTTTTCAAGACCAAGTCCCCTTTCCTGAATTGCTTGATTCGAACGTGCTTGTCAATATACTTTGTCATTCTTCGCTTTACCTCTTCCTATCGGATAGCTGACAGGTCACGTATCTCCTCCACCATGTCCAAGTAGAGGCACAACTCAACCTCATTCTCGGCTCTCCACTCTTCTCTACCTCTTTCTGCCTCAACTTCCTGAGGCGTCCGAACCTCGAATTCTATATGAAGTACTTCTTTATATCCATGGGAGAGTTTGAAAGGGGTCTCCCCTGTGAATGTGTTGGGTGTGGTCCTCAAGGCCCAGATGACTGAAGGAATCTGTTCTACCCAGCTCCCCTTCAATTTCTCAACTTTCTTCTTCAAGAGATTTACAATGATCTTGTTTGACGCCTCCACCTACCCGTTTTTCCTAGGGTGGTGATGGAGGAAAACCAGAGGTCGGTCTAAAGTTGTCCACAAAAGCTGATGAACTCCGCGCTTGCAAAGTGAGGCCCATTGTCCGTGATAATGGCTTGGGGCAGTCCATGGCACTAGATGATCTCTGCCCATTCAAAATTTCTGATTACATGGGAGGTCACCTTGGCCCACGCCTTCACTTCCAACCACATATAAAAATAATCGATCATGACTAATAAGAATCTCCTTTGCCTACTGGCCTGGGGGAAGGGTCCCACCAAGTCCATTCAACAGATGGAAAAGGTCTAGGGTCCCGTAATGCTCCTGAGACGCTGAGCTGGTAGAGGTTGGAGAGGGCCGAACAACTGACCCTTGTGGCACTTCATCGCAAACTCAACGATATCATGGCCCAGGGTCAGACAGAAATATCATTGCCTGACTATCCTCCCCTCTAAGGTCCGACTCCCAGGGTGTCTCCCGCACTCCATAGAATGGTCTTCTTCCAAAATCCTTGAGACCTCACTCTCGGCCACGCAACGTGCCAACATCCTCGAGAGGTTCTTCGTATACAGCTGCCCATCGCGCATGAGGTAGTATCCCTACTTATGCTTGAATCTCTGCTAGTACATCCACTCTGGGTACTCCCGGTGGATAGTAAAGTTGCAAAAGGATCCATCCACGAGTGGTGTTGGTCTACCTCCATCTGCTCCCCCTCCTCGATCGATGGGTGGAATAAGTAGGTGATGATGCCACCCAGCCGGTGTAAGTGATTTGCCAATTGATCCACCTGCTCATTTTCTTCCCTTGGAATGTGCCTGATGGAGAATGTCTGGAACCTACCGATTACACCCTTCACCTATGCCAAATACTACTTGAGAATTAGCTCCCTTGCCTCAAAATCCCAATTGATCTGGGAGGCCACCACCATGGAGTCTGTGAATGCCTCCACATCATGCACTCCCAGCTCCCTGGCTAGGCGCAATCTTACTATCACTGCCTCATACTCGGCTTGATTGTTGGTGATGGGAAAATGTACAACCATTGTTTGCTCGATACTTTCTACCTAGGAGCTCACCAAGATCACCCCCACTCCCAAGGAATATCATCCTGAAGCGCCATCCACCATCACCTTCCAAGGGACCTGATGGGTGAGTTCTGCCACCGCCACCTCGACCACATAATCAGCAAAAAAGTCGGTCATCGTCTAGGCCTTGATCGAGAGGCGAGGAACAAAGGATATGTCGAACCCACTAAACTCCACCGACGACTTTTCAAACCTCCACGAGTGCTCCACCCCCTCAAAGATGTTGCGGAGAAGGTGATCAGGCACCACCCGGATGGAGTGCACTTGGAAGTAAGGTCTGTGCCTCCGCGCCGAGATAACCAGGGTAAAATCCAACTTCTCAAGAATCGGATACCGGAGCTCTACCTTCATCAAGACCCTACTTACATAATTGATAGGCAACTATTTCTTCCCTTATTATCGGACCAAGATAGAGCTCAATGCCTCGGCTCCCACCCCAAGATACAGGGACATTCCTTCCCTTCCTTGGGCCCTTGGAGGGGCAGTGCCTGGGTCAACTACCTCTTCAATTCTTGGAATGCCTCCTTGCACTCATTGGGCCACTAGAACTTCTGAACCCCCCCCCCCCCCACTCAACATTTTAAAGAAGGGAGAGCACTTCTCTCCTGCCCGACAGAGGAACCTGTTTGAACCAGCTTTCTAATCACGCCTAGAGGCCGGACCTGAGGTTGCAGCCCACACCTACTCTTATCGAACCACCCACCCTACGAGAGTCGCAGGCCTAAAGACAGACCGTAGGGTCTCAGCTCGGAGGTCCCACCTCTTATCCGGAAGAAACTGATGTCCTTCCCCTCCCTAGCCAATTGCTGAGCTAGGTGCCTGTGAGGAAGAATACGGAAGGGTTCAACAACATTATTCCAGGCACCTTGTAGGTTTATTGATAGGCCACTGAGTTTGATCTGCAAATATCTATACTGAACGGACCTGAAATTACCAAAATACACTGGGTCAGGTCTGCCAACAGCCAAACTCCGCTATCCTGAAGAGCTATATGCAGACCACCTAGGATAGAAGCGTAAAATTACCATGGGAAGAAGAGTAAAATCCCTCTTAAGGGTAAAAGGGTAAAAACAGCTTTACTCTTAGGCGGCGAGTGGAGTGAGTGGCGAGCGAGACGGTCCCTGAAAGAATTGGTTTCAAGATGTTCTAAACACCTAGAGGGTGGGTGAATAGGTTCAATTCTTTTTCTAACTTAGGCAGATAATTCTATCTAGTTCAACAATGTATTCAGTAGAAAGTATAACACAACATTCACATATACATCATTCACAGATTGCACACCATTTTTATAGTGGTTCCCCAAATGATGGGTACATCCACTTTCCCCCTTTTCCTATCTAGTAGTGTACTAGATTCGGCCTAACTTCCTTCCTTCTTCTCAGATCCGCAGATCTTACAGCTCAGAACCAAAAATGGTTCCTACAACTCATAGTGAATCAACACTCCTACAACTCAGGCACAAGCCCTACCTCAGCCTCTTCCATAGGCCTACAACTCAGAGTAACATCCCACTCCTATAACTCAGGCAACAGCCCTACCTCAGCCTCTTCAGGCCTACAACTCAGGGAACAGATTCCCCTACCTCAGGCACTCAGCCCTACCTCAGCCTTTATAATTTAGGCTTACAACACAGAGATGTAAATCTCCTACACTCAGATCTATTACAAATCCTACAAGAATTAGTGATGAAAACTTGTTGATATCTTCAACCAGATGGAGAGAGAATTGGTTGAAGGCTTCTTGATCAGTTCTTGATAGAACTGATTTCTTAAGGATCAACCTGACTTAGCTTTCTTCAAAGCTTCTTGAATCTAAACACAGTAGGGTTGATCTTCTTGATATTGGAGTTGATCTTCAACCTTCCTCCTTCAGAAATTCATCAGAATTCTTCAGGCAAACTATTCAGGATCTTCCTTCACTGGATGAGATCTTCTCTCCTTCTTGTTTTTCTCTCTCTACAATCTGTTGATTGTTTCTTTCTCTTCTTCTGGATTCTCAATCCTTCAGAGATAATAATTGATCAGCTATCTGTTATCTGTTGTTGTTCTTGTTGTTGTTATTATTTTTGTGTATGCTGATTGTTGAGAGAGCACATCTATATATAGGCTTCATCCATGGTAACCGGCTGTTTCGGTTCCAAACAGTCTTCTGACACCTCTGATAGGTGTGATAACAATGTCAGTAATGACAGCTTTCAAGTCTTCACTTGTATTACTTCATCCTTCATTGAACTTTGACTCAGCAGCAGAGGATGTTGACTGAATTCTTCACATGTGTCGACACACATGGTCCATGTGTCGACACAACTTCTGTGGAATGTGTCAACACAAGTTCTGTGTGTCGACAGAAACACTCCTTGTCTTGACAAAGTTGGTGTCGACAGAATTCTTATGTGTGTCGACACAAGTTCTGTGTGTCGACACAGTCGTTGTCGACAGAATTCTAGAATGTGTCGACAGCTTCTCTGTGTGTCGACACAGCTCCTGATAATGTCGACACAAGTCTGGCACTTAGTGTCGACACAACATTGTCGACATATTTTTTGTGTGTCGACACAAATTCTGGATGTCGACACAATCTAACCCTTGGTGTCGACACAACGTTGTTGACAGATTTTCTGTGTGTCGACACAAATTCTGGATGTCGACACAATCTGGCCCTTGGTGTCGACACAACCATTCCCAAGTGTTGACACTTGACTTAGAAAATTTTCCTTTCCATTTTCTTAACCCGCACATGATAACTCAAAACAACATCAAATACAACATGATGCATATCATTGAGTTAGGTGAGGATTCTCCAAATCTGGTACACATTTTCCAATGTACCCAACAATCACCACTATTTGGAGAAGTCATAACCCTTAGTCAATTAAATACGTCACTTATAATAAAATTAACAATATGATGTATAAAAACATTCACTGACAGGGAAACATATAAACAAAACATGTAAATAATATCATCACAGAATATGATACAACAATAACAAGCATGAATTATTGTTTTGTTTAAAACTTCACAATAGTTTGTTGACAATAGAATACATGGAGTTTAAAACTGAAAATTATAATGTTTTATAATCTAGTCAATCTATCCTAAGGCTGATCAGGCTCCTTGATCACTATGCCTTTTTCTGACTGGATCCTTGCCTGTACTGGAGCTTCAGTATCTTCAGCTGGCTTCTTGCCTTTGAGATCCTTCTTCTTAAGTTCTTCAGCCTTAACTCTTTGCCTTTCAAAATAGTGAAAAGGCTTAGGAAAGTATTTACTGGGTTCTACTACTGTAGCAGGTATTCTCCCAGCCTTGTAATCCCTTCTGAACTGCTGAATAACATCTTGTCTTTGTAGATAACTATTCCACTCAACTTCAGAATACCACTTGCCTCTATCATGCATTTTGTCTTTGACAGCTTACCAGGCAGTGGGTATTATATTTCTAGAGGTTGGACTCCATGTTTCAAAATCAGGCTTCAGTTCTGCCTGCTCTATGAATCTTTTCTTTGAGAGTTGAGCTTCTTGCTCTTCATTCAGTGCTGCTTCTGACATGTACACTTTCTCAAAGATAACATTCTTAGTAGCCTCTGGAGGACTATACATCTGTTGAACAAGGTGTTGAATTTCCTCAAAGTTTGAAGGGGGATATATAATTTGAGTGACCTCCTGCTGACCCCCTTCAAATCCTGCAGCTTAAATACCTGACTCTGCTGTATTATCATCATCACATAGGGGAGGATAACCCAGAGTTGCTCTAACAGCAATTGTTATCCATTTATCATGCTCTGAACTAGCATTGACGATCAACCTCTTCCCCTTTATGACTTCTCTTTCAATATGATCCCTGAGATCATTCTTTTAGAACCTTATTTGATTAACCAGATAATTGGTTCCCTCTGTATAATAGGCTTTAAACTTTTGTAGCTGAGCAGATATAAGCTTCTGAGAGGCTTGAAGTGCAGATTGGAAAGTGGCTAAATTTTCTTGAAATTTCTTATCAAACTCTGACTTCTCTTTAGCCCTTTACTCAGTTAATGCAGTTGCTTTATTCTTTAATTCAGTAACAATCACATTGTGTGATTCAGTAAGATTATCATTCATTCTAAGTTGATTTTCTAGGACATATCCTTGCTTGATCACTATATCATCAATCTGTGTCCTTGCCTCTTGTTACTGTTTTACCAGAAAAACTACAGCATTACCTACTTTATGGATGCAATCTGTCATCTCCTTCTTATTCTGGTTTACTTCAAATCTGATGGATTTTATATCTTGAGCCAAAGAGAACTGAAGATCCTTATGGCTTTTATCCATATATTTCTCCATGGCTGCTCTTTGCTCATCCATTTTAATTTGCAGAGCAACCAACAGTGAACTAAAATCAACTGTTGGTGATGAGGGTTGTGAGTCTATCTGTAAAGCTTTCTTATAATTTGAGCTTTTCTTCTTGTAAACCATCAATTTTCTCTTCTTTGCTCTTTGTGCTTCTCCATCATCAGATTCTGAAGAACTTTCTAGATTTACTGTGTCCTTTGGACTTGAGTGCAGCTCCTTATCAGCTCTTGGCAACTCCCCCTGAGTCCCTGGCTCCTCCTCCTCAATTCTTGGCACAACTTCCTCAGTTCTTACTTCTTGTAAATCAGGGAATAATTCCTGAAGAGTAAATTCTTGTTGTAGTTGAATTGGAGAAATATTTGTATCTTGAACATTTAATGGAGTATCATCTAAGGCAGATGTATCATACATTGATATAATATGTGCATGGATGTTGTCATGATGTGTTTGTTCAACATCAGATAGAAGCACAGTTAATGTATCTGGCTCAGTATCTAGTATAGATTGATTAATATCATTTATTACCTCAAGAATTGTTTAAGTGGCTGTTTTACTCTCTAAAGCAGCTTGCTCTTTATCTGGAGCACTTTCTGGAGGCAAGACTTCTTGTTGAACTTGGGAAAGTTCATTGGCTCCCCCCAGAGGAGGCACATCCTGAACTTGATCCAGTGGGATGGTGCTTTCTGAATTAAACTCCCCCTGCATCTGACTATCATCTACATTCTTAGGAGCAGATGATTTCCTTGTAGATTCTTGTTGTTCTTCATCTGAACTGAAAATTACTTGTTCTTCTAAATCACTAGAAGATTCAGATTTCCTGGGTACTGTCTTTTTCTTTTTCTGTTGTGGTGGTTTCTGTGGTGTAGAACCATCCTTTGTCAGAACTCTTTCCCACCTGGATAATATTTTCATATCCATCCTACTCATGTGATTTATTTTAGATCCAGTGGTTTGGTTGAGCAGTTCAAGAATATTTATTGCCAGATACAAACTCAGAATTCTACCTAGATTAGATTTCTTCAGGCTTTCCTCGATCTTATCAAAAATTACTGCAGACCAGTTAGTTTTTATTCTGAATATGACTCTGGTCATCAAGCTGAACATATAGGCTGAGATCATATCATGTCCACCTGGTTTGCAGAGAATTACTTTGCCCATTATCTCTGAGAGAAACTTTCCTTGTGAGTTCATTCCTTTCCTTTGCATGGCTGATTCAATCTTAGTGGTGGGATCCAGGCCACACCATTGAAGAGCTTCTTTGGTCATTGAAGATGTAACTTAATCATCTTCCCGAGTCCTGGGCAATTGAAGTGTTTTTCTTAGACGCTTTTGGGTAATTTTCACCTTGCTGCCTTGAATTGATGACTTAATCTTCAATCCAGTTGAATCCAAGGTGGCTTTTGTATAGAATTCAAGATTTTCTGTCTTCCAGATCTTTGTAGGTTCGGAGACTAGATATTCTAAACCATTATCTTGGATTAGGGTTATTACATCTCGAATATCAATCGCTGCACTGTCAAAGGCATTGCGAACTAACTCATAGCCTTCGTTGATGTTGGTCTCCAACTTTGGCTCCATTGATGACAAGAAATTTGAGGAGAAGAGAGATGAAGATTTGTCGACTCAAGGTTTGGGTCTCGAAAATGTTGACAGCTTAGTCGACAAAATTATTCTGTGACCTATATATAGGTTTGTCAATACAAAAGGCCAAAAGGCGGGATAATAGATACTTAATGTGTCTACACTGCAGATATTGTGTCGACACAGTCTTCTAATGTCTCGACTGAGTCAGACAACACTATGTGTCGAAACAGTTTGTGATGTGTCGACACAGACTTCTTAATAGTCAACTCTAATAAATGTGTGTCGACACAGACTTCTGTATGTGTCTGTTGGGTTCGGCGTTCCTTCACTTGACCCGTGGCGCTTTGCTACTTATTTAAGAAATTAAGTAGCGCCCTCTCCAACAGTCCGGGCTTTTGGTGCAGTTGGGTATGCGCTTGATCCTTCAATTGGTATCAGAGGAGGTCACGGGTTCAAGACCGGGGGGAGCTATTAAATCCTGATTTTTCCCTTCTACCTGTGTGGGTCCGGTGGGTCAGGCAACCGTGGACATGTGGTAACCCCACCTCTAAGCCAGGTGGGCCATGTGGTAACTCCAGCTCTGAGCCGACTGGTTATGCTGGACGCCGGGAGGGGGATTATTGGGTCCGGCGTTCCTTCACTTGACCCGTGGCGCTTTGCTATTTATTTAAGATATTAAGTAGCCCCCTCTCCAACAGTCTGGGCTTTTGGTTCAGTTTGGTATGCACTTAATCCTTCAATTGGTATCAGAGGAAGTCAAGGGTTCAAGACCGGGGGGGGCTATTAAATCCTGATTTTTCCCTTCTACCTGTGTGGGCCCGGTGGGTCAGGCAACCGTGGACATGTGGTAACCCCACCTCTGAGCCAGGTGGGCCATGTGGTAACTCCACCTCTTAGCCGACGGGTTGTGCTGGACGTCGGGGGTGGGGGGGATTGTTGGGTGCGGCGTTCCTTCACTTGATCCGTGGTGCTTTGCTACTTATTTAAGAAATTAAGTAGCGCCCTCTCCAACAATCCGGGCTTTTGGTGCAGTTGGGTATGCGCTTGATCCTTCAATTGCTATCAGAGGAGGTCACGGGTTCAAGACCGGGGGGGCTATTAAATCCTGATTTTTCCCTTCTACCTATGTGGGTCCAGCGGGTCAGGCAACCGTAGACATGTGGTAACCCCACCTCTGAGCCAGGTGGGCCATGTTGTAACTCCACCTCTGAGCCGACGAGTTGTGCTGGACGCCGGGGGGGGATTGTTGGATCCGGCGTTCCATCACTTGACCCGTGGCGCTTTGCTACTTATTTAAGAAATTTAGTAGCGCCCTCTCCAACAGTTCGGGCTTTTGGTGCAGTTGGGTATGCGCTTGATCCTTCAGTGTCGACACAGCTATCTGATTGATAGAACTTCTATGTGACGACACCAAACTCTAAGTGTCGACACCACTATCTCAGCACTATTTTGCTGTGTTGACACAACTTATCTTAAGTGTCGACACAAACTATTATATGTCGACAAAAATTTCCTTTTGTGTCGACATAAACTCCTAAATATCAACATTGATTTCAAGATTGATTTACTTAGCCAGAATTACTAAGTTTTTCTGGGTTTAACATACCTAATTCAATTTTGAAATAATTGAACTTAGTTTCATCTAGTGGTCTAGTAAACATGTCTACAATTTGATTATTTGTGGTGACAAATTCCAAACAAATATCTTCTTTTTCAACATGCTCTCTAATGAAGTGAAATCTAATTTCTATATGCTTTGTTCTGCTATGAGATACATGATTTTTAGCAATTGAAATAGCACTTGTAGAATCACAAAATAGTGGAGTTCTACTTACCTTGAGACCATAGTCTTCTAGTTGATGTTGAATCCATAGAAGCTGAGCACAGCAGTTGCCTGCAGCAATATACTCAGACTCTGCAGTGGAAATTGCCACACTAGTTTGCTTCTTATTGCTCCATGATACTAGTCTACCACCTAGAAACTGACATGTGCCAGTGGTGCTCTTTCTATCTTCTTTGCAACCTGCAAAGTCTGCATCTGAAAAACCAGTCAGTAGAAAGTCTCTATTCTTAGGATACCAAAGACCAAGATTAGGTGTGCCCTTAAGATATCTCAATATTCTTTTAACAGCAGTATAATGAGATTCTTTAGGGCTTACTTGGTACCTAGCACAGACACATGTAGCATACATGATGTCTGGTCTACTAGCAGTTAAGTATAGGAGGGAGCCAATTATCCCTCTATACAAAGACTCATCTACAGGTTTTCCTGCATCATCTTTGCCTAAAGGCATACTTGTCCCCATTGGAGTTCTCATGGTGGTGGATGACTCCATACCATATTTCTTAATTAACTTCTTGGTGAACGTAGACTGTGAGATGGACAAGCCCTCATCAGTCTGTCTTACTTGGAGTCCAAAGAAGAATTTTAGCTCCCTCATACTGCTCATCTCAAACTTCCCTTGCATAAGTTTTGCAAACTTCCTACAAAGGTTATTTTCTGTAGATCCAAAGATTATGTCATCAACATAAATATGTAATAGGATCATCTTGCCCTTTGACTCCCTAAGGAATATAGTCTTGTCTATTTTCCCCCTTGAGAATATATTTTCAATGAGAAAAGTAGAGAATGTTTCATACCAAGCCCTAGGGGCTTGTTTTAAACCATATAAGTCTTTCTTAAGTCTATAAACATAATTAGGATAAAGTGGATCAACAAAACCTGAGGGCTGATGAACATACACTTCTTCTTTCAAATTACTATTTAGGAAAGCTGACTTGACATCCATTTGGTATACTTTGAAGCCTTGGAAAGCAGCAAAGGCAAGGAATAGCCTTATTGCTTCCAACCTTGCCACTGGGGTAAAGGTCTAATCAAAGTTAATATCCTCTTCCTGTCTATAACCTTTGGCAACTAGTCTTGCTTTGTTCTTCAATATTATGCAATTTTCATCCAATTTGTTCCTATAGATCCACTTTGTCTCAATAATGTTATGATCCTTTGGTTTTGGAACCAGCTCCCATACTTTACACCTTGTAAATTAATTCAACTCCTCCTGCATTACATCAATCCAGTTGGAGTCTTGTTTGGCTTCTTAAAATCTTTTTGGTTCTAACTGTGACAGAAAACTTAAGCAAAGCACTGTGTTTATGTGTGTGCTTCTGGTTTGCACAACATGTCTGGGATCACCAATGATTTGGTGTGCTAGATGATCCTTTAGATTCCTTATTGCTGGAGGAATTTTATCAGCAATTTGAACTTCTTCAATTTCTCCACCAGGTTGAACTTCATTGTCTTCAATGTCAGCTTATGGACCTTGTACTCCCCCTAGACAACAACCATCATTTTCCACATCCTGCCTTTCAGTTTGGTCTTCATTAATGGTCAGCGTATCCAACTTTTCTTTTAAACTTGTTAAGCTACAAGGATTGCTAGACAACTCACAGTTAATTAGATCAGATTCATCAAACACTACATGAACTGATTCTTCTACAACTTGTGTAATCAAGTTGCAGACCCTATATGCCTTACTATTGTTGTTGTACCCAACAAATATCCCATCTTGGGATTTGGCAGCAAACTTAGTTAGGTGAGACTTTCCAATGTTAAGCACATAACACCTGCTACCAAAGATCCTAAAGTAGGATATGTTTGGTTTTCTGCCTTTCATAATCTCATAGGGAGTCTTTTTGTGGTTCTTAGTTATAGATGCTCTATTGAGAACATGAAAAGCAGTATTTACTGCTTCAGCCCAGAAATATTCTGGAAGTGAAGTGTCACTAAGTAGAGTTTTACCAGCCTCAATGAGAGTTCAATTCTTTCTTTCATCAATTCCATTTTGCTGAGGTGTTCTAGGTGAGGAGAATTCCTGATGAATCCCTAGTTCTTCACAAAAACTTGTCATGCACTCAGACTGAAATTCAGTTCCATGGTCACTTCTAATTTTGACCACTGAATTGTTAAATTCATTCTGAATTTGTTTAACAAAGTTATAAAAGACAGTAGGGGTTTCAGATTTCTGCCTCAAAAAGAAAACCCATGTATATCTATAAAAGTCATCTACTACCACAAAAGTATAGACTTTCCTACCTAGACTATAAACTGGCATAGGACCAAATAGATCCATATGTAAGAGGTACAAAGACCTCACAGAGTCTTTGGTACCAAGACTATGAAAAGAGAATTTGGTCTGCTTGCCTTTTTGACAAGCTGAGCATATACCCTCTTTTATGCACTTAAATTGAGGACCATTCCTGACTAACTCTAGACTAAAGAGCTGGCATATAGTCTTATAGTTCAGATGAGCTAGCCTCTTGTGTCATTGGACACACTGAGATGCTTTTTCATCTGCAACTAAATATACAGGAGAGTTCATGTTTTCATAATCAAAATTTAAACAATAAACATTCCCTTTTCTATAACCAGACAAGATCACCTTATGATCACTTTTCCTTTTGATGTGACACCCATTCTTAATAAATGAGATGTCATACCCAAGGTCACTCAACTGACTTATGCTTATCAAGTTATGTTTTAAACCTTTTACATAAGCCACTTGAGTGATTGTTATAGAAATAGAAGAAATATTACCAAACCCTTTAATGACCCATTTTTATGATCCACCAAAGATCACTTTGGGTCCATTCTCTATGGGAGTATAGTCCTTTAACATTATTCTTGTTCCAGTCATGTGCTTGGAACATCCACTATCCAAGTACCATATAGGGGTATGGCAACTTGGATCCACCTGCAAAACATAAAATTAATTTACCTTAGAACCCCAATGTTTATTGGGTTTTAAGTTCAAGTTAGATTGAAACTTAATATTCTTACCAGCAGCCTTCCTTACAGGTAAGCTGGCATTCTTCCTGACATTGGTGTTGTTCCAGCAATCCATGACATAATGCCCTATCTTACAATAGCACCAACAATTATATCTATTATACCTCTTTTTAGGTACAGTTCTAACAGCATTGCTGTCAGCTGATCTTAACACTGTTGGTATAGTAGTTCTTTGCTTGAGTGCTAGAGCTACACCCTTGTCATTCAGAATTTCAGGCTTACCATATCCATGTATAATATCACGATCATATCTATTAGTTGGCTGCCATATCTTTTTGAAGGAAATGGGGGGTATGAAGGCTAGAGGCTGTACTGGGGCTTTGCCTTTTCTTTTGGAATTGGCAGCCCTTGTATTTCCCTCAAAGCCCAATCCAGTCTTACCCTTTTTAGGAATAAAGTCATCAATTAAAGGTAAAACTGTTTTTGGCTTAGAGAACTTAGCCACCGGATCATTTTCCTTCTGAAGTTTGACTTCCAAACTTTTGATTTGATCATTCTTGAATGTAATAGTACCCATCTAAATAACAGTTATGTTTTTCAGTTTGGCTACTTCATTCATCTTTAGATCCAGCAATTTTTCTGAATGTAATGCAGCCAGCTTAAGATCAACAATTTCTTTGGACTGTGCGTTATTAAGGATTCTGCTTTTCTTAAGTGCTTGTAGCAGGTCACCATATTCATCAATGAGTTGATGAACATCTCCTTCAGATTCAGATTCATCTACATCTCTTGATGCGGATACATCTGATTCTAAACCAGTATAGTAATCAGAATCTATTGAAGAATTATTTACCTTACTAAGTCCAGGATGATCCTGGAACTGATCTTCTTCTGTCAAGGCCATCAGCCCTTTACAACAAGGTTCTTCACTTTCATTTACTGAATCCATCCACTTCAAGAATTCAGCCACTTCTACATCCTCTTCAGTTGCCAACAGTCCTATATATGCTTCAGCTTCAGCTTCAGCCTCAGAATCTGATGATGAAGAATCTGACCAACTTTTTTGATTCTTTGCAACAAGGGATTTCTCCTTCTTCCCCTTGTTTTTTAGTTTCTTCTTATCATTAGATTCTTTCCTTTTGTGAGGACAATCAGCTACCACATGTCCTGGCTTGTTGCAGCAATAGCAAACAATCTTAGTTGAAGAAAATTTACTAGGTTTAAAGCTATACCTGTCCTTTCTAGAGGATTTCTTTTTCTGATAGTAATCATCCTTGGATTGTGAGGATGATGGCTTGGATCTCCACTGTTTCTTCTTCAAAAACCTTTGAAATTGTTTTGAGAAAGCTGTTAAGTCATCATCAGAATTTGGACTATCCGATGTGTGACTGTCTGAACTTTCTGAAACAACTTCTGCAGCTTTACTAGCAGGTGATGGAGACATCCTCCTATCCTTTCTTATGACTTCAATCTTGAAGGCCACTGACTTATCTCCGTAATCAATTTTATTACTTTTCTCTTCCTCTTTTCTGACCACCAGCTGCATTTCATATGAAAGCAGTTTGCCAAATAATGTTGGAGGTGAAATTTCTGCTAGTCTGGCCACTTCCCTAATGATATATATCTTAGTGTCCCAGTCTTTAGTCAATGATCTCAAAAACTTATCATTCAACTCATATGTGATGAATACTCTTCCATATGACATCTGTTCATTTACTATTCTGAAGAATTTCTTGTAACATTCAGTTATGCTGTCTGTTTTAGATTGTCTAAAACTTTCATACTCCTGATTCAGCATAGACTTTCTATCTTCTCTCACCTCTTCTGAACCCTCCATGTAGACAATAAGGGTGTCCCACATTTCTTTGGAGGTCTTGCAGTGGATCAAGTTTTGGAATGTTGAATCATCTATGGCACTGACTATTATATTTTGTGCTCTCTTATCCATAGTAGCTTAGATGATCTCATCCTTTGTCATTTCAGAATATTCCTTTAGTGTCCTGAGATTTGCATCAAGAATTGAGACTTTTATTAGAATGAATGGCCCATCTTTGACTATCATGTAGATTCTTGGATCTGAAGATTCCATAAACAATCTAACTCTTTCTTTCCATATACCAAAAATCTCTTTCCTGCATATGGGTAACTTCATGGAACCAAACTCCTAATGATTCTCTATGGAACCCATATTGCCTAATAGATTTCTACCATGGAGATATACTCAGACTGTTAGGTCTATTTTTTGAGCAACCTCCCTCTGATACAACTTGAAAGAATTAGTTTCAAGATGTTCCAAACACCTAGAGGGGGGGGGGTGGGTGAATAGGTTCAATTCTTTTTCTAACCTAGGCAGATAATTCTATCTAGTTCAGCAATGTATGCAGCAAAAAGTATAACACAGCATTCACATATACAACATTCACAGATTGCACACCATTTTTTATAGTGGTTCCCCAAATGATGGGTACATCCACTTTCCCCCTTCGCCTATCTAGCAGTGTACTAGATTCGGCCTAACTTCCTACCTTCTTCTCAGATCCGCAGATCTTACAACTCAGAACCAAAAATGGTTCCTACAACTCAGAGTGAATCCACACTCCTAGAACTCAGGCACAAGCCCTACCTCAGCCTTTTCCACAGGCCTACAACTCAGAGTGACACCCCACTCCTATAACTCAGGCAACAGCCCTACCTCAGCCTCTTTCACAGGCCTACAACTCAGGGAACAGATTACCCTACCTTAGGCACTCAGCCCTACCCCAGCCTTTATAATTTAGGATTACAACTCAGAGATATAAATCTCCTACACTCAGATCTATTACAGATCCTACAAGAATTAGTGATGAAAAGTTGTTGATATCTTCAACCAGATGGAGAGAGAATTGCTTGAAAGCTTGTTGATCAGTTCTTGATAGAACTGATTTCTTAAGGATCAACCTGACTTAGCTTTCTTCAAAGCTTCTTGAATTTGAACACAGTAGGGTTGATCTTCTTGATGTTGGAGTTGATCTTCAATCTTCCTCATTCAGAAATTAATTTGAATTCTTCAGGCAAACTGTTTAGGATCTGCCTTCACTAGATGAGATCTTCTCTCCTTCTTGTTTTTCTCTCTCTACAATCTGTTGACTGTTTCTTTCTCTTCTTCTGGATTCTCAATCCTTCAGAGATAATAATTTATCAGCTATCTGTTATCTGTTCTTGTTCTTCTTATTGTTATTATTTTTGTGTATGTTGATTGTTGAGAGAGCACATCTATATATAGGCTTCATCCATGGTAACCGACTGTTCCAGTTTCAAACAGTCTTCTGACAACTCTAACAGGTGTGACAGCAATGTCAGTAATGACAGCTGTCAAGTCTTCACTTGTATTACTTCAGCCTTCATTGAACTTTGACTCAGCAGAAGAGAATGTCGACTGAATTCTTCACATGTGTCGACACACATTGTCCATGTGTCGACACAAGTCTTGTTGTTGTCGACACAGCTTTTGTAGAATGTGTCGACATAAGTTCTGTGTGTCGACACAAACACTCCTTGTCTTGACAAAGTTGGTGTCGACAGAATTCTAGTGTATGTCGACACAAGTTCTGTGTGTCAACACAGTTGTTGTTGACAGAATTTTGGAATGTGTCGGCAGCTTCTCTGTGTGTCGACACAGCTCCTGATAATGTCGACACAAATCTGGCTCTTAGTGTCGACACAACGTTGTCGACAGATTTTCTGGGTGTCGATACAAATTCTGGATGTCGACACAATCTGGCCCTTGGTGTCGACACAGCGTTGTCGACAGATTTTTTGTGTGTCGACACAATTTCTAGATGTCGACACAATCTGGCCCTTGGTGACGACATAGCCATTCCCAAGTGTCGACACTTGTACTTGAAAATTTTCCTTTCCATTTTCTTAACCTGCACATGATAACTCAAAACAACATCAAATATAACTTGATGCATATCATTGAGTTAGGTGAGGCTTCTTCAAATCTGCTACACATTTTCCAATGTACCAAACAGTCCCACTTGTCCGTCTCGCCGGCCTCTCGCCCTATTGGCCATCTTGCCTTCTAAGGCCAGCTCGCGCCCCAAAGGACGTCTCGCCTACAGCAGAGAACCCCCATGTATCGCTACCTGCGAGTGGTCCAGCTGGTCTCACTCGCCAACCAAGTTCCTCTCGCCAGCTTCTTTGGTCACAACTGCTGGAAAGACCTCCCGCGAGCCCTAGGTTGTACACAATCCCCCCTCTTTTCGAGGTTGGCACAAACTCAGAAAGAAAGTCCAACTGGGGCTCGCGGTTGTTGGGGTTCATTTGCAGGGATCTTTGGTAGGGCCCACCCCTGGATTCTATAAATATGAGCCCCCACCTCAACAGAGAATGCCCCCCTTTCTCATTTCCTCTTCTGTTCCACCCTCAACATGTCCCATAACCAGAGCTTTCACGAACGTCTCGTGATGGTTCGCAAACAAAACAAAGCCAACGCGGCTGCCCTGATGCTTCCTGTGGGGTGCACCCCGGCCTCGGCGCCTTCATCCTCTCGACCAAAGAAGCTGAAGGCCGCAGGCTCTGCCCTCTCGGCCGGTACGACTTCCTCGGCACCCTCGACAGCTGATACGCTTCCTCCCGCGGCTTTCGGGGAGAGACAGGTGATTCTGGGTTCTTCTTCTCACATCTCTTTCCTCGTATTATCTCGCGTATTGACAATGCCCTTTCAGGGAAACATCGCCGACTCCCCTATGCCCACGAATCCTCCGGATGTCCCCAACCAAACTCATCAATGCCCTGACTCGCCTGAGGAACCTCCCCCCCCCCCCCCAACCACGAGGAGAGAAGAGCTCTCACGAATTGTTGGAAATCCTCGCATCCCGAGTAAGAAAACTCATCCCGCCTTTTTTGCTTCACACATTCCGGCTCCTTCAGTATGCCCTTTCGCCTTTCCTATCTCTCCGCAGGTATTCAATTTGAGTCAAGTACCAAGGGTCTCCCGCGCCACCGCCCCTCTCGCCTCTTCCTCGCCCTAATGAGATCGAAGATTACCTAGGCGATCCCATGGACACCCTGGAGTTGAAGCGTCGGACAGCTAGGGTGTTTCGAAAGTACACACATATCATCCGCGAGATGGAGCTGGAGAAGCAAGTTTCTGATCTCTGCATGGACTGGCTGGAATCTCAGTGCAATCGCCTTTCTACCGAGATCGAGGCCGATGGCGTGATAGATGGGACCGACCCACAAGCCATCATAAACGAGACATATGAATAACTCCGTCTCGCACGTCGCGGTCTAGTCACCGCCCGCACCTTCCATCTGCCCGGTCACCCTCCATGCAGGGGAGGTCGGGGTGGGCACTGGAAGTGGCACAAAAATTGAGGGGTCCAGGGGTCATCTCGCCTACTTAAGGCTTCCTTATAACTTCATGTATCAATTGGCCACCCACCTGGTTAATCATTAATTTGTTATTTAGATCCCCTTGGACGAGATGCTCGCCACATGCGGGATGAACTAATTTATGATGACAATTTATTATTATGATATTCTTGCCAACCCATCGTGTCATGCCGGGTCTTTCATCATTATAGTGTTTAATCTGTCTATTCTTTAATTAATCATTAATCATGATATTTTGGGCTCCTCAGAAGAATCGCCGCGACACTTCCTGATGTAGTGGCCTGGCTCTTATACGGTGGCCCACTGCCGGGCTGCAGCCCAAGCACCCCACCCATGACCGCACCTATTCTCAGCGCGGCGGGATGTTGAGGCGGGGTCTCAAACCCACAACCCCCTCGATAAAGAGCTTTCCTAACAACTCTAATCACCAACTGAGCTGTAGCTCAGTTGGTGATTAGAGTTGTTAGGAAAGCTCTTTATCGAGGGGGTTGTGGGTTTGAGACCCCGCCTCAACATCCCGCCGCGCTGAGAATAGGTGCGGTCATGGGTGGGGTGCTTGGGCTGCAGCCCGACAGTGGGCCACCGTATAAGATCCAGGCCACTGCATCAAAAAAAGTGCACTTTTTTTGATGCAGTGGTCTAGCTCTTATACGGTGGACCACTGTCGGGCTGCAGCCCAAGCACCCCACCCATGACCGCACCTATTCTCAGTGCGGCAGGATGTTGAGGCGGGATCTCGAACCTACAACCCCCTTGATAAAGAGCTTTCATAACATCTCTCATCACCAACTGAGCTGCAGCTCAATTGGTGATGAGAGCTGTTAGGAAAGCTGTAACGTCCCGATTCATGCTAGGCCCCCGTGCGAGTTTTGAGTCAGGAGGGTAGGCTTGAGTTCAGGAATGTGGAGTAAAAAGGGTTGCACTTGTGGTCTGAAGAAGTAGTCCAGAGCAAGTTACATGCCCCATGTCACGGGCGTGACCCAGGGGCGTGACTAAGGTACTCGAGTAACTGAAACGGTTACTCGAGTAGTTTTCAAATTACTCGTGTAAATTAGGTGACACGCCCTGGGTCACGGGCGTGACCCAGGGGCGTGACTAAGGTACTCGAGTAATTGTCGACGTTACTTGAGTAGGTTTCAAGTACTCGAGTAAAATTGGGTGACACGCCCTGGGTCACGGGCGTGACCCAGGCGCGTGACTTAAGGTACTCGAGTAGCCGCCACGGTTACTTGAGTAGCTTTCAAATCACTCGAGTAAATTGGGTTACACGCCCTAGGTCACGTATGTGACCCAGGGGCGTGACTTAAGATACTCGAGTAGGTGCTTAAGGTACTCGAGTAGGTGGTTGGTTCTCGAGTAAGAGGGTTACACGCCCCATGTCACGGTTGTGACTATGGGCGTGACCATAAGCGTGATCTGGGCGTGTTCTCCGTTCGAAGATTTTAGTTGAGTTCGACGGATCCCGACCGAAGATAGGTGTCACGCCCGGTGTCACGGGCGTGACTATGGGCGTGACCAGGGCGTGTCCGTCGTGTCGAGTATTGAATCGGCATTGTAACTTCCTGAAACGCTTTGCTTGAGCGGGACACGGGTAAGGACACGGGCGTGTCCCTACCCGTGTCACATTATATATATAAGGAATAGTGGAAAACCCTAGCCGTTTCACTCTTCTTCCCAACCGTATTTTTCTGAGAGAAGTCTTGTGAAGAAGGGAGTTTGCTGGAGGAAGATCTAGGGAAGGAAATCCGCCATCGCCGTAAAAGAGAGGATGCCGCCGCGAAGAATCACAAGGTCTATGGACGGAAATGGAACTGCTGGAAATGAAGTGAGTTTCCTACCCTCTCCCTTGGTGCTAGATCTATAGTTATTTTCCTAGGCGAGACATCGACTCAAGAGAGTCTTGATGGAGAGGAGAAGTTTTCTAAGAAAGGCCATGCTAGGACTTGTGTCCTAGATTTTAGATCTCTTCAACCATGCCCTTCTTCTATGTGATTTTAGGGATGGTCTCGTGAAGGGTGTTGGCCTCTTGAGGTTGAATAAGGGAGGAGATTTTCTGGAATGATTGGGAAGATCGCCTTGAGGAGGAAGACGAACCGATGTCGTTCATTCCGCCTTAAGATGCGTGCAGAATCTGTATTCTGCGCGCATCGAACTTCGTGGCCATTTTTAGGTGGGATATGTTCAGATATGTGCTTTAGGCTAAACACGAAAGTTGAAGCCCTTGAAAATACCTTTCCAATGAGTGGATGCATGACTTCAGGCGAAGTCTGTAGCCACGGGAAAGTCTGGACGAATTTGATGTTCGGCAAATCCTGCATGCAGAAATTGTGTTCTGTACGCAGCGGACTTCGGGTCCGATTACAAATAGGATAATGTCAAATCTGGGTTGAGGTCTGAATATGAAAGTTATAGTCCATGGAAATACCTTTCCACCGAGTGGTTACACGTCTTCACCGGATTCCTAAAGCTTCGGGAATCTCCAGTTGAACCCGCGGTCCAGATTATTCCTGCACTTAAAAATCTGGGTTTATAACATATGGATTTGGATTCGATGAAATTAATATCGCAGGCGATCTTGAGGCTTGGATAAACTCTTATGAATAATTAATTTAGTTGCATAATTGATGAAGATTATTAATCGGATTCCATGTGATCGAATTGTAAGTTAGTCTACTTGAATGATTTGGCTTGTTAGAAGTTAGTAGATTG
Source organism: Platanthera guangdongensis (assembly GCA_039583875.1). Taxonomy (NCBI): domain Eukaryota; kingdom Viridiplantae; phylum Streptophyta; class Magnoliopsida; order Asparagales; family Orchidaceae; genus Platanthera; species Platanthera guangdongensis. The sequence goes on along the minus strand of CM077153.1, from coordinate 121,092,318 downwards.
TTATACATGTGCATCTTGATATAATAGGTTGAAATCACTTGAAATGACACCTAGAAGGATAACTCATGGCCATGTGAATGTTGAATAGCTGATTGAATTTGGTAGTACAATACTAGAGCGTTGTCTCCCTATGGGTAGTGTTGTGGAAGTTTGAAGGTGTGGTGTTGACCGTCACTAGTTGGGAAATTTGGAAATGTGTATAGTTGGATGGTTGGGCTTGGTCCTCGTGCTTTCTCCGAGACTCCTTCCATGCCACAGTGTTGTGGAATTGCATGTGGTGTGAGTCGACAAGCGGTGTCGTAATCCTGGGTTAAGGATAGTGTGGCAGATCTACGGGCTCTCCAGTTGGCACACCGACGGGAGTTGACAGTTAGACTTTGGGCTGTTGGGCTTGGTCCTCGGTGTTCACGTCCCGGGGCTCCTTCCGTGCCAGGTGAACGGTTGGGCTTGGTCCTCGTGCTCACTCCGAGGCTCCTTCCGGGTCACACAAGGTCAATTCTGGGCTTGGTCCTCCTTGCACATCTACCCGAGGCTCCCGCTGGGCCATAGTACGCATGGGCTCCGCTGTTGTGTTCTTAGCATTGAGGCGTACGGAGGTCTAGGTGAAGTAGTGTGGATACCCGCCTAGTAGTAGAGACGCCCGCTCTACTGTCACCGCCTGGCCACGGAGGCTGATGCCTGAGAGGTTAGCTACCTGCTCGAAAAGTCGGAACTAATGGTCTATGTCGACATAGCGGTTGCATGCGTATGAGCATGGGTGAGTCATTGCATAGCATACATATCATTTCATATCATTGCACAATAAGATACTCATCGTATAAGTTTGTATGGGCACTCATATATGATGAGTTACTTTATGCAAACCGATCCTTAACTTATAAGCTTGTATGGGCATCCTTATAAGTTAAGTTACTTACCTACTGTAGATTTCCTTACACCTGTTGTTATTCATTGTTAGCTTGGTAGAACTGCTAGATTATACATTTATACTCATGTACCTTGCCACCTGATTGTACCACTCTTATAGTTAATGTTTATTGTACTCTTGTTTCCTTTTTCCCGCCCGGTGCCGAGGAGTCGCCGGGGGAGCGGATGTGAAAACACTTAGTCTTTTCGACTAACGGTTGCTACGTCTTCCTTTTTAGGAGGTCACGCCGTAGGTAGAGCAGCCGCAGACTACGCAGCAGGACAGCCAGGCCAGGACGACAGGTCCTGAGGTGACGGTGCCATCGATACCGTCAGTTACTGATGTTAGTATTTTGATTACTCTGATGTAGCCCGTTTGGGCAATGATTAGTTGTACTCTGATATATTGTAGAAGCATGTTTAGCTTCTCCTTCTTGATGTTTTGGATATTATATACTTAGTGTGGATTTTGACTTCTCTTACTTCTTATACTTGGTTGGGTTGGCATGATATATTGATATTGTTGTAGCCGACGGAATAGGCGTCTTGTGGTACAAGTTAGCCCGTGTGCTAATGCTACCACAAGGCGGCTTTTCTAGGCATAAGACTCTTCCTTCGTGCCGTGTTTTGGGATCCGGGAAGGGGGGCGGGGGTCTTACAAATGGTATCAGAGGTTGCCACGATCCTCAACTAAGAAGTCATTCAACAATGGTGCCACCCCCGTTCGATTAGACAGCTTGGGGACAAACTGACTTAGCAGAAGCAGTGGTGTGCCCATATGTAATTCACATTAAGTTTGTCCAACTTTGACCTTATGTTTAGCCAACCTGACCACAAATTTATCGTTTACGTGTAGGTTCCACTACATGTTGGGCCGATGGGGAGTACTCCTACCCCTCCCATACCCACTCAGTTCCAACAGTCTGAGTTGGGGCAGACGCTCACCGCCATTCTTGATGCTTTTAAGGTGCAACAGCCTCTGGTGCAATAACAGGCCCCGGGATCTAACTGGATGAGCACCTTCCGGGGTCTCTCCCCTCCCGTCTATCATGGGACGAAGTCAGCCGTATGTACGGAGGAATGGCTCGACACAGTAGAAGAGCTATTGGCTGGTATCCGTTGCCCAGCCAACATGGCGGTGTCATTGGCAGTGTCCGTCTTGGAGTTACATGCTAAGAGGTGGTGGAAGTCCCTTATGGGCTCTACCTTCCATGGTCGAGTCTATACAGAGATAAGTTGGAGCGAAATTTCGGGTGTTTTCTTGGAGCACTTCATTCCTACTTCGACCTGAGATGAGCTTGAGCAGAGGTTTCTACTACTGAAGCAGGGATCAAACTCAGTTACGGAATACCAGCGGGAATTCCAGCATCTCGCAAGGTTTGCGAACTCTTATGAGTTGGACGATAGAGGTTATGCCAAACGTTTCTACAAAGGGCTGCGAGATCCCCTAAGGCAGTCCCTTTTGTTTATAGCGGATGGAAGTTTGGCGGAGATTATTGACATGGCGAAGAGGTTGGAGGCGGACCACTTGAGTAGTGGAAAGAGGCCTGCAGAAGGCGTTATGGAGGCTGGTCCGAGCAATAGGAGGAGACAGGATCGTAGAGGAGGAGGGGGATATCAGAGGGGTGGAGGGCGTTTCCACCGAAACTATAGAGTGGAGCACCCAGTCCAGCAACCGGTTGCGCTGCCTCCACCACCACACCCTCAGCAATTCCGGCAACCAGAGGGGCGTCGTGGGTTGGTGTGTTTCGAGTGCAATCAACTGGGCCACATTAGACGCTACTGCCCATAGCTGTATGGGAACATCCCTCCTGCTCTCCCTCCTTCTCTCCCTCCAACAGCCCCACAAGGATGGGGATATATGCGTGGCCGAGGACGAGGACCGCCAAGAGGAAACCCCGGTCCGGTCCAGGATCAGGTGTATGCGCTGGACATGGCGCGAGAAAGGAACCCCCAGGATGTTATAGCTGGTATGTGCAGTTAACCTTCTCAAATTTTGTCGTTCCATTTAAACTGTTTAAGACATACTAGATATCTAGTGGTTGAGCTTGGTTATTGGTACTTAGGCACCGTGGTAATCGGTGGGAAGATGGCCTATGAGCAGTTCGATACCGGTGCCTCACACTCTTTCGTGTCCGAAGATTTCATTAAAGGTATGGAGGGCATACAATACTTTTCTGGAATAGCGCGACGAGTGCGCATCCCGGATGGCTCGGAGATGATTGCTACCTCCAAGTGCGAGTTGGAGATATTTATTAAAGGAAGGGCTTTCGATACGCCTGCCACGGTCCTGAAGATGCCGGAGTTCGACATCATTTTGGGCATGGCATGGTTGAATTGGCACTTCGCGAGGATCGACTGTACGGAGAAGAAGATCTATTTGAGGCATGGGGACACCGAGGTTATCTTCCAAGGTATTAATTTCGCACCCCGTATGCTCTTATCATCAGTTCAGACTGTAAAGGCCCATATGAAAGGGGATGAGGTCTTCATGATCTTGTTTGAGTTGAAGGAGGTAGCATTGGAGGTAAAAGATGTTCGGGTAGTGCGGGACTTTCCCGAGGTGTTTCCAGAGAAACTACCAGGGTTACCCCCTCATAGAGAAGTGGATTTCCGGATTAATCTGGTACCGGGTGCCAAGCCTGTATCCAAGGCCCCTTACCGAATGGCCCCGAAGGAACTCTCGGAGTTTAGAGTTCAATTGCAAGAATTGGTGGAATCAGGGTTCATTCGCCCCAGTTCGTCACCCTGGGGAGCCCCTGTATTGTTTGTGAAGAAGAAGGATGGAACCCTGTGCTTGTGTATAGACTATCGGGAACTCAACCAGCTGACAGTGCAGAACACTTATCCGCTACCTCGGATCGACGAGTTGTTCGATCAACTAGTGGGAGCGCATTGGTTTTCTAAGCTGGACTTGCGCTCGGGATACTATTAGTTGAGGATACATGAGGAGGACATCCAGAAGACGGCTTTCAGTTCAAGATACGGGTTGTATGAATTCACGGTAATGTCGTATGGGCTCACAAATGCCCCTTCGGCTTTCATGAGCCTGATGAACAAGGTATTTGAACCCTATTTGGATGTCTTCGTCATCATCTTCATTGACGATATACTAGTCTACTCAAAGACGGAAGAGGAGCATACCGAGCACCTGGCATTGGTTCTGAAGAAATTAAAAGAGCGTGCTTTGTTTGCCAAGTTCAGCAAATGCGAATTTTGGCTCAAAGAGGTCGCTTTCTTAGGCCATGTAATCAGTGGAGCAGGACTAGCGGTGGATCCAGCCAAGGTGCGAGCCGTGAAACAGTGGTCACCCTTAAAGTCGGCGGCCAATGTGAGGAGTTTCCTTGGACTTGCTGGGTACTATCGCAAGTTCGTGAAAGGATTTTCAAAGGTTGCTCTTCCTCTTACCTCCTTAACGAAGAAGGGCGTGCCATTCGAGTGGACAACTTAATGTGAAGCGGCATTCCAAGAGTTAAAGGTTAGACTTACCTTTGCCCCATCCTTGCACTTCCATCTGGGAAGGAAGGATTTCAAGTTTACACGGACGCGTCATATCAAGGGATGGGAGTGGTATTGATGCAGCACGGGCATGTAATTGCTTATGCTTCAAGGCAACTGAAGATGAATGAAATCAATTACCCGGTTCATGATTTGGAGTTGGGAGCAGTGGTGTTCGCCTTGAAGGTTTGGAGGCACTATATATACGACGTCCACTGCGAGATCTTTTCAGATCATAAAAACTTGAAGTATGTTCATACACAGAAGGAGTTGAACTTGAGGCAACGGCGGTGGTTAGAATTTCTATGCGACTATGAGTTTACCATGAACTACCACCCCGGAAAGGCGAACTTGGTGGCTGATGCGTTGAGTAGAAAAGTGCCAGGCTCTAGCCCAGAGTCTCGGTTGATGAGCATGGAGTTGGCTCGGATGATCGAAGAGATGGACATTACCTTGATATTCAAGGCTCCTTCAATAGAGTATACAGAATTTTTAGCAAGCATGAGCATAATTTGTGATATTCGGGACCGGATTCGGGTGGAGCAAGGGATGGATGCGGCTTTGGCCCCGACAATTAAATCAATTGAAGAAGGAACTACCGATGAGTATACACTCAAAGATGGCCTCGTTTACTTTCGCGGCCGGCTCTACATTCCCAAGGGCGGTAAAATCCGGGAGGATATTTTGAGAGAGGCACATAGCTCTCAATATTCAGTGCACCCGGGTATTGCTAAGATGTACGCCGGTCTGCGGAAGACATGTGTTGGCCGGGAATGAAGAAGGATGTCTGGTATTATGTTACTCATTGTGAAGCCTGTCAAAGAGTGAAGGTTGAATGCAGGAGTCCCGGTGGTTTGCTGCAGTTGTTGCCCATCCCCGAATGGAAGTTCGAGGATATCTCCATGGACTTTGTCCATGGGCTACCTCGCTCGCGCTCCGAGAATGATTCGGTGTGGGTTATTGTTGACCGACTGACAAAAGTAGCCCGGTTCATTCCCATGAAGAAAGAGACTCGCGTGGATGTTTTGGTACGCCTCTTCGTGGAGCAGTTTATACGATATCACGACATGCGTAAGACGGTCGTTTCTGACCGTGATGGTCGCTTTACTTCCAAGGAGTGGAAGGCGGTATAGGCGTATCTGGGCTCACTGCTTACCCTCAGCACCGCGTTTCATCCTCAGTCGGACGGGCAGTCTGAAAGGACCATCAGGAAATTGGAGGATCTACTGAGGTTATGTGTGCTGGACAGAGGAGAGCCATGGGAAAGGCTCTTGCCACTAGTGGAATTCTCCTATAATAATAGCCATCAGGCGAGCATTGGCATGGCGCCCCATGAAGCCCTTTACGGAAGAAGGTGCAGGACACCCTTGTCTTGGGTGCAGGATGAGGATCCGAAGACATTGGGAAATGAATATATAGATGATACTGATGCGGCGGTCAGATTGATACGGGATCGCATGTTGGAGGCTCAATGTTGGCAGGCAAAGTATTACAATGCAAAGCACCAGATGGTGGAGTTTCAAGTGGGTGATAAAGTGTTCCTCAAGATTCGGCCGATGCATGGAGTGTCGCGGGTGCGTGGAGTGAAAAAGCTCAGCCCAAGATATGTTGGGCCTTATGCTATACTGGAAAGGATTGGCCCGTTGTCCTATCGGTTGGAGTTACCACCAGAACTAGAGAATCTCCACGACGTGTTCCATGTGTCGTCGCTTCGAAAGGCGCTATTGCGGCCCGATCAATACATTCCCACTACTGATGGTGCAGTAGCACCGGATAGGTCTGTGCGACTAGAGCCGGTGCGGATTGTTGACAACGAGACAAGGACTTTGCGCCGCAAAAGTGTTCCCTTGGTGAAGGTACTATGGTCTAACCATGGGAAGGAGGAGTACACCTGGGAGCCGGTGGACTTGATGCAAAAACGTTACCCGGGATTATTTCCTCTAAGTAATTTTTATTAAAGGCATGTTTGTTTTCTGTATGCTTGTCTTCCCCATAGCCCTAGCCTGATTTCGGGGACGAAATCATTTATTTTGTTTATAGGATTTGTAACGTCCCGATTCACGCTAGGCCCCCGTGCGAGTTTTGAGTTAGGAGGGTAGGCTTGAGTTCAGGAAAGTGGAGAAAAAAGGGCGGCACTTGTGGTTTGAAGAAGTAGTCCAAAGCAAGTTATACGCCCCATATCATGGGCGTGACCCAAGGGCGTGACTAAGGAACTCGAGTAACTGAAATGGTTACTCGAGTAGTTTTCAAATTACTCGTGTAAATTGGGTGACACGCCCTGGGTCACGGGCGTGACCCAGGGGCATGACTAAGGTACTCGAGTAACTGCCGACGTTACTCGAGTAGGTTTCAAGTAATCGAGTAAAATTGGGTGACACGCCCTAGGTCACGGGCGTGACCCAGGCGCGTGACTGAAGGTACTCGAGTAGCCGCCATGGTTACTCGAGTAGTTTTCAAATCACTCGAGTAAATTGGGTTACACGCTCGGGGTCACGGACGTGACCCGGGGGCGTGACTTAAGATACTCGAGTAGGTGCTTAAGATACTCGAGTAGGTGGTTGGTTCTCGAGTAAGAGGGTTACACGCCCCATGTCATAGGCGTGACTATGGGCGTGACTATAGGCGTGATCTGGGCGTGTTCTCCGTTCGACAATTTTAGTCGAGTTCGACGGATCCCGACCGACGATAGGTGTCATGCCCGGTGTCACGGGCATGACTATGGGCGTGACCAGGGCGTGTCCGTCGTGTCTAGTATTGAATCAGCATTGTAACCGCCTGAAACGCTTCGCTTGAGCGGGACACGGGTAAGGACACGGGCGTGTCCCTACCCATGTCATATTATATATATAAGGAACAGTGGAAAACCCTGGTCGTTTCACTTTTCTTCCCAGCCGTATTTTTTTGAGAGAAGTCTTGTGAAGAAGGGAGTTTGTTGGAGGAAGATCTAGGGAAGGAGATCCACCATTGCCGTAAAAGAGAGGATGTCGCCGCGAAGAATCACAAGGTCTATGGCCAGAAATGGAACCGCTGGAAATGAAGTGAGTTTCCTACCCTCTCCCTTGGTGCTAGATCTATAGTTATTTTCCTAGGCGAGACATCGACTAAAGAGAGTCTTGATGGAGAGGAGAAGTTTTCTAAGAAAGGCCATGCTAGGACTTGTGTCCTAGATTTTAGATCTCTTCAACCACACCCTTCTTCTATGTGATTTTAGGGATGGTCTTGTGAAGGGAGTTAGCCTCTCGAGGTTGAATAAGGGAGGAGGTTTTCTGGAATGATTGAGAAGATCGCCTTGAGGAGGAAGACGAACCGATGCTGTTCATTCCGCCTTAAGATGCGTGCAGAATCTGTATTCTGCGCGCAGCAAACTTCGTGGCCATTTTTAGGTGGGATATGGCCAGATCTGAGCTTTCGGCTAAACATAAAAGTTGAAGCCCTTGAAAATACCTTTCCAATTAGTGGATGCATGACTTCAGGCGAAGTCTGTAGCCACGGGAAAGTCTAGACGAATGTGATGTTCGGCAAATAATGCACGCAGAAATTGTGTTCTGTACGCAGCGGACTTCGGGTCCGATTACAAATAGGATAATATCAAATCTGGGTTGAGGTCTGAATATGAAAGTTATAGTCCATGGAAATACCTTTCCACCGAGTGGTTACACGTATTCACTGGATTCCTGAAGCTTCGGGAATCTCCGGTTGAAGCCGCGGTCCAGATTATTCCTGCACTTAAAAATCTGGGTTTATAACATATGGATTTGGATTCGATGAAATTAATATCGCAGGCGATCTTGAGGCTTGGATAAACTCTTATGAATAATTAATTTAGTTGCATAATTGATGAAGATTATTAATCGGATTCTATGTGATCGAATTGTAAGTTAGTCTACTTGAATGATTTGGCTTGTTAGAAGTTAGTAGATTGTTATACATGTGCATCTTGATATAATAGGTTGAAATTACTTGAAATGACACCTAGAAGGATAACTCATGGCACAGTACGGGGTTGGTGGGGGGGCTATTTATAGGAAAAGAAATCTGGGGCAGGCCGTCCTATCGACTAAGCTCGCCGCCCCAGCTCGCCCCCCAAGCTCGCCAACCCCAGCTCGTCACCCTAGCTCGCCGACTTTCGGCGCGTCTCAATCAAGGCTAAGACAAACATTGCAGTATATTATTTGAATGACATGTTCAAGAATATTCTAAAAACTACTTATTACAGATCCAGGAATAAAAGGGCAGGGCGCGCGAGCAGGGGGAGCGCTAGGATGCGAGTACCGGTCGGCTCGCCATAGGAGCCGCCCACTTACCTACCCGGGCCTCGCGACCCCCGTCCCCCAGGCTTCCGCGCGCGGAGCAGCTCGCGGATCCTTTCCGAATTCCTCTGCGCCACCGAGAGGCCATCGTCTATCTCGTCCAGGAGCCGAGTGGGGGACATCAGCTCGCCAGCTTGGCCGCTTCGCACCTCGTCGGTGAGACGCGCGTAGTCGCGCTGGAGCGTCTCGTTGACCCCCCGCACCTCGTACAGCCCGCGCACCAGCTTCTTGACGAGCTTGACCTCCCTCCTCGTCAGCTCGCCTTGATCCACCTCAGGACCCAGGTAAGAGTCCAGCGAGCTTGGGGAAGGGAGGGGAGATTAGTGGGTTGCCCGCAAAGATTCCTCGGCAGCGGATTGGCTGGGGAGAGCTGTGAAGACAAGCATCAGCAAGAAGAGAAACGCGGGAAAGATTCATTGGGCAAGAATCCAGGCAAGACTGACCTGACAAGCTCGGTGGCTCGAAGGAGATGCGGGGAGGGATGAACCTCAGATCCTTCCCGCGACCTGGGCTGCGAGCCCCCGGCGAGAGGAGCTCGAATCCCGGGGTGGGGATGGTTCACAGACCTGCCCCCGCAGCCGCATCAGTTTGCCAAGGAGAGGGGGCGCGCATCGGCGAGCTCGGCCTATGCAAGCTCACTGGCAGGATCCCGAAGAGAAGAGGTGGGTCCTGGGGACGGTCATCCAGTGCCATGAACCGCGAGCCCGCGGGAGTCGTCTCGCCTCGCGGTATGGGCTCTCGCGGCGTGACACCCCCCGTGTTGTCAGGTTGGCCATCCGGGTCGTCGCCGACTACGACAACCTCTCTATCCTTCTCAAGAATTGTCCGGGTGGAAGAACCGGTCTCGCGCTCCAGGGTGGCCCTCAGGTCGTGGTAAATGGGCTCAGCCGCCTGAGGGAATGGCTTCGACCTCTTGGAGCCAGGCTCGGCGGAGTCAATTTGAGGAACTTTGGCAGGAACCGCCATCAGGGCAGCTACGCGAGCTACGGAAGCCTGGCGAGCTCGGTCTAAGTGCTCTTGGATCTCCTTGGGAAGCGGCATCTTGGCAGGGTTAGAGCGAAAGGAATGGCAAGAGTCAGGAAGGAGAGCAGGTGCATATATATAGCCGCAGGTGGACCCCACCCAAAGATTCCCTCCAACTCGCCAACCCGTGCTCGCCGCACACTTGGGGTTGGATGTTTCTTTCCGAGCTTTGCCAAGCTCAAAACGAGCGGGGATTGTGTACAACCCCGTGTCCGGCGAGCAAGGCTGCCAAGAGCCAGGCAGATCGGGCTAAGGGGAGTGGGCGAGCTCGGTAGTGGAGAAGCCGAGCCCGAGCTCGGCATTCGTCGACTAAAGATCAGCCATCGTCGACCCCAAGCTCGGCATTCGCCGAGCTGGCCCAGGACAACTGATGGCGACCAAGGGATGGGAGAGCTCACCATCCTGCCTCGTGCTCTCGCAACATAACTCGGCAACAGTAGGCGAGCAGGACCTGCCGAGGTGATCAAGCCCCCCAGCTCGCCAGGATGAACGAGGTACTTTCTACTATTTTGCCTCCGCTAGCATGCCCATAGCCTTTCAAAACAGTGGAGTTTGGTTGTTGGCAGACCCAACCAAGGGTTTTCTAGTAATTTCAGGTCAGTTCTTTTGGTTATTGGCAGTTCAGATTTCAAAAACTATAAATAGGACCCAAGGGGTACCCCAGAAAGCATGCTTCCTGTGTTCTCCTGCTCCAGTTCTCAAGTGCTTTCTGAGGGAACCTTAGCTCGGCCTCTGGCTAAGGAGGGGAAGCACTCTGAGAACTTTCGGGTGTGTTGAGGGACCTCTCTGCCGAGCCCTTGGGTTGGTCTTTCCTTGTTTTCTTTGTTGTTTTGCTTGCAGGAGTAATGTAGGCGCGAGACCACCCCTTTCCCAAGGGCGAACTCCACAGGAGACCGAGAAATCGTTTTCAACACACGGGACTCATATGAAGGAGTGTAACCATCCATTGGAAAGGTATTTCCAAGTACTATAACTTTCGTATTCAATCAATCTCTCAGATCAGAATGCAATCTACTTGAAATCAGCCTCGAAGTCTACTGCATTAAGAAAATAGTTTTCTGCACGTTTACAACCAACAAATTCGATCGGACTTCTTGAGGCAACATACCTCACATGACAACATGTAATGATCCATTGGAAATTTATTTCCAAGGGCTTCGACTCACGTGTTTAGCTTAAACCAAGATATGGACGCATCATGTCCAAAATCGGCCTCGAAGATCACCGCGAGCAGAAAACAGATTTCTGTGAGCATCTTAAAGAGAAATGAGTGGCATTGATTCGTCGTCCTCCCCTAATTGATATTCTCAAATCAAATCCAGAATTCCTCCTCCCTTGTTCACCCTCAAAAAGGCCAACTCTCTTCACGAAACCAAGTCCTCATCTTCACATAGAAGGAGTGGTCGAAGGCGTCTTATCTCTAGGACACAAGTCCTAGCATGGCCTCCTCTTAGGAAACTTCTTCTCACAAATCAAGACTCCTTTGAGTCGATATCTCTAATAGGAATAACTAGAGATCTAGCATCATGGGAGAGGGTAGGAAGCTCAGCTCATTTCCGACATTTCCGACATTTCGGGCCAAGGATCTAGTCATCATCCACGGCGGCATGGTTCTTCACCGCATTGGCGACGTTTTCTATGGAAAGGGGCGAAGCTTTTCCTCCGGAATCCGGCTTCAGTGACCCGCAATATTCCTCTCTCTCTCTCCCGCTCTCGATGGTTTCGAATGGCAAGTGATGGCTCAGTAGAACGAAGCAGCAGAGACAGCTAGGGTTTTGTTTCCTCCTTTTTATAATACGTATTAGGTTTAACTCGCTTGCTACGTGTTTCCGTATTAGTGGACCACCCATTATTACCCATAATAAGCCTTTTTTGAAGTGACTAGTCCAAATAAATCATCCAGCACAAATCTCAAAGCCCGGTTCAACCCGCCTACACAAGCCAGTGAATCTATCTAGGCCGAAAAATGCACAAGTCAAATTCGGCGAGTATCGGCTTCCATACTCGACGAATCAGTGAGTATAGTGGGGCATATTCGACGAATCCTCCTTCAGTCCTGCCGAATTGCCTTAGCAATATTCGTTGAATTCGTCGAATATCCCTAGTGATATTCGATGAATTATCCTTAACCGAAATTCCAATTTCAATCCTGTCGAATTCCTTCAACGATATTCAACGAATTCGTTGAATATCCTTAGTGATATTTGTAGTGATATTCGACGAATTCCACTTAACTATTTCTCCAAATCCTGTTGTCGAGTGCGTCAAGTATCAGCCAGCGATATTCGATGAATAGTCATCATACTCGACGAATTCGTCGGATATCACCAGCGATATCCGACGAATTTCACTTAGCCGTTTCTCCACTATCTTTTTGTCGAGTGTGTCGAGTATCGTGCAGTGACACTCGACGAATTGTCCCCTTACTCGACGAATTCATCGGATATCATTGGCGATATACGACAAATTTCCCTTAGACTTATCTTCCAATAATATTCGACGAATTCGTCGGATATCCCTGGTGATATCCGACGAATTTCCCTTGGCCACTTTATCCTAGGCCACCCCACTTCGATCCGTTGGGTATCACTCAACTCAACAGTTCACCCAATGCACTTGACACCTTTTTCCAGTGCACCCCGAGCCTGAGTCAAGTTTCTTGACTCCGAACGCACACGAGGGGCCTAGAGTAAAATGGGACGTTACACTCAGAACCTGTTTAGAAAGCTGCTCTCCTTGAGCTTCAAAATAATACACGTAAGAAGGAGGAGTAGAATAACAGAATGTCTAGCAGATAAAAGTTTGTGGCTCTGAAGGCAGAAGGGTCGAGAAAATCTAAAGCTGTGTCACCCGTAAGTACATGAGCTCCTGACACTCTAGAAGACTCTGAGCCAAGCATGTCTGGCTCCGAGCTATCAGATGGAGAATTTTCCGTCATCTCCAAACAGTTCAAGAATCTGCTGAGCAAGAGGAGAAAATTGAAAAATAGGTCATCCTCTTCAGATTATAGGAGATCACATCGTGGCGGTGATCGTACCAAGAAAAGCTACAACAAGGAGGACATGTATAAATAAAAACCGAACAAACAATTTTCCTCTGATGTTGTTTGCTACTACTGTAATAAATCAAGTCACATGATTGTGGAGTGTCCATATAAGAAGAAGGATAGCTATAGGAAGGACGAGAAGAGATCCTTCAAATGGAAGAAGAAAGAAGAAAAGAGCTTCGTAGCTAAAACTTCGAAGACTCTCAGTGACAGTGACTCAAGTGAGTCGAGCACTGATAACGAAGAAGCTTACTTTGGACATATGGCTCAGTTTGACGAGGAAGTGGGCGACTCCGAGTACCATGGGAAGGTAAACTCGCACACTATTCTCGGAATTTGAAACGTCTACTAATGGTCATGAGGACTATTCATCTATTGAGAACGAATCAGAATTGATGGCTCAGCACGAGCACTTATTAAAGGCTTTCGACAAATGTCGTAAGGTAGTCCAGAAGTTGGTAAAAGAGATTGTCTCCCTCAAGGCAGTGGAAGCTAATCTGAAGGAAGAAATTGCATAATTACTTCCTCTCATAGATGAAGTCCACTCCTTGAAAGAGAAACTCAAGGACTCTGCTAAGACATTAAATCTGAAGGAAAAGTATCTTGATGAGCTGGAAGAAAAGCTCGCGATGGAGAGAAAACTTGTTGAGAGTTACTCCAAGCCGAAGACTGTTCTACCTCTCATTAATGAGTTATCAGCTCAGAAGAAGGGTAATGGTCTTTGCCAAGTCAGTGGAAAGGGTAAGGCTACCAAGAAGGCTAGCGCCAAAGAAAAGTGGAAGGCACCCATGGGTCAACCCTCATTCAGGAAGGTAATCTTCCCGACTAATAAGTTTGACCTTGAGTCGTCCTATGGTCATCATGTTAGGCCTACTCATGTAGAGCCCAAGAATAGATACCAGGGATGGACCCGTCCCCATAACTTTGGTGCTAGTGTGTTCAAAGCACCTTATGAAGAAATTAAGATGAAGAGTTATGGTCCGTATGTACATGGACATAATAATAATAATGCACTAAAAGCTAAACCCGTTGTGTCCAAGGCTAAGGAGATGGGAAGCCCCTGTGTATGCTGCAATCAGGAGGCCTCCACCTCTTAGTATGCTACCCCTCCTAGACCTCACGTTCAAAGGGCAAAGTAGGAGTATAAAAGGAGGTACAACATGTTTGACTGTTGGTACTGTGACAAAATTGGTCACTTTGGTGCAGATTGTTGGTACAACCCTGCCAATTTTGTAACTCCACGAGTTAGCAATGCGAGACCGACCACTCCCAAGGTTAATGTTTCTAGTGGTGTTCAGCTGACCAGGAACCAAGGATCCAAATACGTTTGGGTTCCAAAGGTAAAATGATATGTTTTTGCAGGTATGCCCAAATGCCAATAAAACTCCAATCTGGTATTTGGACAGTATTTGCTCTCGGCACTTGACTGGGACAAGAAGCCTTTTTGCATGACTATACCCCAGTCAAAGATGGACCAAAAGTCATCTTTGGAGGTTCAGATAGTGGAACAACAAAAGGTTATGGTATGATCTCCAACGGCGTAGTCTCTTTCACAAACGTTGTTTATGTTGAAGGATTACACCATAATCTCATAAGCATAAGTCAACTATGTGGCAAAGGCTACATCGTTGAGTTCTGCAAGGACAAGTGTTTGATAAAGTCGTCTATAAATTTGGAGACAGTCTTACAGGCACTCAGAGCAGCAATATGTCCTGTTAAAATTTTCTTTATTTAGACAATTATACCCAGTGTGTTTTATGGCCAAAAGTAGTGTGTTTCTCTTTGACCAATGGCACAAGAGACTAGCACATAATAATTTCCAAACCTTAAATATGCTATTTTCTCACAACTTAGTGTGTGATGCCCCCAGCATTAAGTGTCGTAAAGAGAGTCCATGTCACTCCTGTCAAATGGGTAAACAGACACGGCTACCTTCAAGGATATTGCTAAAAAAGATTCTTTCCAAATCATATACTTGCTTCATATGGACTTATTTGGTCATATGCCTATTCACAGCTTAGGAGGTAAGGTCTATACGTTAGTAATTGTTGATGACTACTCGTGTTTTACTTGGGTGTTTTTTCTGAAATAAAAGACAGACAGCTTCGATTCTTTCACTAATTTTGTCCGACAAATTCAGAATGAATTGGACTGCTCTGTGGTCAAAGTGAGAAGTGACCACAGAACAGATTTCGAGTCTGGTGCCATGACAAAATTTTATGAAAGCCAAGTTATCTTTCATGAGTTTTCCTCCCCGTTCACTCTACAACATAATAGAGTTGCTGAGAAAAGGAATAGAATCCTAATTGAAGCATGTACAACCATGTAGAATAACGCTTCACCTCCGGAGTACTTCTGGGCAGAAGCAGTCAACACAGCGTGTCACGTACAAAACAAAGAACTCATCAACAAAAGCTATCGTAAGACCCCCTATGAGTTATTTAAGGGCAGAAAACCGACTGTGTCTTACTTTAGAATCTTTGGAAGCAAATGCTTCGTACTTAATAATGTGAAGTATTACCTCACAAATTTTAGTGAAAAGTGTTCCAACGATATTTTTGTAGGATATAGTAGCCATAGTAAGGCATATAGGATTTTCAATAAGAAAACCCTGATGGTAGAAGAGTCGATAAATGTTGTATTTGATGAGACTAGCTTGCTTCATAGCAGCTCGTCTAGTGTTATTGGTGCATATGCAGGTACCGGTTTCAAGGAGCTAAGCTTGGATGAAGATGTTAAGGAAGAAGATCCAAGCTCAGTCAAGCTCGTTGATCTAGGCTTGGTGGATGAAGAACCCATAGAGGAGGAATTGACTCAACCTACAGAGGCGGCACAAGATTTTGTAGAGCCTGCTGGAGGAAGAGCAAGGAACCTAGGGCTCAGACACCTAAGAGACATCCAACTAATCAGATCATTGGAGAGCCAGGAGACGGTGTTATAACCAGAAGAGGTACAACTAATGAAGTTTTGCATCTCAGTTTCTGTCTCAGGTTGAGCCAAAGAAGTTCGAGGAAGCGAACAAAGATGCTTCTTGGATCATGTAAATGCAAGAGGAGATCAACCATTTTGAACGATGCAAAGTCAAGGAGCTAGTCCCCAGACCAAAGGGATCGAACGTGATCGGCACCAAATGGATATTCAGAAACAAGCTGGACGAACACGAAGTAATTATCAAGAACAAAGTAAGGCTTGTAGCACAAGAATACAGACAAGAAGAGGAAATCGACTTGACCAGACATTTGCTCCAGTGTCTCGGCTTGAGGCGATCAGGTTGTTTCTTGTGTATGTTGCCCTCAAATGCTTCATTGTCTACCAAATGGACATGAAGTTAGCATTCCTCAAAGGGTATCTGAAAGAGGAAGCATACGTAGCGCAACCCCTAGATTTTGTCAATTCTCAGTTCCCTGAACATGTTTATTCTATAAATAAAGCTTTATACATATTAAAGCAAGCTCCCCGAGCTTGGTATGAGACGTTGTCTAGTTTTCTTCTTGAGAACAAGTTCACAAGCGGAAAGATAGACAAGACATTATTTCTTAGGGAAGTTAAAGGCAAGATTCTGCTAATACAAATCTATGTCGATGACATCATATTTGACTCTACAAAAAACAACCTTTGCAAAAAGTTTTCCAAACTTATGCAAGGGAAGTTTGAAATGAGTTGTATGCGTGAGCTGAAGTATTTCTTAGGACTTCAGGTGAAGCAATCTGAAGATGGACTTTTCATCTCTCAGATGAAGTTCACCAAGGAGTTGCTAAAGAAATTTGGAATGGAGAATGGAACTTCTATGAGGACTCCAATGGATTCAGCTATGTCTCTAGACAAGGATGAGAAAAGAAAACCTTTTGATGAAACCAAGTACAGAAGCATAATTGGATCCTTGCTCTATCTTACTGCTAGCAGGCCTGACATAATGTTTTCAACATGTGTGTGTGTGTGTGTGCTAGATATCAGGTGAACTGTAAGGAATCTCACTACACTACTGCAAAGCAGATTTTGAGATACCTTAAGGGATCACCAAATCTTGGCTTATGGTTCCCAAGAAGTAATGAAAGCGAACTAATTGGATTTTAAGATGCAGACTTTGCAGGTAGTAAAGATGACAGGAAGAGCACTTACAGGACTTGCCAATTCTTGGGAAGAAGGTTTATATCTTGGAGTAGCAAGAAATATTATTATGTTGCGATCTCAACCGCCGAGTCAGAATATATTTCTGCAGGCATTTGTTGTGCACAACTTATCTGGATAAAGAATCAGCTTGAAGACTACAATTTGAAGTTCAAAGACATTTCTATGTTTTGTGACTCCTTCAGTGCTACAACAATTGCCAACAACCCAGTTTCTCACAGCCGGACGAAGCACATCGAATTGAGATATCATTTCATCCGAGAGCATGTGGAGAATGTGGACATCAACCTCTAATATGTTCCAACTGATAGGCAAGTTGCAAATATTTTCACAAAACCGCTGGACGAGGCCAAGTTCTACTTCAAGACAGAACTTGTTATGCTTAACATGGAGTTCTGAAAAGTTCATATTTGAAGTCAAGAGAAGATTCAGCATCAGCCACTCAGAAAATTCCAAGAGAATTCTACTCAGCAACCTTCAGATAAATTCAAAGCTCAGAAATGGATTTCTCAGAAACTTATTGAATTTGTCAAAAAATTTCATTATATTTCTCGAAAAAATTTTAGACCTCTCGAGAAATGTCAAATTCAGGCAATTTAAATTTTCTAGAAGAATTTGAACCGCCACTCCTCAGGTACGCCTTTCTTTATTCTTCGAAATTTTTAATTTTATATATATAGAAAACATCCTAGAAATATCCAAATCCACATTTCGAAAAAGCTTTCCCGAGAAAGATGCTTCAGTTCTGCCGAAGGTCTGCGCCGCTCTTCACGCAAACTCCTTCGATTCTTCTCTGAAAAGTCAAAAATTTCTCATCTTCTTTAATCGATGGCTCCTACTGCAAAAATTGGTGTCGGGAGTGAGTTCGTTCGGTCAGTTATCGAAGAAAATTCCGATGATTTCTGGAATGTTATTCTACTTCTTGAATCCATCAGCCTCACCATCATCCTTGAGCATCCGTGCAAAGTCCTGATTCCAGACGTAGAATAGCTCTTCAGAAATGCTAAGCTTAAGAGGAGTGGGATGTTGTTGAACAGTTCAGTTAGAGATATGAAAATCAAAATCAAGCCATCCCCTTTAGCAGAATTTCTAAGATTGCCCTCCATTGATCAGGAAGGCTACTTGGAAGAACCCAATTATTCCAGGGCTCTGTCATTATGTGGTCTCTCCCAATCAACTACCTTCATTCGAAGACAGAATATGAATGATGAAAGCAAGTTGTTGGCAGATATACTAGGAAAAGTCCTCTGCAAAACAGGTTCACTTGGATAAATATCCTTTGATTTCTTCTACATGATAACATTTGTGGTATGTCGCAAGAAATTCCAATGGGGACACATGCTATTTGACAAAATTAGGAAAGCATGAAGGAACCCAACTTTGCAAGAATTATTTATCTTTATCTAAATCAAGTGTATCCTGAGATTTTTGACTTGTCCAAAAGTGTGTCCATTCACCAGCCGAAGAAAGTCACCCTCACATCCATAAACAGATGGGAAATTAGAATTCCCAAGCCAGGCTAAGCTCCACCAGCATCAAGGATTACAGTTGATGAGGATAGGACCCAATCTCCCCTGCATATTGACATAGTTGGCACATCTGGTGCAGCTGTTGAGGGGGAGCCTGCTCCTTTAGTTCATGAGGAAGATCAACAAGCTGAGATCCCAGAAACAAAGCTTCATTCAGATGTTGTTGCAGATCAGGTGACAGAGACAGTTCTTGATGATAATGTGATAGTGGAATAGGAAAACTTAGCTCAGCCTAAAGATGAGAAGAGCACCTCTGTGCATGATGGTGGCTCAGATGATATTGACAGAATAATTGAAAATCTAACTTCATATGAACCTCTCTTCACCTCTCCTGAAAAGATTCTTGAAGACATTCCTGAATAGATTCCTGAAGAGATACCAGAAGATTCTCAACCCCAGGAACAAGTTGAGGGGGAGAATGTGTTGTTGCTTTCTGATGAGGATGCAGTTACCTCAGAGCCTGCAGAACCTCCTCTAAGGAATTTATATTTCACTCTCCCTACTATTCTGGGTGAGGAACGGGATGTAATGATATATGCCCATAGAGGTAGAAGTTCAGTTGTTATTGAAGAAATACCAGTATGGAAAGCTCCAACACTACCTCCTCCACCTCCTCCAGCTGATGTAATTCCTGATGATACCATGTTCGGTAAAATTAAGTCAATGTTGACCAAGCAAAGAAAGTACTTTGATAAGTCTCTCAAAGAGGTAACTGATAAATTAACTGCTCTTGAATAAGAAATGAGCAGAGGATTTGCTGAAATTCAGAATAATACAGATGAATTCAAAAAACTGCTAAATATTGGTGGCAAGGCTTTAGACCACACTATCACTTTTGTTGGTGAAGTTATGAATCAAGAAGTCACTGTGGCCAACAACCAACTACGATTGCTGAAGAAAACTGAACAACAAAAATTCAAAACTAGTGATGAAGTTGAAAAATTCAAGGAAGATGTAATAGAGACTTTAACTGTAGAAGTCAAGAAGAGGGAGGATAAGGTAAAATAAAATCTAGAAAAGAAAGTTCAAGAAATGAAAACTCAGTGGGACGATCAACTAAAAGAGATCAATACATGTGTAGAAAAGCATATTGAGGGTGTAAACATCTATACTTATGAGACTGCTATGTGGATGCACAACCAAATCTTTCCAGATTTTCAAGTTGACCCAAATGAGGCTCCACCTCCTCATCTTGACCCAAATGTCTGCAAGCCTACTTTTTCTCCTAGTCCTGAACAATATGAATTTCCTCTTGAAAGTTATTCTCAAGTATGGACTTATGATCAGCCAGAGATACCTCAAGATCTACCTTCTGAAATGACAGTGCATAAGAAGAGAAAGCACGGTGTTGTTGCTTTTACTAGCCGAACCATCGCAAGCTAAGCAACTGCCCAAAGAATAGAAAAAGAATTTGCTGAAGTTTGGAGTCCAACCTCCAAGTCCTTAATTTTGGACACTCTGAAGCAAGCTGTGGAATTTAATGAAAATAAGGATGACCATTATAGTCACAAGGAGTGGGAGCTATATGAAAAATCTCTGACAAAAAGAAGTCTTTATGATCGTGAATATGGATGTAATAATCCTAATGCTCTTCCTCGTCTGCCAATGTACTATCTCTAGGCCTCTAGTTGTCAAAAAAGGCAACAAGAAAAGAAGGAAAGATAGCACCAGCAACAGCACAAGTGATTTTTGATTGTCAGTATTATAGAATATTGTGGACAAAGATATTTCTATGAAAAAATTCTATGTATATAAAATTTTAAATTTTGATGATCTATTTATCTCTTAACTCTTTGCATATACTGTTTTATTCGTTAGTTAATTTTTTGATTATCTTGATATAATTCATCTTAGTGTAAAAGATTTTGAGTTCTATAAATAGGGGAAGATTGTTGGGTATTGTATCCACAATAACCTAGATTTTTATGAAGTCACGCTTGAACTAAGTTGAATTAAGTATCTATTTGATGTTATTCTTTAGTTGAGTGTTTGTAGGTCATTATTGTTAAGTATAGACCAATGTCAGTTTACAATGAGTCACTAAACACAAAACGATGCAATATAATCCCTCATTGTGTGATCCATGGTGTTGACTCATGTGTAACTTCTCTATTGTGATGCACTTCATTTTCAAGTACTAAAGTAATGGAAGAAAGGAAAAGTTGCTTGTTTTCAACAAAACAAATTTAATGTTTCTGAGAAAAATTTCTAAGTTCATTTCTTGAGAAAGGAAGTTCATTTCTCGAGAAGTATAAATATATTTCTCGAGAAAGCCAAGCTGTTCTCGAGAAACCTCAAAGATTTTTCGGAAAATTGTAAGAAACTATCTTAAGTCCTTTCTCGAGAAAAGCCCTGAAGATTCCTCGAGAAACCAATTTCATTTCTCGAGAAAGCAAAATAGTTCTCGAGAAGTCGAATCTTTTTCTCGAGAAGCTAAGTCAACATTGAGGTTGTACATGGATATTATGAAATATAAACATCTGAAGAGGTTAATGTTATGTAATATAAATTTAATCCTATTTTTTTAATTTTAATTAGAAGAGGAGTTCAACCTGTAATTATACTAACATTCAACAAAAATGTAAAAATTTTCAAAAAAAAATTGTAAATATATATATACGAGCATCTTCGCACGGCGTGCTCGATGCTCTCGGACGGTCTTTGGCGGCATCCAGGCGGGCTTCGCCCGCCTGTGCATCGGCTTCGCCCGTGCCTAACCAGTGGGCCGTCCGAGAGCATCGAGCACGGGTGTAGTCCCTGCGAATATGCCCGTACATATTAATCAAAGCTGATGATTCCCGTATTAGATAACACTACAAGAAAAACTTTAAATAGCAAGGGGCTAAATCCCTTGCTAATTACTTAAATTCCTTGCTAATTTTATTTAGCAAAAAATTTAGAAACAAAAAAATTTTGTAGGTAAAATGCTCCTAGCTAATTTTAGCAAGGAAATTATTCCTTTCTATTTTGCAAGGATTTTTAGGAAGGAAATTATTCCTTCCTAAATTAGTAAGAAATTTATTTTTAAATTAGTAAGAAATTTATTTTTATTGCTAATATTTAAATATTTGTAAATAATTTTGTATAAAAGTAATAATATTTATATAATCAAAATATTTCAACTTTATTGACATTGCTGGGATTTGAACCCAGAACGTTCTATAAATTAAGAATAACTCAACCAATACTCCAAACATGTCAATTTGTTAGATGAAGGAGATATTTTCTATATATATAAATATATAGCATATATATTTTATTATAATGTATATCCTTATATATATAAATAAATATATAAATATATATTTCATTACATTATACATTCTCATATAATATATATAATATATTTTCTTATATAATTATAGGGGAGATATCAGGTGCGGGCATGATTGCGTGCGAGCGTACAGGCAGATAATTTTGGGGGTCAAGGTGCTCTCAAATCGAAAAGTGATCAACATGAAAGTTGTAGATCTCGGCGAGACGAACAACTTTTATGTTGATCACATTTTGATTTGAAGCCTTTTCGGCCCTCGATTTGGGCCCCGAAATCTGGGGCGGCGAGAGTGCTACAGTAGCAATCTCGCCGCCCCAAATTTTGGGGCACAAATCAAGGGCCAAGATGACTCCAAATCAAAAAGTGATCAACATGAAAGTTGTTCGTCTCACCGATATCTAATACTTTCATGTTGATCACTTTTCTATTTGAAGTCATCTTGACCCTTGCCCGTACGCCCGTACGCGCGCACTAGATAATTCCCCATAATTATAATCTATACTAATTTATCAATAAATATATAATTAAAATATTTATAAAACTATATAAAGAAATTACTATATTATTAATTATTTAGTTGAATTTAAGATATTAATGCTCATTTATAAATATATATAAACAATAATTATATTTTACAAGAAAGAATAAAAATGGAAAAATATTTTCTTTTGGAAGTGAGAAGAAATTTTTTGAAAGGAAATATTTGTTTCTTTACATAAATATTTAGCAACAAAAAAATCGTTTCTATTTTGCAACGAAATATTTGCAACAAAATATTCATTTCTATTTTACCAACAAATATTCAGCAACAAAAAAATTTGTTGCTATCTTTGCAACGAAAAAAATTTCGTTGCTATTTTTATAGGCAATGAAAAAATTGATTTACCTATCTAAATTTGATGCTAAATAGCAACGAAATATACTGCCTTCCTAATTTTCCTTGCTAATTGCTATTTTTCTTGTAGTGTAAAATTATGATGCAAACTTCCTAAACTTTAAAATTAACCTGTAAAATTATGACAAGAAATACAAGGTAATTGAGAAAAATAATAGAACCTGCAAAAACAAATTTGAGTGACAGAGCATTGTTACAGATAAAGCATGTACATAGTTCGGTACAATAGGCATGTACATATTACTTGCGGCCCAACAATCATTTAATTATTGTATATATACATAATTACATACTGAATATAGCAATTTATAATACAATGCTACTTGTTGACTTCCTTGTAGGACGCGTACATATATGTATTATATATGCATTACTCCCAGTAATACAAATATAATACAATTTTATAATTGTATTATAAAATTTGAGTGAAAAGGATTGGAATGCTTTATTTCCTCTGCCGCTGTTTTTCAATTTTATGTACAATTTTATAATGCAATTTTATGTACAGAAGTAATTATAATAAAATTTTATGTACAAAAGTGAAGTAATTATGTACAGAAGTAATTACAATTTTATGTACATAAGTAATTAAAATTTTATGTACAGAAGTAATACAATTATAAAATTTGAGAGAAAAGAATTGGAATGCATGTGCAGAATATAGAAAAAGCTGGCAGAGGAAATAGAAAATAGAAGTGGAAAAAAGAGGAAGATGACTGGAGCAAGATCGGGAAGAGGAAGAGGAGGGGAAGCCTCTGCGCAGCAGCGGCGGGGAAGCGGCAGTGGCTTCGAGTTGGTGTTTGAGTTGCAGAAGCGGCGGCGGAAAAATCTGAAAGAGGCGGGGAAGCCTCAGCGGCAGCGGCAGGGAAGCCGTAGCGGCGATGGGAAGCAAACCGAGCGGAGAGAAAAGATGTAAAGAAGGCAGAATAAATGAAAAGGAGGGGTGGAGCGGTTATTGAGGAAAGTGAAGGGAGATGAGCTATTTGTGTGGAGGAGAATAGTTGTGCATTTTTGTGAAGGAGAATATTTATGGGATGTAAAGTTTTTAAAATAGGCAGTTAGCCTTATTTTAGGGTGTGGCCGGCCCCAATAATAATTAATTTTTTGTGTTCAATGAAGGATAGATGGATTGGTTTGGGAGGAGATCTTTGCAGAACTTTAATGAAATGATCGTGTGGCGAAACTAGGTAAAAGCGGAGAATGGTATATTGATTTATATATAATAAAGATAAAGATATATATAGACACACATAAATAAGTCGAACGGCATGGCCCTTCGGCCCTATGTTAGTGCAATGGCAGACTTCGCTTGCAATGGCAACGGGCAACACCTGAAACACCCGAGAGCCCTTCTTTGCTGGCAGTCTAAAATTGCGGCCAACATAATTTTTGGCTCTGCCCATATCAATTATTTAATAAACACAATATACGTTATTTAATACCAAATGATAACCTACAATATTAGGTGCGAGATATCCACTTAAGTTTTTTGAATTTTATGAAAATCCATCATTACCATTAATTTTGAGATATTGTATAATTACTTGTATGCACATTTTATTTTAAATATGTGTTGTCATTTTATTAAAAAATTAAGAATAATTTTGATAATTTTGAATATTTTAACAAAAGATTTTTTTTCAGTAAAGATATAACCTGATGTATTAAAAAAAAAATAATGGATTATATTAGATCAATGAGATTGAATTTGTTGAAGGATTCAGATCCTTTCAAGACAATGACACCTTGTTATTTTTTTCTTCAAATATAGTTTATAGAAATAGTGAGCTGGGAAATTCAATCTGAAACAATTTTGAATGTAGCTTTAACATCATATTGAAGAGGAACATTACCTAATTTGGTAGTAACGGATTTGTTGGAGATGAACCTCATTTTATTAGAAATAGATTTGCATATAGCCACACCCTCATAATCTCCACCCAAAAGATGTGGGATTATGGGTTTGAACGCGCACGCGACTGCGCGTCCGATCCCCCGTGCACCGATCCCACTACGCATAATGGGGAAACCGCCGCACTTCGCCGGCTGGCCTCCCCACCCCCCCCCCCACCCCCCCACCCCCCCGGACGCCGGTCGCCCGCCTCCGTTCACCGCAACGGCCTCGACCGCGGCTGTGAGAGCGGCGAAGGTGGGCGGCCGCCCGGGCCGCCTCCTCCTCGGCCGCCGAGCGGAGAACGGGGTGGTAGCCCGGGCCGCCCCCTCCTCGGCCCCCCGAGCGGCGAAGGGGGCGGCCGCCCGGGCCGCCCCCTCGCTCGACCACCGGTACGGCCCCCCTCGCTCGGCCGCCGGAGCGGCCGAGGGGACTGTCACGACCCGATTTTTCTCCGTATTAAATAATACGTTAGAGTAAGAGAAAATACGAGTCGTGATGTCACGTCGTGCAGGGGACAACTGCAGGCGCTTATGCGGAAACCTTCTCCTAATACTTTTCATGAAAAGTCCATGAGTTATAGTTTTAAAACGGGATTTAAATTACGTTTTAATGATCGTGTCACTTGGTTCAGTGGAATGACCAGTCCACAAGTAAGGATGTGATTTAAATTAAGCAGTTGAAAATACTTGTTTTATTCACTTATCATCTTATATGATCATTATTGGATCGCGTGGCCAACCTTGGAGGGGGTGAATAAGGTTTGCAGCATAGTTTGAAATTTAAAAATATTTCGCTCCAGGAAATCGAGTTCTGGAAGCTATCGCGGGGCGTTAGGTATCTAACGCACGGCGGTACGTCTATGGACTCGTTTTCCTGCGCATGTTCGTTCGCAAGCCTCATAGCACAAATACTTACTTGACACAATCAGAACAATCGCATAATAAGATAAAGAAGAAATAGGAATTACATTGCATGAATTAAAATGACAATTGTTCTAAATGATTACAAAAACGTGATCTCCGTGATGCCGGAGATCGAAGGCGATGGAATATAAAAACTCTTTTGATTTCTATACCGATCCGCTCCACGGATCGGTTGGCTCTCTCCTTTTCCCTCCAGGAAAAGTCTTCGAGCCGGTTCTTCACATCCTCACAAGGAAGGGTCTTAGAGCCCCGCTAGATCCTCCTAATCTAGACGTCCTTATCCCCAGGACGATTTTCCACGGAATGCTTCCCGGATTCTGACGACCCTTACTAGTTGATTTTCCTCTCCTCAAGATTTAGAAAAGACAAAAAGATTACAAAAGTAAGAGATATAAATATTCAAAAGATGAAGTTCTCCCTCTTGAAGACTTCTCCGTAGAACGATCCTTGGTCGGTGCTTGAGATCTCTGTTTGATGGCAACCGGTCTGCTCTTCGTATGCGATGTAGAAATTGGATCGTCAGAGTCTTTCGATATCGAGTGGGAGGGAGATGACTGTCTTCTTATTCGATAGAGACATGTGGAATGGAGCGCAAGAAGGCAGCCTAACCCTAGAATTCACGAACTCCCATCCTTTCTTTTTCTTCAGATGTAAGGCACAGAAATCAAGGCGGCCTTTTCTATGTATTCGTGAAAACAGAGCTACCGCCGGCGGTAAGACTAGCGCCCGGCGGTAGGTTCGCGTGCTTGTTGTGCCAGCTGTTGTCCCAGTATGGATAATATTCAAAAACAAATATTTATCGCTTCATCCTTGGTAGCATCGCGCAGTTACCGATATCTCCGTGCGGTAATAATGGGCATACCGCCGGCGGTAAGACTAGCGGTATGGTAACGGCTATCGCGGCGGTATGTCGTTTTTCGAGAAATCCTGCATGGCTTTCGTCGAGCGCCTTTCGTCGAGCGGATAGTGCGGGGCGGTAACTGGTAGCGCCTGGCGGTAGCAGCCACTCAACGCCACTATCTCGACGCACTGAATACTTTTCTTCTCAATGCACTCAACGCGGTGTTGAGCGCGCTAGCGCGGGGCGGTAACATCTAGCGCTGTTTGATAGCTTCTCGAGCGCCATGTCGAATAAATTCATTGGGCTAGTGCGGGCGTTAGTACTAGCACTTTCCGATAGCTTCCCGAGCGCTATGTCCTTTTAACTCCAGCTACCACCTAGCGGTAACTTCAATGCCTGGGGGTATCATCTATAGGAGGCTTCTTCTCTTCACTTGAACCTATCAACCTGCACACTCTATCAATAGAAGACGTGATCAAATACGATCTGGGTGTTGATATTCTTAAACTCAGGGAATCTGAAACATCAGTTCCAACAAACTCCCCATTTTGATAATATCAATTTCCGTTCATGAGAAATAATCAATAAGATAGAGTGTGTGGATAAAGAATAAAAGTTATGAGCTACCAATAGGTTGCAGCAGGTTATCTATATGGTTTCCCTACACGTGCTTCCATTATCCACATGTTCGACATTCTCCCCCTATTTATGTGCACTCCCCCTACATGTGACCTCTCCTAATCCCATACTCAAGAGCGTACTCTTGAACACTTTATTCTCCCCCTTTTATGGTATCAAAAGGGTGGGCAAGGCCAACCAGATGCAAGATGAAAAATAGTAGAATGATGAGCGTTGTGAGAAGTAGCAAGTAGTGCACTCACAAAGGTAAAGATATTCATGACACGCATAGAGATGACTCAACAAAAATACATATCAGAGAATTTCAAGCACATGAGTCTCACAATGGAGCAAGGTACACAGGCAGATGAAAGAAATGATCAGAGTTAAAAAAAAATTGGACAGCACAGACGAAACTAAGCACACCGCGAGTACATCTACAATGCTATGAGAGTAAATGAGTTATCAAGTGAGACAAACATTAAAAACGTCATGAGTGTAAATCGTGTGCTAGTACGTATTGTGTGAAAGAGAAGGATAGTGTAGTTGCAGTCCAATTCTTATGAGAAGAAGTTTTAGACAAGGCAATGACATGTGTGCGTGTAGCATCAAAAGCGAGATAACACCAAGGGGGAAAATCGCATTTTGTCCCGGTGAATCTCGATTGCCTAGGATCCTAACACAAGGGAAATATGACGAATAATCACCTCACATGTCATTCGATGTCATACATAGGCAAAATTTAGGGTCACTGATCTAAAGATAGAGTCGCTGCACAAGATAGATGTGACTCTTTAACCAAGGTACTCATCATCACAATGCTCATGAAGACTTATCAGGAGGAATGAGTAGTGCTTTGGGGGGGGGGGACCTTGACAAGATATGTGATAGCTTCCATAGTTTTATTTCGTTAGCGTAGATCTATCACTTTAATAATCATTTTTTGAAAATTCACGGAGCCCCGAGTCAATCAAAATCTATCCACCTAAATAGATACACTTTAACTTGTATACAACCAACTTTTATACTAGAGTTTTGGCCCAAAGTTTCACACCTAGCATAATCACAAATGTATCATGACATTAATTATTCAACGTATTTCTAGCATGTTAGAATACAGTGTCACGAGTTATAGCATGCACGCATAATATGTTTTTCATCTTAAGTGCACCGGCTAGGGATGTGTGTATCATGTGAAGTCATTCCCCTATCTAAATCCTCACACATACCTAGAGGCATAGACAACAGACATGACTCCATCTTATCGCACTCAATAGCTAAGCACCTATAGATTCAGCCCACTATGACCGGAGGACAATGTTTGCATAGATTACGAGTTGGAACTTAAACATTGTACGTACGCGTTATGGTTTAAGTCACAGTCATGTGAGCCCCGAGCATGATAAATCTACAGCATTTTTTTTGATTTTTTGTTAAAAAAGGAAAACTCAAGTAACCAAAAACAAAGATATAACAGGAAAGAATCTCAAACAAACATAAGACATAAGAAACGAACAACACTTAGCAACATAGTGAGAGAACGGAACATCACAATGAAGAACTGAAGATAGCACGATAGACCATTATGCATGTAACTGAGTATTACGATGTATGAAGCATTACTCGTGCTGTGAGTGAGTGCCCATGCGAAACCTCAAAACACATTTCTCCTATGCAATGTGTACACACTCTAGCCCCGTACTGAGTGATGGATGGGTATAAGGAGCTGCATAAATGTCGTAGGGTGGGGTGTTAATCCTATGTGCATACTGAAGAACCTGCTCAACCTAACACTCTTTCCCCCAGCGCCACACAAGGACCTACTGGAACCCTCGCCAGTTAAGTACAAGACGTGGTTTATAGGTTGTCGATCCTAGTGACGACACACCTATGCCCATGCTAATGTGTGAGACAAGGCACAGTGAACTGTGTACTGTTGATGGTATTATCCAAAGGACGAGGACACCGTGTTTAAGAGTCTACCACCAGCGTTATGCTTATCGCGTCGTTGTAGCTTTTGAGTATATAGGCCTCGATTCAGATTTAGACCAGGACAACTCCTCACTTCCAATCTCTCCTGCCGACTTTCTCCTTCCCTGGAGCTTTTCTTCACTCCCTTAAGGTAATCACTTTCTGTCTATCTCTCTATCTCTCTCTCTCTCTAAAATTTCTTATATTTTAGATTTCAGATATATAAGTTTTGACTCCTCATGTTTTTTGGGTGCAATCTGTGGCGATTTGTGGGATGAAGGTCCCCCATTTTTTAAAAAATTTTTGCATGCGGATCATCATTGTTTTTCATGGATCCGGATTGTCTAGGCTCAGATTTCATGTCTTTTGTATTTTTGAACAACTAATTTACTCAAAAATCTTGTTTCTTGGTAAGATCCGGAGCCAAATCTTCATCCATGTGGCTTTCCATGATTTTTTATGTTGGATGAGTTTCTCTCTTTGGATTTATGCTACTATCTCCGATCTACTCAACAAACATATGGATCTATGCTTTTTATCGTGTTTGGGAGGGGATTTGAGCAAATAATTTGTGTTTTGGGACCTATCCGGTGGAAGACGATGAAGAACAATCTTTCAAGCTACTGCCAGGCGATAACACATTATCGCCCCGCAGTAGGTTCCAGAACTCGGCATCAAACCCAGAAAAAAATTGCTCCCCCCCCCACCAATTTGTTTTGTGTATTTGCTACTGAGGCAGTTTTTTGTTGTTTTTTTTTGTTTACTTGCAGGAAATGGCATCGTCGACCTCCCAGCCTCCACGCCACAGTTTTTCAAAGAGGGCCAAAGTACCGGTCTCCACATTCCCCGCAATATATGATGCAATGGTGAGCGTTTCGATGAACATTGACATTGATGACAGATTTGCACACATCTATGAGGCTTTCGAAAGATTGGGTGTGCTTGCCATGATTTCATCTGCAATCCCTTTCTCCTCAGCCCTCACACAGGAGTTTTATAACAACCTTCAGGTTCATATGGAGATGCATGAGGGACGAGGTGTGCAGTCCTGCATTGGGACAGATATAGTGACCATCCTCCATGCCGACCTTGAGAGGAAATACGTCTAATTTCCTAACTCACCTCACTTGGACATCGTAAAGTCATTTCGGATGAGCTGAGACTGGATAGACGTTAATGAGGTCCTTCATCGCATGGAGAACTGTCATGATCTCATTATAACAGTGGACATGCTCACCCCTGACACACGTATAATCTAGGACATACTGCGTCACTCACTCATGCATAAGGTCGGTGATATAATGAAGATCACGGCGCAACTCTCGATGGTGACATTCTGTATCTTAGGGGAGAGGTCGTTCAGCGTATCTGATCTCATTCTCTCAATGATGAGGTACATATTTCGCCTTAAGTCCCCTGATTGCCTGCAAATCAACACCCTCCCATTGGGTGGGGTGATTCAGAGCGTGCTGATGGAGAAATATCCCACCATAGACTGGCAGGCCTATCCTATTGATAGTTATCCGCTAGTCTACAAGGTGGGAGAAATTCTCATCACTTTGCGTGTGCGGTCTTCACCAGCGCATCCACCAATTCCCCATGCTGGATCACTTTGGGAAGCTAGTCGGGACGTATGCGGTATGGTATAGGTGCAGGGCGAGGCGATTAGGACGAACACGAGAAAGAAAAAGGGAATGAAGAAAATGTTGAATCAAATTATGAACAAGTTTAACATCTCCCCCCCCCCCCCGATATTTCGACGACTAATGTTTTTTTCAGTTTTATTTGGCTTTGTAATAATAGAGTAGGTGAACATTGTGATCTGCTAATAGTAGTTCATCTCATGATGTGTTATGTGTTATCCCCCATACTCGTACTATTTTTGTTGCTCTGGTTAAATTGATAACATTGTCTAAGTGTGCTAGCTCATGATATAATTATAGACCCAAACATAAAACACTACCCATACTACAGAATATTTACTTAAAGAGGAGAAGAAGATCAAAACACAATAATATCGGATATATTTTGTAATATGTACATATTGTGAAGTACAGTAAAAAAAATAAAATCAGCAAAACAGTAGTAATATAACAATGAGCATATCGTGATGTAGATTATCGAGTAGATTTGGTTTGATAATTTCTACAACATGAAATTAGTGGATACTAATGGATAAAAGATTTAGGTATCCAAAAGGGACCAGGAGTGGCGGTTCCTTTGGGTACCCAAATATAACGTGTTATGCCTTGGGGTGATGATGGCGAGTGACCCCTTTTGAGCAAAATCAGTGCGCTCCTCTGAATGATTGGCCTCCACTCATACTTTGGTTTAATGTTGCGTTTATGTTGTGGATTCCCTTCTAGTGTTCTATGAGTCTATATGCGATGGTATTTAATTGAATAACATTGTGTTGACATGTTAACCCTATTGCGGTTGTTCTTTAAGACAAGATTATTTCGCTTACCATTAGGACTCATAGCATGGTAGTTGTTGACCGGAAATCTACATCCATGCATTTTTGAGTTGGAAATCATTTCTTTTTCAGAGTGAAAGTTATTTCTACTGTTAAGAGTTTCACCTCCCCTAGCTTGCATTTCTCTACTCCCTTTGTTTAACTCTGCTTGTAGGTGGCGGTTTGCATTCAACAAGCTTTTGGGTTTACTTGCAGCTTAGAAATTATGTTTTGCGAGTTTTTAAGCATTATTTCCATAAGCAAGTTGATTTTCATAGTTAGCTCCTTGTTTTTCAGAATGTGGTTGTGACTAGCATTATTTTATGCATTTGTGCTATTTTTGAGAGTGGAGACTATAGATTCGATATGAGCTTTATAGTTACTTCTAAATTCATTGAATGTCCCGTCCATTTTTTCAATTTCAACTTTATAGTTTTTGCATTCAGCGTTGTCACTTTTCAATGATAAGTTATCTAGACAAAGTTTTTCGTTATGCTCTTTAACAAAGAGGAGCTCTTTTTCAAGACTCTTATATCTCTTGTCCAGTCCGTGGAGATCTATACACGGTGTAGGAGGGTTATCTAAATAGCACACCTGATAGCTAGGCACGACGATAGTAGATCCTATATTAGCATTTGCTTGTAACCGGTGATTTTCTAACAGTAGTTTTGTGTTAATACGGCTTAGTTTCATAATTCTACGTTTGGCCTTTTCTAGCATACATAATGTAGAGGTAGAGTGACAAGTAAAAATGGAGTTTGACTTCCTTACAATGTTTTTGGACGCGGGATGATTTGAACACATGGTTCCTTTGTCATTTTCCACTTGGCTTGATGTGTTTGAGGTGTCCTCCAACAGTAAATCTTCATCTGATTCCTCACTTGGATCCATAAGGAATTGATCTATTTCATCATCTATAGAGGGATAATCATATGTTAGCTCAAGTAATTTCCAGATATCATATGCAGTTGGAAGGGTATAGATGAGTTTGAAAATGTCTTGTCCAAGCCCACAGAATAGACTGTTCATAGCTTTGGCATTCAAATAGTATTCGTGCTTATTTGAGTTATTCGAGGGCTTGACACACGTCTTGTACCAAACTTCTATGTCTAATAGTATAAGGAATTTCTTCATCAGTGTTCTCCATTCATTATATGTTGGAACACTTTTACTGATTTGGGCTAGCATCACTATCATTTGTTTAGGATGATTAGTTTGACCCAATATGTATAGTCTAGAGTCATAGGTTATTCTTTCCAGGGTTGCTACTTCAGAAGAACTCCAGAGAAATGCAGTTAGATGAATGCAGAATTCAGTTCGACGAAAGCTATGCGCAGTTCTACGATCGCCGAGCTCAGCTCGACGAACTCAGAGATCTACCTCTGAGTTTAGCTCAACGAAAGTTGAGTTCCGGTCGACGAACTCTAACCTCAACTCTGTAGCTTAGCTCGATGATATCCAACCTCAGTTCGACGAATGACATATTTAGCTAGGCGAACTCCAGGCTCTAATAGACAATTTCCAGGTTCAGTTCGACTAATTCTTTACAGTGTTTAGGCAGTTATATTTATTCAGAGGCAGAATGATATCAGGCTTAATTTCAGTTAGTTATAATCTGGTATCTAATGCTAAATATTCTTAATGAATATAGTCATTTGTGGCAGCATTAAATTTGAAATTATCATAGAGTTATTATTCTAATTAATTACCAGGGCAGTTAAGGAATTGTTTTATTCCAAATATTTGAATCTACTTGTTACAAATCCTCAGAAATTCTTCAGACATTTCAAGGAATGTTTTCAAAAATCAAATGTTTGAATTCTTCTAAGAGAATATATATTCAGAAAATTGTCGGTTATTATAGAATGGATTTTGGGGTTACTAAATGAGACACACACAGGGATTTTGGATAACTTGCATCCGACTCTCTAGAGACAATCAATTTCACATCAGTCTGAAATTTCAACTAGAGATAAACAATATTTTTGAAGGACTACACCCTAAAGAAAAGTCTCCCTCTCCTGATCATAATCTCTACACAAATCAGAGGGAGCTTTTTGAATCATCAATCAACTTAGTCTTCTAAGAGACTGTTGATAGAGAAGACAACATCCTTTCTTTTAGTTTATTTCATAAACTGTGTATATTGTTTTTAACTCCCTTCAAAAGTTATCTTTTGGTCCCTAAATCACCTGATCAAAAGACTTAAACTTGGTTTTTGGGTACCTAATCAAAAGCTCAAAGGGTTGCTAGATCTCCCTTAGAAAATCGATCTTCTGGTGGCAGGGCACCTAACCAAAAACGTGTAGTTGATTCTTATTAGGGTGGTAGAAGAGTGGATGTACCCAAATTTATTGGGGAACCTAACCAAAGGCCGCGATCGCATGGTAACGGCTATCGCCTGGCGGTATGTCGTTTTTCGAGAAATCCTGCATGGCTTTCGTCGAGCGCCTTTCGTCGAGCGGATAGTGCGGGGCGGTAACTGGTAGCGCCTGGCGGTAGCAGCCACTCAACGCCACTATCTCGACGCACTGAATACTTTTCTTCTCAATGCACTCAACGCGGTGTTGAGCGCGCTAGCGCGGGGCGGTAACATCTAGCGCTGTTTGATAGCTTCTCGAGCGCCATGTCGAATAAATTCATTGGGCTAGTGCGGGCATTAGTACTAGCACTTTCCGATAGCTTCCCGAGCGCTATGTCCTTTTAACTCCAGCTACCACCTAGCGGTAACTTCAATGCCTGGGGGTATCATCTATAGGAGGCTTCTTCTCTTCACTTGAACCTATCAACCTGCACACTCTATCAATAGAAGACGTGATCAAATACGATCTGGGTATTGATATTCTTAAACTCAGGGAATCTGAAACATCAGTTCCAACAAACTCCCCATTTTGATAATATCAATTTCCGTTCATGAGAAATAATCAATAAGATAGAGTGTGTGGATAAAGAATAAAAGTTATGAGCTACCAATAGGTTGCAGCAGGTTATCTATATGGTTTCCCTACACGTGCTTCCATTATCCACATGTTCGACATTCTCCCCCTATTTATGTGCACTCCCCCTACATGTGACCTCTCCTAATCCCATACTCAAGAGCGTACTCTTGAACACTTTATTCTCCCCCTTTTATGGTATCAAAAGGGTGGGCAAGGCCAACCAGATGCAAGATGAAAAATAGTAGAATGATGAGCGTTGTGAGAAGTAGCAAGTAGTGCACTCACAAAGGTAAAGATATTCATGACACGCATAGAGATGACTCAACAAAAATACATATCAAAGAATTTCAAGCACATGAGTCTCACAATGGAGCAAGGTACACAGGCAGATGAAAGAAATGATCAGAGTTAAAAAAAATTGGACAGCACAGACGAAACTAAGCACACCGCGAGTACATCTACAATGCTATGAGAGTAAATGAGTTATCAAGTGAGACAAACATTAAAAACGTCATGAGTGTAAATCGTGTGCTAGTACGTATTGTGTGAAAGAGAAGGATAGTGTAGTTGCAGTCCAATTCTTATGAGAAGAAGTTTTAGACAAGGCAATGACATGTGTGCGTGTAGCATAAAAAGCGAGATAACACCAAGGGGGAAAATCGCATTTTGTCCCGGTGAATCTCGATTGCCTAGGATCCTAACACAAGGGAAATATGATGAATAATCACCTCACATGTCATTCGATGTCATACATAGGCAAAATTTAGGGTCACTGATCTAAAGATAGAGTCGCTGCACAAGATAGATGTGACTCTTTAACCAAGGTACTCATCATCACAATGCTCATGAAGACTTATCAGGAGGAATGAGTAGTGCTTTGGGGGGGGGGGGGACGTTGACAAGATATGTGATAGCTTCCATAGTTTTATTTCGTTAGCGTAGATCTATCACTTTAATCATCATTTTTTGAAAATTCACGGAGCCCCGAGTCAATCAAAATCAATCCACCTAAATAGATACACTTTAACTTGTATACAACCAACTTTTATACTAGAGTTTTGGCCCAAAGTTTCACACCTAGCATAATCACAAATGTATCATGACATTAATTATTCAACGTATTTCTAGCATGTTAGAATACAGTGTCACGAGTTATAGCATGCACGCATAATATGTTTTTCATCTTAAGTGCACCGGCTAGGGATGTGTGTATCATGTGAAGTCATTCCCCTATCTAAATCCTCACACATACCTAGAGGCATAGACAACAGACATGACTCCATCTTATCGCACTCAATAGCTAAGCACCTATAGATTCAGCCCACTATGACCGGAGGACAATGTTTGCATAGATTACGAGTTGGAACTTAAACATTGTACGTACGCGTTATGGTTTAAGTCACAGTCATGTGAGCCCCGAGCATGATAAATCTACAGCATTTTTTTTGATTTTTTGTTAAAAAAGGAAAACTCAAGTAACCAAAAACAAAGATATAACAGGAAAGAATCTCAAACAAACATAAGACATAAGAAACGAACAACACTTAGCAACATAGTGAGAGAACGGAACATCACAATGAAGAACTGAAGATAGCACGATAGACCATTATGCATGTAACTGAGTATTACGATGTATGAAGCATTGCTCGTGCTGTGAGTGAGTGCCCATGCGAAACCTCAAAACACATTTCTCCTATGCAATGTGTCCACACTCTAGCCCCGTACTGAGTGATGGATGGGTATAAGGAGCTGCATAAATGTCGTAGGGTGGGGTGTTAATCCTATGTGCATACTGAAGAACCTGCTCAACCTAACACTCTTTCCCCCAGCGCCACACAAGGACCTACTGGAACCCTCGCCAGTTAAGTACAAGACGTGGTTTATAGGTTGTCGATCCTAGTGACGACACACCTATGCCCATGCTAATGTGTGAGACAAGGCACAGTGAACTGTGTACTGTTGATGGTATTATCCAAAGGACGAGGACACCGTGTTTAAGAGTCTACCACCAGCGTTATGCTTATCGCGTCGTTGTAGCTTTTGAGTATATAGGCCTCGATTCAGATTTAGCCCAGGACAACTCCTCACTTCCAATCTCTCCTGCCGACTTTCTCCTTCCCTGGAGCTTTTCTTCACTCCCTTAAGGTAATCACTTTCTGTCTCTCTCTCTATCTCTCTCTCTCTCTAAAATTTCTTATATTTTAGACTTCAGATATATAAGTTTTGACTCCTCATGTTTTTTGGGTGCAATCTGTGGCGATTTGTGGGATGAAGGTCCCCCATTTTTTAAAAAATTTTTGCATGCGGATCATCATTGTTTTTCATGGATCCGGATTGTCTAGGCTCAGATTTCATGTCTTTGGTATTTTTGAACAACTAATTTACTCAAAAATCTTGTTTCTTGGTAAGATCCGGAGCCAAATCTTCATCCATGTGGCTTTCCATGATTTTCTATGTTGGATGAGTTTCTCTCTTTGGATTTATGCTACTATCTCCGATCTACTCAACAAACATATGGATCTATGCTTTTTATTGTGTTTGGGAGGGGATTTGAGCAAATAATTTGTGTTTTGGGACCTATCCGGTGGAAGACGATGAAGAACAATCTTTCAAGCTACTGCCAGGCGATAACACATTATCGCCCCGCAGTAGGTTCCAGAACTCGGCATCAAACCCAGAAAAAAATTGCTCCCCCCCCACCATTTTGTTTTGTGTATTTACTACTGAGGCAGTTTTTTGTTGTTTTTTTTTTGTTTACTTGCAGGAAATGGCATCGTCGACCTCCCAGCCTCCACGCCACAGTTTTTCAAAGAGGGCCAAAGTACCGGTCTCCACATTCCCCGCAATATATGATGCAATGGTGAGCGTTTCGATGAACATTGACATTGATGACAGATTTGCACACATCTATGAGGCTTTCGAAAGATTGGGTGTGCTTGCCATGATTTCATCTGCAATCCCTTTCTCCTCAGCCCTCACACAGGAGTTTTATAACAACCTTCAGGTTCATATGCAGATGCATGAGGGAGGAGGTGTGCAGTCCTGCATTGGGACAGATATAGTGACCATCCTCCATGCCGACCTTGAGAGGAAATACGTCTAGTTTCCTAACTCACCTCACTTGGACATCGTAAAGTCATTTCGGATGAGCTGAGACTGGATAGACGTTAATGAGGTCCTTCATCGCGTGGAGAACTGTCATGATCTCATTATAACAGTGGACATGCTCACCCCTGACACACGTATAATCTAGGACATACTCCGTCACTCACTCATGCATAAGGTCGGTGATATAAAGAAGATCACTGTGCAACTCTCGATGGTGACATTCTGTATCTTAGGGGAGAGGTCGTTCAGCGTATCTGATCTCATTCTCTCAATGATGAGGTACATATTTCGCCTTAAGTCCCCTGATTGCCTGCAAATCAACACCCTCCCATTGGGTGGGGTGATTCAGAGCGTGCTGATGGACAAATATCCCACCATAGACTGGCAGGCCTATCCTATTGATAGTTATCCGCTAGTCTACAAGGTGGGAGAAATTCTCATCACTTTGCGTGTACGGTCTTCACCAGCGCATCCACCAATTCCCCATGCTGGATCACTTTGGGAAGCTAGTCGGGACGTATGCGGTATGGTAGAGGTGCAGGGCGAGGCGATTAGGACGAACACGAGAAAGAAAAAGGGAATGAAGAAAATGTTGAATCAAATTATGAACAAGTTTAACATCTCCCCCCCCCATATTTCGACGACTAATGTTTTTTTCAGTTTTATTTGGCTTTGTAATAATAGAGTAGGTGAACATTGTGATCTGCTAATAGTAGTTCATCTCATGATGTGTTATGTGTTATCCCCCATACTCGTACTATTTTTGTTGCTCTGGTTAAATTGATAACATTGTCTAAGTGTGCTAGCTCATGATATAATTATAGACCCAAACATAAAACACTACCCATACTACAGAATATTTACTTAAAGAGGAGAAGAAGATCAAAACACAATAATATCGGATATATTTTGTAATATGTACATATTGTGAAGTACAGTAAAAAAAAGAAAATCAGCAAAACAGTAGTAATATAACAATGAGCATATCGTGATGTAGATTATCGAGTAGATTTGGTTTGATAATTTCTACAACATGAAATTAGTGGATACTAATGGATAAAAGATTTAGGTATCCAAAAGGGACCAGGAGTGGCGATTCCTTTGGGTACCCAAATATAACGTGTTATGCCTTGGGGTGATGATGGC
This sequence comes from Platanthera guangdongensis, assembly GCA_039583875.1. Classification (NCBI taxonomy): domain Eukaryota; kingdom Viridiplantae; phylum Streptophyta; class Magnoliopsida; order Asparagales; family Orchidaceae; genus Platanthera; species Platanthera guangdongensis. The sequence goes on along the minus strand of CM077153.1, from coordinate 121,053,814 downwards.
GAGTGACCCATTTTGAGCAAAATCAGTGCGCTCCTCTGAATGATTGGCCTCCACTCATACTTTGGTTTAATGTTGCGTTTATGTTGTGGATTCCCTTCTAGTGTTCTATGAGTCTATATGCGATGGTATTTAATTGAATAACATTGTGTTGACATGTTAACCCTATTGCGGTTGTTCTTTAAGACAAGATTATTTCGCTTACCATTAGGACTCATAGCATGGTAGTTGTTGACCGGAAATCTACATCCATGCATTTTTGAGTTGGAAGTCATTTCTTTTTCAGAGTGAAAGTTATTTCTACTGTTAAGAGTTTCACCTCCCCTAGCTTGCATTTCTCTACTCCCTTTGTTTAACTCTGCTTATAGGTGGCGGTTTGCATTCAACAAGCTTTTGGGTTTACTTGCAGCTTAGAAATTATGTTTTGCGAGTTTTTAAGCATTATTTCCATAAGCAAGTTGATTTTCATAGTTAGCTCCTTGTTTTTCAGAATGTGGTTGTGACTAGCATTATTTTATGCATTTGTGCTATTTTTGAGAGTGGAGACTATAGATTCGATATGAGCTTTATAGTTACTTCTAAATTCATTGAATGTACCGTCCATTTTTTCAATTTCAACTTTATAGTTTTTGCATTCAGCGTTGTCACTTTTCAATGATAAGTTATCTAGACAAAGTTTTTCGTTATGCTCTTTAACAAAGAGGAGCTCTTTTTCAAGACTCTTATATCTCTTGTCCAGTCCGTGGAGATCTATACACGGTGTAGGAGGGTTATCTAAATAGCACACCTGATAGCTAGGCACGACGATAGTAGATCCTATATTAGCATTTGCTTGTAACCGGTGATTTTCTAACAGTAGTTTTGTGTTAATACGGCTTAGTTTCATAATTCTACGTTTGGCCTTTTCTAGCATACATAATGTAGAGGTAGAGTGACAAGCAAAAGTGGAGTTTGACTTCCTTACAATGTTTTTGGACGCGGGATGATTTGAACACATGGTTCCTTTGTCATTTTCCACTTGGCTTGATGTGTCTGAGGTGTCCTCCAACAGTAAATCTTCATCTGATTCCCCACTTGGATCCATAAGGAATTGATCTATTTCATCATCTATAGAGGGATAATCATATGTTAGCTCAAGTAATTTCCAGATATCATATGCAGTTGGAAGGGTATAGATGAGTTTGAAAATGTCTTGTCCAAGCCCACAGAATAGACTGTTCATAGCTTTGGCATTCAAATAACATTCGTGCTTATTTGAGTTATTCGAGGGCTTGACACACGTCTTGTACCAAACTTCTATGTCTAATAGTATAAGGAATTTCTTCATCAGTGTTCTCCATTCATTATATGTTGGAACACTTTTACTGATTTGGGCTAGCATCACTATCATTTGTTTAGGATGATTAGTTTGACCCAATATGTATCGTCTAGAGTCATAGGTTATTCTTTCCAGGGTTGCTACTTCAGAAGAACTCCAGAGAAATGCAGTTAGATGAATGCAGAATTCAGTTCGACGAAAGCTATGCGCAGTTCTACGATCGCCGAGCTCTGCTCGACGAACTCAGAGATCTACCTCTGAGTTTAGCTCAATGAAAGTTGAGTTCCGGTCGACGAACTCTAACCTCAACTCTGTAGCTTAGCTCGATGATATCCAACCTCAGTTCGACGAATGACATATTTAGCTAGGCGAACTCCAGGCTCTAATAGACAATTTCCAGGTTCAGTTCGACTAATTCTTTACAGTGTTTAGGCAGTTATATTTATTCAGAGGCAGAATGATATCAGGCTTAATTTCAGTTAGTTATACTATGGTATCTAATGCTAAATATTCTTAATGAATATAGTCATTTGTGGCAGCATTAAATTTGAAATTATCATAGAGTTATTATTCTAATTAATTACCAGGGCAGTTAAGGAATTGTTTTATTCCAAATATTTGAATCTACTTGTTACAAATCCTCAGAAATTCTTCAGACATTTCAAGGAATGTTTTCAAAAATCAAATGTTTGAATTCTTCTAAGAGAATATATATTCAGAAAATTGTCGGTTATTATAGAATGGATTTTGGGGTTACTAAATGAGACACACACAGGGATTTTGGATAACTTGCATCCGACTCTCTAGAGACAATCAATTTCACATCAGTCTGAAATTTCAACTAGAGATAAACAATATTTTTGAAGGACTACACCCTAAAGAAAAGTCTCCCTCTCCTGATCATAATCTCTACATAAATCAGAGGGAGCTTTTTGAATCATCAATCAACTTAGTCTTCTAAGAGACTGTTGATAGAGAAGACAACATCCTTTCTTTTAGTTTATTTCATAAACTGTGTATATGGTTTTTAACTCCCTTCAAAAGTTATCTTTTGGTCCCTAAATCACCTGATCAAAAGACTTAAACTTGGTTTTTGGGTACCTAATCAAAAGCTCAAAGGGTTGCTAGATCTCCCTTAGAAAATCGATCTTTTGGTGGCAGGGCACCTAACCAAAAACGTGTAGTTGATTCTTATTAGGGTGGTAGAAGAGTGGATGTACCCAAATTTATTGGGGAACCACTATAAATTTCCTTGTGTCATTTGTGATTGTTATTCTTCTTATTTGTGTGTTGTGCTTATTCTTTCTCTCTCTCTCTATATATACATCACTAATTTTAATCCGCTATAAAAATAAATTAAATTTTTTAATATACACTATTCACTCGCCTCTACTGTAAAGTAGATCTATCCCACTTTCAATTGGTATCAGAGGGAGGTTCTTTGGTTTTACAGGCTAACACTTGAACCATAAGATCTGATAGATTTTATTTTTACCTAGAAATTTATCATGACACAAAATAAGGAATATTCAACCACTAGGCATCTTGTGTGCAATCTAAATAGGTTTGCACTATGGAAGGCAAGGATTAGGTTATACTTGAACTCTATTGATGAAGATATCTACAACTCTATTTTGACAGGTCCACCTCTACCAGTGGCAACAATAAGTACCAGTGTTGTACCACCTCCAGAATGGACAGAAGCCCAGATGAAAACTAAAATTACTGATGCCAAGGCTATGAACATATTGGCCCAAACAATGTCAGATGACATTTTTCAGAAGGTGGTTGAATACAGCTCAGCTAAAGCTATTTGGGACTCCCTCAATACAATGGTTGCTGGATCTGCTAATGAGAGAAAAGATAGAAGATCACACCTTATCTCTCAATATGAGAACTTCAAAAAGGGAGAATCTGAATCTGTAACTAAAATGTACATAAGGCTCAGTTTCATTATTAATGAAATAAATACCTTGGAGAAGGACATCACATTGACAGAAGTCAATGATAAGATCCTCATGTGTTTCCCTAGCACATGGGATTCAAGGATCCGGACAATCAAAGAAACCAGAAGCTTAAATGAAATTACAACAGAGACCTTGTTGGAAAAGCTCATATCTTATGTGCAGCTCATGAGAACAAGGGAAGTTGAACCAAGGACTTCACCTACAGTAAGAAAAGAGAAGAGCATAGCTTTCCAAGCAACAGAAGAAGTAGAAGTTCTTCCAAAGAATGAAGATCTTATAGGTCACTTGGTTAAAAGATTCTACAAAATGGCAAGAAAAGACTTCAGGAGAAGATCTTCCAAAAATAATGACAAAACACCCACTAAATAAATTGTGTGTTATGGTTGCAGGAAACCAGGACATATTCTTCCAGAATGTCCTAAGAATTAGAAGAAGGATAAGAAGAATGAGAAAGAATCTAAGAAGCACTCCAACAAATCTTCTTCCAGCAAACACAAAAAAAAGGAGAGAGGATTTATTGCTGAAACTTGGAGTGAATCAGAAACTAAAACTTCATCCAGCTCAAGTGAAGATGAAGAAGGAGCAAAGGCTAAAGAAGTATGCATGATGACAATCAATACCTCACGCAGTAATTCTGAAGTTGAATCTGAGTCTAAAGATTATCAAGTAATATCTACCCTTAACTTTACTTCAGAACAATTTAAAAAGGATTTTAAATTATTATGATGATTTGATAAACACTGAGAAAGAAATAAAACTACTCAGAGAAAAATAAACTGAATTAGATAATCTATCATCTGAAAACATAAAACTTAAGGATGATTTGAAAATTGCTTCTGAACAAATAGTATCTGTAGAAAACACATTATCTGAGGCTAAAAGGTTTGACGAATCTCTTAATGAGAGAAGCATCAAACTGATGAATATCACAAGCACAATTAATGTCAGGCTAAATGGCAAACTAGGCTTGGGAGCTTCATCAAGTCAACTTCATCTATTATAGAAAAATATTTTATCTACACCTGTAAAATTTGTTTCTATAAATGGAAAAGAAGTATTACAAATTATAGATAAAGACACTGAAATTTTAAAAAAGAATAAACAAAATCAATGTAAAAAAATTTCAGAAAAATTATTTTCAAAATAATTCGTCGAACCGAACTCAAAGAAAAAATTATTATTCGTCGAACAGAGCTCCATGAACTATGAACGCAGGACATGAGTATAATTATTCAAATGGTGTTCGACGAAATCAATATGATTCATCGAATTGCGATCGACGAACGTGTAACACAGAAAATTGAGATTATTTTTCTATGAACGGAGCTCGACGAACTCACTCCCATTCGTCGAACTTAGCACGACAAACTCAATATAATTTATCAAACCCAACTTTTCAAAACAGAAATTTTAATTCTTTCCAAAAGTATAATCAAACTCAAAAATTTTAAATTCTTTTACTTAGTGGATTATCCCTCCTAGAAGATATCATCCACTTGGTTATAAGGATCAACCAGAGTGTTCTTATATTTCAAATAATCTTGAAAGAAAAATAGGACCCGAGGTAACTTGGGTCAAGAATATCTAATTTTGTTCTGTGCAGGAAAGAAACTATCCTACCATAGAGAAACAATGGTATTTGGATAGTGGATGCTCAAACCATATGATAGGAAGCAAAGAAAACCTGAGTGACTTCAAAGCTAAGCTTGAACCAAAATTCGTTTTTGGAGACTCCAAATATGGACAGGCAGAAGGCTTTGGCAATATCAAGGTTGAAGCAGATACCTTCAGGAAGGTAGCATATATGAATGGTCTCAAGCATAACCTTATTTCCATAAGTCAATTATGTGATTGAGGTTATCAAGTATCTTTTAACAAATGTTTATGTTCTATTACATTTGATGATAACAAAATTGTTTCAACTAGAGTTAGACATGGTAATATTTACTAAGTAAACTTTAACCCTACAAAATCTGAAATTTGTCTGTTCAGTTATATAAGTAAAACAAATAAATTATGGCATAAAAGATTAGGTCATATAAACCTTAGGACTATTGCTAAACTATCTAAGGACAACCTTGTTAGAGGACTACCTTCTGGTTCTTACAAAATGAAGGACTTTGCAGGGTTTGTCAACTAGGCAAACAAACTAAAAATAGTTTAAATCCACTTCTAAAAGTGATTCACCTAGGATTTTGTAGTCGCTATATATGGACCTTTTTGGACCTATTGCAGTACAAAGTTTGGGACGAAAGTCTTATACTTTAGTAATAATTGATGATTTCTCTAGATTCACTTGGGTGTTTTTGCTGAGAAACAAGTCAGATAACTTTAAAGTTCTTACAGACTTTCTTAGGAACATCAAGATTGAGTACTCTACTCAGATTGCATTGATTAGAAGTGATCATGGCACTGAGTTTGAATCTCTTCTAATGAAAGAATTCGGTGATAAAGAAGGTATCAGACATTGTTTTTCTGCTCCTACAACTCCTCAACAAAATGGGGTAACTAAAAGGAAAAATATACTCTTAATTGAATCTGTTGGAACATTACTTGCAGATGAAGACTTACCCCTATCACTACTAGAAAAGTGAGTATTGGCTCCACTTTTTTTGGCCAGGGACTAAAAATCGTGGCTAATACACTGATATTAGCCACGATTGTAAAAACCATGGTTAATAGTTATTTTATAGTCATGGTTATAAATAATGTGGCTAAAATAGATGTATTAGGCATGAAAACTAATATTCATGGCCAAAAACCCACGCGTTTATTTACCCTCCAACTCTTTCATCGCGATCTCAACACTAGCCATCACTACACGCCGCAGCCCCTCCCCTCACGACTCCACATAGCAGCCATTCCCACTTACGACTCCACGCCGCAGTCCCTCTCACTGGCTACTCCACGCCACAGCCTCCACGTCTCCTCTCCGATCAACATCTCACGACCATCGATCTCCACCTTCCGCCGGCATCTCTCCACAACCACGATGCTCCTGCTTCTCTACATGGTAAGCCCTAAATCTTTTACACTTGATTCACTTATGCTTCCGCAACCCGCACTTCAATTCGACTTCCATGTGCATTTCAACCTCCTAGTACTTTCTCCCTCCAAAATAATGATTCAAGCGTGGAAGAAAAAATGCGCGACGGGCAAAACCTGGTGCGGAAATGGCGAGGCAAGTGTAAATCACGATGGAGGGAAAACTTTGTGAGGCAGTATGTCCTTGCCCTCACCAATGTCTGCGAGCCTCCAGTACTGCTCATCCCCTTCCTCTCGCTGTTTCTTTGTTATGCTAGTCTTCATTGTCGATCCATTGTCTTCAAAATTTCAGGTTCTTTGAGAGCTTCATGAAGAAACTGCGGGGATGCGTGGAAGTCAGATGCATGTTTTGCTCTCATACTTCTACACTCTTCCAGATTTTTGATTGTTTTTGATCATTTTCTTTACAACTGCAGCTCCGTCCTATTTTAGTTCTATAAGAATTGATATTTTTTTCATAGTTGTTTGCTATGCTGTTTATGGTGTTTGAAGAAAACAGGCATAGGTAGTTTGGCCAAAATTCACCAATTAGATGAGTGAATGGAGTTAGTATAGAATGATTTTGTGTTAGAAGATGTAGAACCATGTAACATGAATGGAAGTTGTTAAAGATGATTCGAGTAATTTTAATGTCATGCCATGTAACATAACCAAAAACTTTCTATAGAAAATACTAAGGCGAAAGATGATGTCGATCATACTCTTACGATCGTCTAAATTTTATCCCCAATCGGCATCTGCATAGCCGTTTAACTCTTGTGTTTTCTCCTTATAGAAAATACCAAATTGTTTTGTGCCTTGGGTGATTTGGTTAAAAATATCTGATGGCCAGGATCGCTTGGCGGATAATTTAACGTAACTCTCAAAATACAAGTTAGGAAAAAAACATATAAATATGAAAAAATGAGTCGGTGGCAATCACGGTCTCCGATTGACCATCTGACGATCCAAAAATATAGATACATACATCCTCAAATATAGCATGCTTAAGGAGTACCCAGAGATATTCCACTCTGGTACCGTTTAAGTGTTGTGTTTATCTTTCCTTTATGTAATTTCGGGGACGAAATTCTTTTAAGAGGGAGAGAGTTATAACGCCCCGAAACTCAAAAGAGCGACGGGAGGCATTCTGAGCTAAGTTTGGAACTTGGTAGGGGTCACACGGCCTGGGACACAGGCGTGTCCCAGGGCGTGTCGTGCTCGGGTCGACGATCTGGCCGTGAGGTCGACGAATTTTGGAGTCGACGATCGTCGAGCAGCGAACACGGCCTGCGACACGGGTGTGTCCCAGGCCGTGTCCTTCATGGGATGAACCCGGGCTGTGACGTGGTTGATACACGGGGTTAGAACATGGGCCGTGTCGAGTAGACACAGGCGTGCCATTTGGGACACGGGCGTATCCAAGACCCGTGTCCTTCACGAGTTGGTGTTGGGGCTGTGTCGATGGAGGAACACGGCCAACCACACAGCCGTGTACTGGTTGACACGGGCATATCGAACCGGATACGGGCGTGTCGAGAACACGTGTCCTTTTCGGGACGCGTCGGTTTCGACGGCGAATGGGGAACACGGCCCTAGATACTGGCATGTCACAGGTCGTGTTCGGCCTAGATTTTGGATTTCAGATCCGGATTGTGGTCGTCCGTTTCCTTACTTTGGGATCCGACGGCTGGGGGTTATTCCTGATGGGATATACCCGGGTTTAGGGTTAGAAATCCTTCATTTCATCCTACCAATCTCTTTCTAAAGATCTAGAGAGAGGGGAGAGCAAGGAAGAAGAAGGAGGCTAGATCCGGTCACCGGCGGAGCTTTGGAGCTCCAAATCACGAGCCGACTTCAGATCTACGGAGGCAAGGAGATTACGGTGCTTTTCATCCGTATAGATTTCCATGGCGGCAAGGAAAAACGCGAGGGTAACGATTCTCATCCTAGGACATGCGAAGTCCTCTTTTCCATTGCATAGGAAGCCCACTCTCGCGAGTTTGCGGTGAGTTTGAGGCGTTCCTTTGGGTAGACATGAATAGTCCCCGTTGTGTACATCTAGAGTTCGTAATCAAGAATCGGACATAGGCATGATGTGTGAAGCCTACCCGGACAAGTTGGTCTGGATCGGTGATTTTGCATTGCATGAATGGCCGAAGAAGACTCCGCGCGAATGTTTGTTTTTCGGGTTTTCTACACGGTAGATTGCAACAGAGAGCCTTGGGGACTAACTCCAAGGTGCACCCAAAAAATGGGGCAGATGCGTGATTCTGCCAACATGGTGGCCTGGGAGCCAACTTGAACAGAACTGGGTTATGTGAAGTGTGTGACGGAAACTGGACTCGGGGAGGTTTGACCCGCGCATATGGCTTAAATTGTCATTGCGATGTGAGCAACGGGTCAGGCAGAACCGTACCTGTTCTATGTCGTTCGGTAGGAGTCATTGGCATAGATGAGGGTCTTCGGCGGTCTATGGCTTAAATTGACGTGACCCATGCCAGGAAGACAAAAATGCTCGCAAGATTGACCGTCCTAGTGGCGGTGGTGAGACCGAGACGTCTATGGCTTAAATTGACGTGACGTTGATCGGTTCACCGAGAATGTGCCCTGAGTGCACGGGGTTTGTGGTCGTGCGTGCTCATGCCTGTGATGAAGTGTTTATCTATACTGCTTGGTTATGCTAACAAAGTGCAGGGAAAGGAGCATCGCCGCCCCGAGTTTGCGGGCGGGATCGTTATAATTTGGTCAGCATAGCTGACCGTTGCTTTTGTTTGTCATCATGTGGTGGATTGTTGCTTGCAGGTGCTGCAGAGCCGAGCGGTAAATAGCAGGCTAAAGCCCAAGTTACTGAGCCGTCCCTCAAAGGACAAATTTTGAGTGTTTACTTGTTATATTCATGTATGACCGGCCTGCGTGTCGTGGTATGCAAGACACATTTTATTTGAGTAAACAAATGTAAGGCCTTAAGGCCGTGTACTTGTGTATTGTACTTCATTCTTGTTGGACTTGTAGTGGACATTCATTCTTTTTGGTCTGGGTTCTTTAATTTACAACTTTTATTAATTGCTTCCGCTAGAATGACTCTGTGTAGGACGTTGGTTATTAGTTGGATGGTATTCCATTGAGTAACCACCCGGTCTGTCTGTGGTATATGGCGTCAGACCCCGACCGGACCTGCTGCTATATTCTATGTGACGGATAGGGGGTGTTACGCCTAGGACATACGAAAACTATTTGAGGCTCAAAATTTGCGGTATTTTATGATTACAAAGATCAAACTTCCAGTTGCAGAGATCAAAGAATGGGTACATACATCCACGATTCAAGATACTTCAAATATTATTGGATCTATTTCAGGAAATCATGTTCCACTCACTCCTGTAATTCTTTCTGAAGTTTTTGTTTTTGTTAATGGTGAAGATGACATAGAATTATCTAGTTCTGAGTTTGATGAAATGCTAGATAGGTTGGGTCATTCCCAAGAAAATCCTAACCATTTCCTAAAAAAGAATTTCTCAATTGAATATATATTCTTAGCTGATATTGTTGGTAAGGTTCTGTTAGGCAAATATTCTGCTCATGATTATATAACCAGGCACCTGTTTCTCTTGATATGTGCCTTGGTTAATCAAAAATCAGTAAATTATGGATCAATCTTATTTGATTCAATTAAGAAGAAGATTAATAAAAAGGAAGTTGGTTATGGCAGAATCCTGGGGATATTCTTACAGGCTAAGTGTCCAGAACCTTTGGTCTCCCAGACCATTTATATTAATGCTTCAAAGAGGCTAACCTTTGCCCTCTTTGCAAGACAGGAGAGGGTGATCCCTAAGCCATCCAGGGCTAGCTCCTCCAGGCCAGCTTCTGAAAGCACAAGGGTTGTTAAATCCACTCTCCCAACACTAGCAGAAGTTTCTGCTCCTCATATTTCTTCCCCTCTATAATCTCCACACCATTCCCCTAGACCCTCCACTCCACCTTATCTACAATTACCTGAACAAGTTCCTTCTTCCACTCCACATGTTGATCCACCACTTCCTTAGTCACTAATACCACCTCATCTCATTGATGATATTCCATCCACATCAATCCATACACATTCCCCCATTCATCAGTCACCACCTCAATCTCCACTACTTTCCTCTCCTCCACACTTCTCTCTTCTACATTCCTCTCCACCACATTCAGCTCCACCTCAAATATCTCCACCACAATCACCTATCCAGGAGGAAATCATTCCAGATGACATCCCCTATGTCATTCCTCCTACCTCCATTCCTCAGGCATTCACTCTCTGTTCCACCTGTATAACTCTGCATCTGCACAAGCCACTCCTGAATATATGTATTTGGATTTTTCTTCCATTGCTGCTAATCTTCTTGATTTTATCACTCCAACACTCAAGAAGTTACTGGATGACTCCCTAGCTCCTATACTTGCTTCCATCTCTGAACTTTCTTCTAGAATTGACACTCTCTAAACTATCTCTTCTTCTAGGGGCCTAGATTTAGGTCTCCCTAGATCTAGGCAGGGGGAGATGTTTTATGAAAAAGCTCCAGCAGTTATAGTTGTAGCAGCAGAAGATCCAGACAGTCCAACAACAGTTTTTGTTCAATCATAGGATACATATATGATTAGTTCAGTTGAAGAAGAAGCAGCAGTAGTACCAGAAGTTATTACTGTTGGTGATGCCTTTATTCATCCCTCAGTCAACTAGTATTCTTTATTATCAGTTTTTGATACTCTACATAATGTTTTTTTAGTTTTTGAGCATGATCTTTCTAGAGCCATAGTATGTTATACTGCCCCTGTTGATCTTTTCATTTTAGAACTGCTAAGGAACAGACTTAAAGATTTCTCTACCAGTAATAATCCAGTCTTGAGACTGTAGTAGCTGATAATATAATATATATTATAGAGCAAGTTTCTTTCCCTCCCACTTTTGCATGGGATGAATCTCTAATGCCCAATTTTGATGATATTCTTTTTTAAGACATAGAACAAGAAGATGATAGTGTACATATATAAGTTGATAGAGATATTGTTCATACACAGCCAGAAGTTCAAGTTCTTGATCAGTCTAATTTACTTAAGTAGTTAGATGATTTATATGATCTCCCTGCAGAAGAATCTGATGATGACTCAGAGTCAGATGACTCAGAAGATTATAATTCTAAGAAAAGAAAATTCAAGAAAAAGAAGGCTCCAGTAAAGGTTGCTCCTAAACCCTCCTCTACAGCAGATGTTCCTTACTATGTTCTGTATGGAATCCCTCTCACTCCAGACCTACCTCACTGGATGAGATATTCCAAAAATGAAATGAAAAGGAGAAAGAAAATGAAGAGATATTCATCACCTACAAGTTCTAGGGGAGGTCCTCCTCCTCCTCCAGCAGCAGGAGCACCAGGAAATGTTTCTCAAAGGCTTACTTCTCTTCATCATTCTAGACCTTCTCAAGGCAAAAAATATAGACCTTCAAGGACAGATTATCAAAGCATTCAGCAGCAGCAAACAAAGCAAAGCAGCCAGCAGTCAAGTCAAAGAAGTTCACAGCAATCAGGTCAAGAGAGGCCTCCTTCATCAGTTTATGATCCATAGATGGATCCAAATTTTAGAATGGCTAGATTCAATGAGCTTATTGCTCTATCATAGATTAAGAAAGCAAAAGCAGAAGGAAAGGACACCTCTCAGTTCTCTACCATGTCCTCTTATAGACAGAAGGAGCTTGACAGATATCAGGTAAAGAACTTGTTCAATGTGGACAAGTACATGAGCTTGTATCTAGAGGCAGTTGTGCCAAGGACTACCTCTCTAAAGATCATTGGCTCTTAGGATTTAAATATGAGCCAAAGGGAAGCTGCAGATCGAAACAGGGAGTTAATCTTCACTAAATCATCTGCAGATTCTCCCTCTGATGCTTCTAAGAAAGACACTTGATTTCTGATCTCATGTTCTTAAAACTGTGTTTATGTTTTTGACCTCTCAAAACACTTTACTTTATATCTGCTGAAAGTTTTTCTACTTGATATTTTCTGCTTTGTGTTTTTCTATTGTATATAGTATCCTCACCCAAATAGGGGGAGATTGTTGGAACCCTTTTACTTATTTGGGTTAGGATCACTATCATTTATTTAGGATGATTAATTTGACCCAATATGTATAGTCTAGAGTCATATGTTATTCTTTCCAGGATTTCTACTTAAGAAGAAATCTAGAGAAATGTAGTTAGACGAATGCAGAATTCAGTTTGACGAAAGCTAAGCACAGTTAGATGATCGTCGAGCTCAGCTCGACGAACTCAGAGTTCTACCTCTGAGTTTAGCTCGATGAAAGCTGAGTTCCGGTTGATGAACTCTGACCTTAACTCTGCAGCTCGGCTCGATGATAGCCAAGCTCAGTTCGACTAATGACATATTTAGCTCAACGAACTCCAGGCTTTGATCGATGATTTCCAGGTTCAGTTCGACTAATTCTTTGCAGTGTTTAGGCAGTTATATTTATACAGAGGCAAAATTATTTCAGGCTTAATTTCAGTCAGTTATACTCTGGTATTTAATGCTAAATATTCTTAATGAATATAGTCATTTCTGGCAGCATTAAATATGGAATTATCACATTGTTATTATTCTAATTAATTACCAGGGCAGTTAAGGAATGGTTTTATTCCAAATATTTGAATCTAGTCGTTACAAATCCTCATAGATTCTTCAGACGTTTCAAGGAATGTTTTCGAAAATCAAATGTTTGAATTCCTCTCAGAGAATATATATTCAAAAAATTGTTGGTTATTATAGAATGGATTTTGGGGTTACTGGCTGAGACACACACAGAGATTTTGGATAACTTGCTTCTAACTTCCCAAGAGACAATCTATTTCACATCAGTCTGAAATTTAACATGGAGAGAAATAATACTCTTGAAGGCCTACACCCTGAAGAAAAGTCTCCCTCTCCTGATCATAATCTCTATACAAATCAGGGGAAGCTTTTTGCATCATCAATCCACTTAGTCTTCTTAGAGACTCTTGATAGAAAAGACAACATCCTTTCTTTTAGTTTATTTCATAAACTGTGTATAGGGTTTTTAACTCCCTTCAAAAGTTATCTTTTGGTTCCCAAGTCACCTGATCAAAGGACTTGGTTTTTGGGCTCCTAATCAAAAGCTCAAAGGGTTGCTAGATCTCGCTTAGAAAATAGATCTTCTGGTGGCAGAGAACCTGATCAAAAACTTGTAGTGGATTCCTACCAGTGTGGTATAAGAGTGGATGTACCCAGATTTATTGGGGAACCACTATAAATTTTCTTGTGTCGTCTATGATTGTTATTCTTCTTATTTGTATGATGTGGTTATTCTCTCTATATATATACCATTACTTTTAATCCTCTATAAAAAAAATAAAGTTTTTAATATACACTATTCACCCCCCTCTAGTGTAAAGTAGAAATTTCCAGATATCATATGCAGTTGGTAGCATATAGATTAGTTTGAAAATGTCTTGTCCAAGCCCACAAGATAGATTGTTCATAGCTTTGTCATTCAAATAGCATTCGTGCTTATTTAAGTTATTCGGGGGCTTGACACACGTCATGTACCAAACTTCTACGTCTAATACTACAAGGAATTTCTTCATCAGTGTTCTCCATTCATTATATTTCAATCCTATGAATAGAGGTGGTGCAGACGAATTTTCAGCGCATAATTTTTCATTCCCACTTGTCGATTCAAGGTTATGGTTGGCCATTATTCCCGGTGGTGAAACCGTTGTGGAATAACGTGGCTATGATACCATTGGATCGTGTGGCCAACCTTAGAGGGGGGGGGGGGTAAATAAGGTTTGCAGCATAGTTTGAAATTTTAAAAAAAATTCTGCAGGAAATCGAGTTCTGGAAGCTACCGCAGGGTGTTAGGTATCTAACGCGCGGCGGTACATCTGTGGACTCGTTTTCATGTGCAAGTTTGTTCGTAATCCCCACAGCACAAACACTTACATGACACAGCCAGAACAATCACATAATCAGATAAAGAAGAAATAGGAATTCCATTGTATGAATTAAAATGACAATTGTTCTAAATGATTACAAAAATGTGATCTCTGTGACGCCGGAGATCGAAAGCAATGGAATATAAAAACTCTTTTGGTTTCTATATCGATCCACTTCACGGACCGGTTGGATCTCTCCTTTTCCCTCCAGGAAAAGTCTTCAAGCCGGCTCTTCACCTCATCACATTGAAGGGTCTTAGAGCCCCGCAAGATCCTCCCCATCTAAACGTCCTTATCCCCAGGACAATGTTCCACGGAATCCTTCCCGGATTCCGACGACCATTACTGGTCGATTTTTCTCTCCTCGAGATTTAGAAAAGACAAAAAGATTACAAAAGTAAGAGATATAAATATTCAAAAGATGAAGTTCTCCCTCTTGAAGACTTCTCCATAGAACGATCCTCGGCCGGTGCTTGAGATCTTCATTTGATGGCAACCGGTCAGATCTTCGTACTCGATGTAGAACTTGGATCGCTGGAGTCTTTCAATCACGAGTGGGAGGGAGATTACTGTCTTCTTCTTCGATAGAGATTTGTGGAACAGGGTGCAAGAAGGTCGCTGAACCCTAGAATTCACGAACTCCCGTCCTTTCTGTTTCTCCAGATGTAAGGCACAAAAACCAAGGCGGCGTTTTATGTCTTATTGAAAATAGAGCTACTGTCGGCGGTAAGACTAGCGCCCGACGGCAGAATTGCGTGCTTGTTGTGTTAGTTGTCATCCAAGTATGGAATAATATTCAAAAACAAATATTTGCTGTTTCATCCTTGGTAGCGCCGCGCCGTTACCGCTAACACCGCGAGGTAATAATCGGCGCGATAATTCGGAACCATCGCGTCGATATTTGTCAAGAGGCTATCACGGCGCGGTAACGGCTATCTCTTGGCGGTATGTCCTTTTTTGAGAAATCTTGTACAACTTTCGTCAAGCACCTTTCATCGAGCGGCTAGCGCAGTGCGGTAACTAGTAGCATCTGGTAGTAGCAGCCACTCAACACCACTTTCTCAACACACTCAACGCTTTTCTTCTCAATGCTCTCGACGCGTTGTTGAGCGCGCTAGCGCGGGGCTGTAACATGTAGTGTTATCTGATAGCTTCCCGAGCGCCATGTCGAATAAATTCATTAGGCTAGCGCGGGAGGTAGTACTAGCGCTTTCTGATAGCTTCTCGAGCGCTATGTACATTTAATTCCAGCTACCGCCCAGCGGTAAATTCTGACGCCCGGCGGTATCATCTATAGGAAGCATCTTCTCTTCACTTGAACCTGTCAACCTGCACACTTTATCAACAGAAGACGTGATAAAATACAATATGGGAGTTGATATTCTCAAACTTAGGGAATCTGAAACATCACTTCCAACAATCATAACAATCATTGATAACACATATTATGCAGACCTCTAGGTTTAATATAGGTATGAAAGAACTTCTATAAACCTTTAAAGTAATTGTTATTCATTTTGTAAGATACTATGAAATGATGGTATAAATCATTTTAATTTTATATTTAAAATACCTAACATGCAATCCTAGCATAAAACTTCCCAGAGAGCAAGTAAGCTATACAAACCAGCGAGAAAGTAAATTAGCAGCTAACAAATTGTTCAAAATCATAAACAAGTTGTGGGCGTCGACAACCTCACACGAACCCCCAAAAACACAGGAGTATGTCTGAACAAATTAAAAACACAACAATAACCAACAAACTACTTCACGATGGTGAGGTGAAAAGTCACTGCTACAACTGCTATGCTGAAAACACTAGTCCGAGCTCCACAAACAACTACTATCTTGAACTTGAGGCATTCAAAAGATGACACCTCAGCAAGAAAGTATAAGTGGTGGCAGGAAATCAAATGTAGAATGATAAACAACGGTCAACAGGGGTACCAACCCAAGACCAAAAATACTGAAAGAAAGGTACAGTATGTATAACAAGTAAACAGTGAGAAACTTACGTGAGCATCCACGTATGCCAGACTACACTAAACATGGTGGAGAGCAATATTCTAAAGGTAAAGCTCTAATCTGATAGCCTAAACATATAGCAAAGGTCCTAATAGTTTAAACAAAAATTCAATGATTAGCACCGGTAAGCATCCGACAAATGTGGGGTGAGTTACCTCCTCCAACACACCCACATAACAAACTCCACAAGAGCCCCAAGGAAAACACCGATAAGCATCTGACAATAGTGGGGGGAGACACCTCCGTGAACACACCCACCAACTCCACGAGCACCCAAGGGAAAAAGAAGTGGTCTCATAACTCGACACACCAAAATTGGAAAATATCTAGTAACTGCGGTGGGAGATACCTCCGCCAGCACACCAGCAGTAACCCAACAACACCGGGGAAAATCCCATAAGGTACAAAAGCTCAAAATACAGGACGCTGCGGCTGTGGTTTAGTCCACTAACACAAACAACCTTAAAACAACTACTTATATCTCGAGAATGGCACAATCGACTAGACCCGACATCCTTAACTTTAGCGCACGGATCTTACCAAGAGAATCATGCCTTATCGGATAATCAACTAGGCTCGCCGAACAACTCCTCAAATAGACTTGACGAAATGGAGGCTCACTCAATAAATGAAGAACCTTTACAACGGATTAACGACTAAGTTATCAGACTATATGGACTTAAGCAAAATTTCACGGTTGATTTGGTAGATAAGAACATCAATTTGTCGGGTAGAAAAGTGAGGATCAAGGCACACAAAATCTTGATTTTTAAGTGGAATTAGAATGATGTAAAAATGATTATACCGCTTTAGGAATGAGAGGGAAGGAAAAAAACCACCACTTGCCAGGATTTCACCCGGAGTCGACCTCTGAAATACCCCACGTCGTAGATTGGTCCGAAAGAAGGCACGACGAAGAAAAATCTACAGGAAATCGGCCAAAATAAAGATTATAACCAAAAAACCTCGCGTGAAAAGGTCCCCAAAACGGGAAATACCTACCACATGTGCGTAGCTCTCGGCGAGGGATTTCCGGATCTATGCTCCGTTGAAGATTTCGTCCACCATGGCTCCCGGAATCGCGGCCGGAAGTTCACGAACGGAAGGAGTTGTCGCTCTCGCCACTCTGTTTCAGGTCGGTCCTTTGGAGAAGAATAATAGGATTTTCTCTAACCTTAAGTCTTTATATAGTTATTAATTATTAGGTGGATATAATGTTATTAATAAGTACAATCTTGTTGGGTACATTGGTCAAATATACCTGATTTGAAGAAGCCTCACCCAACTCAATGATATACATCATAATGTATTTGATGTATGTTGAGTTTACTTGTGCAGGTTATGTAATCACTGGACTGAAGCAAAAAGTTTCTAAGTCCATGTGTCGACACCCAGAGGGAAAGTGTCGACACTTAAGAAGACTTGTGTCGACACCCAGACAAGCAGTGTCGACACTTGGAGTCATTGTGTCGACACCTGGGATGCAGAGTCGACACCAGACAGTAAGTGTCGACACTTGGAGCTGTGTCGACACTCAGTGAAGAAAAGTGCAGACAGAAAGTGTCGACACAAGGAGCTGTGTCGACACCCAGTGAAGCTGTGTCTACACCAGAAAGTGTCGACATTTGGAGCTGTGTCGACACTCAGCAAAAGTCTGCAGAGACTAAGTTAAAGTGTCGACACTCAGAACAATGTGTCGACACTCAACAGAAGAGTCAGCACTTGAAGTAAGTGTCGACACTCAGCACAATGTGTCGACACACAACCAGAAGAGTCAACACATGAAGTAAGTGTCGACACCCAGCACAATGTGTCGACACTTAGCTAAAGACTCTACACTTGAAGAAAGTGTCGACACAAGGAGCTGTGTCGACACTTAGCAAAGATCAGAAAGATCAATAAAATTATTCTAAGTACAAGTGTCGACACTAAGGGAATATGTCGACACTCAGCTGAAGTCTCAACAAAAAGAAGGTGTGTCGACACAAGGAGCTGTGTCGACACTCAGCAAGTATCGACATTAAAGACTATGTGTCGACACCAAGAAGCTGTGTCGACACTTAACAGATTCAACACAAGAAGATGTGTCGACACAAAGGAGATGTGTCGACACTTAGAAGAATTCAGCTAAAAGATAGAAGATCAAGTACTTGTGTCGACACTCAATTTCAGTGTCGACACCTGAAGAAGAATCTGTGTCGAGACATACAAGGAGTTGTGTCGACACCTTGTAGATTTGTGTCGACACTTACACAGCATGTGTCGACACTTGGACTATAAGTGTCGACACTTAAAGACAGAATGTCTCGACACTTTCAGACAGTTAGAGATTTTCAAGAAATGACTGGATGACTTGACAGCTGCCGTTCCAGCCGGTCTACAGCACCTGTCAGAGATATCAGAAGTCAGTTATGGACCGGACCAGCCGGTTACCATGAAGAAGGCCTATAAATAGGCTCATACAGTTTACAGAAATGTTGTTGTTCAGTGGTTCAGATTGTTGAAAAACAAGTTATTAAAGTGGTACCAAGAGTATCAACACAAGAAGATCTTGCAGTCCAAGTGCAGATCTAAGAAGTTGGAGAGAGAGGGCTCCATCCAAGAAATCAGCCGTTGGAACTAGGCTGAGAAGAAGGGTTCAGATCTATTCTGAATTCTAAGTGGCAGAGGTCAAGGAACAACTGTAGAAGGAGACAATCTTATTCAGTTCTACTCAAGAAGCTTTGAAGAAAGCTAAGTCAGATTGAATCCAGCTGAGTTCTTCCAAGAACTCATCAAGAAACTCTCAACTCCCCTCTTTTATTTCTGAGTTGTTGAGTTAATATTTGTAATACATTTTTAACTTGTAGGATCCTTTGGATCTGAGTGAATTGTAAGCCTATAATTATAAAGGCTGATGGTAGGGCTTGAGAGCTTGAGTGTAGGAGATTGAGATCTCTGAGTGTAGGCCTTGTTGGCTGAGTGTAGGCCTTGGTTGGCTGAGTGTAGGCCTTGGTTGGCTGAGTGTAGGCCTTGATTGGCTGAGTGTAGGCTTTGGGATAAAGCTGAGTTGTAAGGCTTTGGGCCTGAGGTGTAGGAACCAATTTGGGTTCTGAGACAGTGGAGGAGTTTGGCCGAATCTAGTACACTGCTAGATAGGCGAAGGGGGAAAGTGGATGTACAAATATCTTGGGGAACCACTATAAACCACTGTGTATGCTGTGCTGTGCTGTGATTGTTGCTGTGCATGCTGTGTGTTTGCTGTGATAAAATAGTTAGTATTCTGTGATATAACTGATTGCTGCCATTTAAGTTTAAAAAGGATTAGGTCACCTATTCAACCCCCTCTAGGTGTTTAGGTATCATATCTTTCAAGTGGTATCAGAGGGAGGTTCCTCAAAAAGGACTAACAGTCTAAGGAGATCCTGTTTGGCAGATTCAGTGTAAGGCAAAACACAGATTCAAGAAATTCAAGAAAATCAAGAAACATGGGTTCCTCTGAGAATCACAAGGAATTGGGTTCCATGAAATTACCCATATACAGGAAAGAGATCTTTGGGATCTGGAAGGAAAGGGTAAGGCTGTTTATGGAGGCCTCAGACCCTAGAATCTACATCACAGTAAAGGAAGGGCCTTATGTGCCCATGAAGATTTCAGTTTTAGATGCAAATCAGAGAACTCCGAAGGATTTCTCTGAGATGACTAAGGATGAGATTGTCCTAGCCACAATGGACATGAGGGCACAAAACATTATAGTGAGTGTCATAGATGATGCAACATTTCAGAATCTTATACACTATAAGACAGCCAAGAAGATGTGGGACACTCTTATAGTGTATATGGAAGGATCTGAAGAAGTAAGAAAAGATAGAAAATCCTTGCTAAATTAGGAGTATGAGAGTTTTAGACAAGGTAAAGGTGATAGCATAACTGAGTGCTACAAGAAGTTCTACAGAATAGTTAATGAACTCATGTCTTATGGAAGAGAGTTCAGTAACTATGAACTAAATGACAAGTTCCTAAGGTCCCTAACCAAAGATTGGGACACAAAGATCTATGCCATTAGAGAAATGGCTAAGTTGGGGGAAATTCCTCCTCCTACACTGTTTGGCAAGTTGTTGTCATATGAAATGCAATTGACAGTGAGGAAGGAGGAGGAGAAATCAACAAGGACTGAGCACAAGTAAAGAACTGTTGCTTTCAAGACAGAAGTTCCCAGAAAGTGCAGGAATAAGTCATCAACTCCACCTCCAGAGGTAGTTGAATCAGAATCAGATGAGTCAGTCAGCACAAAGACTGAGAGAAGTGAAAGTGATGAAGACTTTGCTGCCTTCACTAGACACTTTCAGAAATTCTTGAAGAAGAAACAGTGGAGGTCAAGACCTTCTTCTTCAAAGGGAAAGGAAGTCTTTTATCAGGAGAAAAAGCCTTCAAAGAAAGACAGGAAGAGGACAAAGTCAAGCAAGGCAACTGGTTCAAAGATAGTGTGCTATTGCTGCAATAGACAGGGTCATGTTATTGCAGATTGTCCAGAGAAGAGAAAGGAATCTGGTGACAGGAAAAAGCCTCACTTCAAAGGCAAGAAAGAGAAGTCTTTTGTTACCAAGAAGGAGAAGACTCTATCAGATATCTCTTCTTCAGAAACTGAGTCTGAGGCTGAAGCCTACATAGGGCTGTTTGCTGAAGAAGAAGAAGAAGAATTCATGCAGATCATGGAGTCTATTTATGAACAAGAAGACAGTCAATGCCAAGGGCTAATGGCTTTGACAGAGAGTGCCAAAATCCTGGAGTAGCCAGGACCCAGTAAGGTACAAGGTTCATGTTCAAGTTCAGTTTCTTGTTCTACTTTAGATTCAGATTCTTCTTCATCAAGTGATGAAAGTGTATCTGAGTCTGAGGGTGATATTCATCAGCTTATAGATGAATATAAGGTGCTGTTGCAGGCTTACAAGAAAAGCAAGACCCTAGCCAAAAGTCAGGCAAAGGAAATTGTTATTCTAAAAGCTGCAGCAACAGATTTTGAGAAGCAATTTGATCAAAAGCTTAATGAAATAGCCAGGCTGAAACACATAACAGTGATTCAGATCGGCACTATCACCTTTAAGAATGATCAAATCAAGAGTCTGGAGATAAATCTTCAGAAAGAGAGAGATCTTGTTGCTAGGTTTTCTAAACCTAAGTCAGTGTTACCTTTAATTGATGAATTTGTTCATCATAAAGGCAAGGCTGGATTGGGCTTTATTAGACCTGCAGGGACTGAGCAGTCCAAGTCTAAGTCCAAGGGCAAAGCCCCAACATTCAACAAGGCTGCTGTAGACAAGACAGCCAAGGCTGTACCTAAGCAAAGGTACAATAAGTTTGAATGTTGGTGCTGTGGCAAAGTTGGCCATTTTGCAGTGCACTGTTGGCACAATGCTAGTGCCAAAGTGAGTAGCAAGCTACCTGGTGGAAAGCCAGTAGGTAGTTTTGTCAAGTTGCAGACTAACAAGTACCAAGGACCCAAGAATTCTTTGGGTTCTAAGGTTCATTAATCTGTTTTGCAGGTGAGTCCAAGTGGCCATACCCCTACATGGTACTTGGACAGTGGATGTTCCAGACATATGACTGGAACAAGAGAATTACTAAAGGACTACATTCCAATAAAAGGTGGTCCAAAAGTCACCTTTGGTGGTTCTGAAAAAGGAATCATCAAAGGGTTTGGTAACATTTCTACAAACTTGGTTACCATTACTCAAGTGGCTTATGTTAAAGGGTTGAAACACAACCTAATAAGTATAAGTCAATTAAGTGATGTAGGGTATGACATCTCATTTGTTAAAAATGGTTGTCATATCAAGAGGTCAAGTGATCAAGAGATCATTTTGACTGGTTATAGGAAGAGGAATGTCTACTGCCTAGACATTATGGTTGAGAACAATGGTTCTCCAGTTTGTCTTGTAGCTGATGAGACAGTCTCTCATTGTGTCAAATGGCACAAGAGGCTTGCCCATCTTAACTACAAGACTATTAGCAAACTCTTTAGCAAAGAGTTAGTGAGGAATGGTCCTCAAGTTAAGTGTGTCAAAGATGGTATTTGCTCAGCTTGTCAAAAGGGCAAGCAGACTAAATCCACCTTTAGAAGCATAGAAAACACAGATGCTGTGAGGTGTTTATACCTCTTGCATATGGATCTTTTTGGTCCAATGCCAGTTCACAGCTTAGGTAGGAAGGTCTATACCTTTGTAGTTGTCGATGACTACTCAAGGTTCTCCTGGGTGTTCTTCTTAAGACAGAAATCTGAAACATCTAGTGTCTTCCATAATTTTGTCAAACAAATTCAGAATGAACTAAACAGTACAGTGGTCAAGATTAGAAGTGACCATGGTACTGAATTTCAATCTGATAGCATGACAAAACTATGTGAAGACTTTGGGATATTTCAAGAATTCTCTTCACCTAGAACACCTCAGCAAAATGGCTTTGCTGAGAGGAAGAATAGAACCTTGATAGAGGCTGGTAGGACCCTACTAAGTGATACATCACTGCCAGAATATTTCTGGGCTGAAGCAGTTAACACTACATGCCATGTTATAAATAGGGCTACCATCACTAAAAGGCTTAACAAGACCCCCTATGAAGTTGTGAAAGGCAGGAAACCAAACCTATCCTATTTTAGGATCTTTGATTGCAAATGCTTCATACTTAACAATGGGAAGTCTTACTTAACTAATTTTGCTGCCAAGTCCCAAGAGGGAATTTTTGTTGGGTACAGCAATAACAGTAAGGCTTATAGAGTCTACAACTTGACTACACAAGTTGTAGAAGAATCTGTGCATGTAGTTTTTGATGAGACTAAACTTATTAATAATGAGTTGTCTAGTAGTGTATGCAGCCCCACAGGTTTGACAAAGAAAATGGACAAGCTTACTATAGAAGAAGTGCCTGCTGCAAGACAGCAAGTAGAAGACAGTAGCTGTTGTCCAGGGGGAGAACTACATGTGCCAATTGCTGAAGAAATCCAAGGAGTACAACATGATGCAGATGCTGAAGTGGTTCAACCAGAAGTTAGGATGACTCCAGCCCACATGCATCTTAGAGATCATCCAGTAGAGCTGATTATTGGAGATCCAAGACAAGGAGTTCAAACCAGGAGTAGAAACATGAATGCAGCAATCTACTCTAGCTTTCTGTCACAAGTTGAACCTAAGAAGTTTGAAGAAGCAATACAAGATCCACAATGGACTGAAGCAATGCAAGAAGAGCTTAATCAGTTCAAAAGGTGCAAGGTCTGGAAACTTGTTCCTAAACCTAAAGACCACAATGTAATAGGAACTAAGTGGATCTACAGGAATAAGATGGATGAACAAGGGGTCATCATTAAGAATAAGGCAAGATTGGTTGCTAAAGGATATAGGCAAGAAGAAGGTATTGATTTTGATCAAACCTTTGCTCTAGTAGCCAGACTGGATGCCATAAGAATGTTCTTGGCCTATGCAACCTATCAAGGATTCAAGGTTTACCAAATGGATGTCAAGTCAGCATTCATAAATGGTAATCTTAAAGAAGAAGTCTATGTGGAACAGCCTTCAGGTTTTGTTGATCCAACTCTACCTCATCATGTCTATAGACTTAGGAAAGCTTTATATGGGTTAAAGCAAGCCCCTAGGGCTTGGTATGAAACCCTATCTAGTTTCCTCATTGAGAACAAGTTCTCAAGGGGGAAAATAGATAAGACTCTATTCCTTAGGGAATCTAGAGGCAAAGTTATACTAGTCCAAATATATGTAGATGACATTATATTTGGGTCTACTGAAAGCAGCCTTTGCAAAAAGTTTGCTAAACTGATGCAAGGTCAGTTTGAGATGAGTAGTATGGGAGAGCTGAAGTTTTTCTTGGGTCTCCAAGTTAAACAGACTGAGAGTGGTTTGTCCATTTGTCAGTCAAAGTTCACCCTAGAACTCATAAGGAAGTATGGTATGGATTCATCCAGCACCATGAAGACTCCTATGGGGTCAAGTATGTCTCTTAGCAAGGATGATGCAGGGAAACCTGTAGATGAAACCTTGTATAGAGGGATAGTTGGCTCCCTATTATACTTGACTGCTAGTAGACCTGACATCATGTATGCTACATGTGTTCGTGCCAGGTATCAAGCCTGCCCTAAAGAGTCTCATTTGACAGCAGTCAAAAGAATATTGAGATATCTAAAGGGCACTCCCTATCTAGGCCTCTGGTACCCTAGGGATGGAGATTTTGATCTAACAGGTTATTCAGATGCAGACTTTGCAGGATGCAAAGAAGATAGAAAGAGCACTACTGGAACCTGTCAATTCCTAGGTGGGAGACTAATTTCATGGAGTAGCAAAAAGCAAACCAGTGTGGCTATCTCCACAGCAGAGTCAGAGTATGTAGCTGCAGGAAGTTGCTGTGCTCAACTTCTGTGGATATAACATCAGCTAGAGGACTATGGATTTCAGGTAAGTAGAACTCCACTTTTTTGTGATTCTACAAGTGCTATTTCAATAGCTAATAACCCTGTATCACATAGTAGAACTAAACATATTGAAATTAAATATCATTTTCTTAGGGAGCATGTAGAAAGAGAAGATATTTTACTTGAATATGTTAAAACTGATAATCAAATAGCTGATATGTTTACTAAGCCCCTAGAAGAAGCTAAGTTCAATAGATTCAAAATTGAAATAGGAATGTTAAACTTAGAGTAAGTTTACAGAATTAAAATTGGCTAAGTAAAAAAGTGTCGACACATAGACAAGTCTATGTCGACACAAAATAGTGGTGTCGACACTTCAGGAAAAAGGTGTCGACACATCCAGGATGTTGGTTTCGACACTTCAGAATGTTAGTGTCGACACATGACAAGTCGGTGTCGACACATCCAATATGGTGTCGACACTTATGTTTTACTCAGAATTTTCTAAGTAAAGTCTCGACAATGTGTCGAGTTATGTTGTGTCGACACATAACCAAGTGTCGACACATAAAATCTGTTGACTAAACTTGTGTCGACACATATGTGTCGAGACATTATAAGTCAGTGTCGACACTTATTACCAGTGTCGACACATTTTAAGTTAGCCGTCCCGCCTGTTCATCTTCAAAATTAGAAAGGTATAAATAGGGTTCTGTCTTTGTTTGTCGACACGCTTTCAAAGTTTTGAGACCAAAACTACTGTGTCGACACCTCTCTTTTCTAAAGACAAATTCTACAAACCCTAATGGCACCTAAGCTTGAGGAGAACGTTAACAAAGGATATGAGCTTGTGCGCGGCGCGTTCGACGATGTCGATCAAGAAATTCAGGCAGTAGTAACCCTAGTCGCCGACTCTGGGTTAGAGTACTTAGTTTCCGAACCTACTAAGATATGGAAGAAAGAGGTTCTTGAATTCCTTAATGGAGCTACAGTAGATGAATCTGGATACAGAATCAAATCCAGAGTTCATGGAACTAAGGTCAAGGTTTCACCTAAAAATCTGAGGAAGGTGCTCCAGCTACCAAAAACTCAAGATGAAGAAGAAATTACTGCATCCAAGACCAGGGAAGCTCTAACCTGGTGTGGAATTGATCCAAAGATGAAGATTGGTTCTGTATTTAACAGGAAAGGCATGAATAATCAAGGAAAATTCATGTCTGAGATTGTTGGAAAGGTCTTACTCAGTAAGCCTGGAGGGCATGACAGAGTGTCTGCCTATATGTTTGGAATCATGACAAGGATAATCTTCACTCTGAAAACAGACTGGTCTATAGTGGTTTATGAGAAGATTAAGGAGAGCTTGAAGAAGCCCAATCTGGGCAGAATCATTAGTCTCAACCTAGCTGGTACCATACCAGAGGTAATGAATACTGCTGCAGGCAGCAAGATAAACCATATGAGGAAGATGGATCAAAGGATCTTTTCAAGATGGGACAGGGTGTTGTCCAAGGAACTGCCAACCCCAGAGAAGACAATTACTGAGAAAGACACTCCTCCAAAGAAGAAAAGGAAAACAGCTCCTGTGGAACAAGTGTCCACTAGCAGTTCTGGGAGTGAATAACATGTTGTCTTCACTCCAGATGAGCATGAGGAAGAGCCTGCAGTGAAATCTCCTGCTGCTCAAGAGATTGCTGAGATCCAGGGGGAGCCTCCAGTTGTAGAAGAACCCTCTACACTGGACAGTGAGCAAGCCACCACCATCATACAAGAGGTACTCACTGACCTAAATACTTTAGAATATCTTAAAGAAGATGCTGATTTGTCTGATGTTCCTCAGCAAACTCAGCTGCCTAGTCAAGCTCCAGATGTTGTTATAGAAGACACATCTGCTGTACAAGAAGAGATTCTTGATCCAGTAGTTGAAGAGCAAAGAATGTCTCCAGCTTCTTCACCCCCTGAATACACCATGGAAGATTTATTTCTCAATCTAGATCAAGCAGATTTTGACATGGACAAGGATGCTGCTGAAAAAGATCATGCTGCTGATGAGGGGGAGCAAGTGCAAGTTATGGAAGATCCTTTAAGGCCAGAAAATGAGAAGGCACCTGATGTGCAAGCTGACAGACCTCCAAGCCCTAAGGATAGGGTTGACATAGCCAGCACTTCTGCCTCTGAAGATGAGGAGAGTGCTAGGGCAAAGAAGAAGAAACTGTATGTCTTTAAAAGGAGAAGTCAGAGTTACAAGAAAGCTCTACAATCTATAGCCCCACAGCCTATAGTTCAACAAGCTCCAACTGTTGATTATAGTACATTAATGATTGCAATGCAGATAAAACTGGATGAACAAAGAAAAGCTATAGAGGCTTATGTGGATGAAGGGCAGAAGTCATTACAATTTGATCTGGCCCAAGATATAAAGTCTATAAGGTTTGAAATGAACCTTAACAAGAAGGAGATGAATGAATGCTTCCACAAAGGTGGAAATGCAGTGGTGTATTTGGCAACACACCAAGAGAAGATCAAAGAACAAGTGGATGACATAGCATTGAAACAAGGATATGTTCTTGAAAATCAGTTAAGAATGAATGACAATTTGACTGCCTCCCATAATGCTATAGTCACTGAGTTGAAGAACAAGGCTGCTGACCCTTCTACATCTTCTGATACTATCAAAGCTGAATTTGACAAAGCCTCTCAAGAAGAAATTTCTGTTATTAAGTCTGCCATCCAAGCCTCCCAGAAAGCCATCTCTGAACAACTTCAAAAGCTCAAACCATTCTTCAAAGAGGGAATCAGATACTTGGATAGTCAAATAAGATTTCAAAAGGATGATGTCAGAGATCATATGGCTAGAGAAGTCATAAAGGGGGAGAGAGTTTTAGTCAAAGCTAGCTCTGGCCATGCAAAGTGGATATCAAATTCCATCAGAGCTACACTGGGCTATCCTCCACTTTGTGATGATGACAATGTGGCAGAATCTGGAATTCAACCTGCATATCTTGGAGGTGAGCAACCAGAGGTAGCTCAAGTGATATATCCTCCACCAGATTTTGACATGGTGCAAGCTGACATTCAGCAGATGTATAGCCCAACTGAAGGAAAGTCTAATGTTATTCTGGATAAAGTGGTTCAGCCTATTACTGAAGCCATGCAAGAGGCATTACAGAAGGAGGAAGAGACAAGGTTGTCTAAGAAGAGGTTTAGGGAACAAGCAGAACAAAGGACAGACTTTGAACAGTGGAGCCCTACCTCTAGGAATATAATTTTAACTGCCTGGAAAGATGCCAAGGACAATACTCATGACAGGAACAAATGGTTTTCTGAAGCAGAATAGAGAAAACATGAGATCAGGCAGGAAGCAATAGTTCAGTATAGAAGGAAGGCAAAGATGGGAAAGCTACCTCCTACTGCAGTGGAGCCTAGCAAGTACTTTCCTAAGCCATATCACTATTTTGAGAGGCAGAAGATCAAGGCAGAAGAACTCAAAAAGAAAGATCTAAAAGGCAAGAAGCCTGTTGATGCTGAAACTGTTGATGCCCCTGTCAAAGCTCAAGTTCAAGCTGACAAGGGAATAGTTATCAAGGAACCTGATCAGAAATAGATTAAGATTTTACTTGAAGATTATTTTGTAATCTTTTAAATGTAAAACATTTTTTGTAAACTACTGAAAATGTATAAGAAAAATGTTAGAACAATATATGATCAATATATTTCATGATTGTTCTGTGAATGTGTCTATTTCTTATTTGTTCTGAAATGATGAATGTGTATACATGTGTGAATTAATACATGTTTATGTTTACCCTGCTGAATATAACCTGCTTTACATCATTTTGTAATTTTTAATTATGAATGGTGTATATCATTGACTAAGGGTTATGACTTCTCCAAATATGGGGAGATTGTTGGGTACATTGGTCAAATATACCTGATTTGAAGAAGCCTCACCCAACTCAATGATATACATCATAATGTATTTGATGTATGTTGAGTTTACTTGTGCAGGTTATGTAATCACTGGACTGAAGCAAAAAGTTTCTAAGTCCATGTGTCGACACCCAGAGGGAAAGTGTCGACACTTTAGAAGACTTGTGTCGACACCCAGACAAGCAGTGTCGACACTTGGAGTCATTGTGTCGACACCTGGGATGCAGAGTCGACACCAGACAGTAAGTGTCGACACTTGGAGCTGTGTCGACACTCAGTGAAGAACAGTGCAGACAGAAAGTGTCGACACAAGGAGCTGTGTCGACACCCAGTGAAGCTGTGTCTACACCAGAAAGTGTCGACATTTGGAGCTGTGTCGACACTCAGCAAAAGTCTGCAGAGACTAAGTTAAAGTGTCGACACTCAGAACAATGTGTCGACACTCAACAGAAGAGTCAGCACTTGAAGTAAGTGTCGACACTCAGCACAATGTGTCGACACACAACCAGAAGAGTCAACACATGAAGTAAGTGTCGACACCCAGCACAATATGTCGACACTTAGCTAAAGACTCTACACTTGAAGAAAGTGTCGACACAAGGAGCTGTGTCGACACTTAGCAAAGATCAGAAAGATCAACAAAATTATTCTAAGTATAAGTGTCGACACTAAGGGAATGTGTCGACACTCAGCTGAAGTCTCAACAAAAAGAAGGTGTGTCGACACAAGGAGCTATGTCGACACTCAGTAAGTATCGACATTAAAGACTATGTGTCGACACCAAGAAGCTATGTCGACACTTAACAGATTCAACACAAGAAGATGTGTCGACACAAAGGAGATGTGTCGACACTTAGAAGAATTCAGCTAAAAGATAGAAGATCAAGTACTTGTGTCGACACTCAATTTCAGTGTCGACACCTGAAGAAGAATCTGTGTCGAGACATACAAGGAGTTGTGTCGACACCTTGTATACTTGTGTCGACACTTACACAGCATGTGTCGACACTTGGACTATAAGTGTCGACACTTAAAGACAGAAAGTCTCGACACTTTCAGACAGTTAGAGATTTTCAAGAAATGACTGGATGACTTGACAGCTGCCGTTCCAGCCGGTCTACAGCACCTGACAGAGATATCAGAAGTCAGTTATGGACCGGACCAGCCGGTTACCATGAAGAAGGCCTATAAATAGGCTCATACAGTTTACAGAAATATTGTTGTTCAGTGGTTCAGATTGTTGAAAAACAAGTTATTAAAGTGGTACCAAGAGTATCAATAGAAGAATATATTGCAGTCCAAGTGCAGATCTAAGAAGTTGGAGAGAGAGGGCTCCATCCAAGAAATCAGCCGTTGGAACTAGGCTGAGAAGAAGGGTTCAGATCTATTCTGAATTCTAAGTGGCAGAGGTCAAGGAACAACTGCAGAAGGAGATAATCTTATTCAGTTCTACTCAAGAAGCTTTGAAGAAAGCTAAGTCAGATTGAATCCAGCTGAGTTCTTCCAAGAACTCATCAAGAAACTCTCAACTCCCCTCTTTTATTTCTGAGTTGTTGAGTTAATATTTGTAATACATTTTTAACTTGTAGGATCCTTTGAATCTGAGTGAATTGTAAGCCTATAATTATAAAGGCTGAGTGTAGGGCTTGAGAGCTTGAGTGTAGGAGATTGAGATCTCTGAGTGTAGGCCTTGTTGGCTGAGTGTAGGCCTTGGTTGGCTGAGTGTAGGCCTTGGTTGGCTGAGTGTAGGCCTTTATTGGCTGAGTGTAGGCTTTGGGATAAAGCTGAGTTGTAAGGCTTTGGGCCTGAGGTGTAGGAACCAATTTGGGTTCTGAGATAGTGGAGGAGTTTGGCCGAATCTAGTACACTGCTAGATAGGCGAAGGGGGAAAGTGGATGTACCCATATCTTGGGGAACCACTATAAACCACTGTGTATGTTGTGCTATGCTGTGATTGTTGCTGTGCATGCTGTGTGTTTGCTGTGATAAAATAGTTAGTATTCTGTGATATAACTAATTGCTGCCATTTAAGTTTAAAAAGGATTAGGTCACCTATTCACCCCCCCTCTAGGTGTTTAGGTACCATATCTTTCAAATCTTATGCACAGGCATGCGAGAAATGAAATTAGGGCTTAAGATTGTTTCGAATAGAAAAGTGATCAACATGAAAGTTGTTGATCTCGTCGAGAAAAATAAGTTTTATGTTAACCATTTTTTATTTGATACTGCATTGACCTTCAAAATGGCGCCCGAAAGTACAAGAGAAGAGCAGGCCCAAATTTCCCGAGTGAAAGGACTTTCGAAAAACCAAGGTGGTTTTTCGAAAAACCAAGGTGGTTTTTCGAAAAACCAAGGTGGTTTTTCGAAAAACCAAGGTGGTTTTTCGAAAAACCAAGGTGGTTTTTCGAAAAACCATCGTGGTTTTTCGAAAAGACCATGATGGTTTTTCGAAAAATCAGGATTGTTTTTCAAAAAACCATAAAAATCATCCTGATTTTTCGAAAAACCTGTTTCGACTTTGTTTCAGGGTAAAATGACGATACGAAGCTAAACACATCCCGTTTCGAACGAAATTAACACAGTAGGTAAATGTTGGCACTACAAATCTAACGACGAAGAAATGATAAAATCCTGTTAAAATTCAATAAGCCGCAGACGCCCCCTTGGATACCCTGTTGAAAACTCAACAACCCGAAGGAGGATACGCCCACTTATAATGTTGAAAGTTTTCCCGGATCGTGGAGTTAGTAGGGGTTATCTCAACAAAGCAGTAACAACCAGCAACACATGCAGCACAAGCTTCTTTATTGATCAAGAGCAAACTTCTTTACAAGGCGAGACATACATGGCGAGACATGCTTCACCAAAACCCAACACCGGGAGAGCAGAGACAGTTACAAAGACAAGAACAAAAAACAAGCCGCGCGGACTCAATCAACAAGCCGCCGACCTACTGCTGTGGAGTCCGCTCAGTCCGCCAGGTCGCCAGACCGCAACCAAAGCCGCGCGGACTACCCCTTATTCCAATGCTTAGCTCTTCACCGCCGATCTGCAGGCCGCCTGACCGTGAGGTCGCCTAGTCGCCAGACCGCACAAGCTGCGTTATCGAATGGAACAGTCCGCCTGAACAGGAGACTTCCCGAACTCCTAACCAAGTTGCCAAAAAGAAGACCGCTTAGTCGCTATCCGCGACCTGCTGTTTACCGCCTGTTGGTTAACCGCAGAGTCCGCACTATCCCTGACCGCAATAAGAGCCAAGTCCTGGCTTTCCAGCGCTATCCGCACAACCTGCACAGCACAACCGGGTCAACTCTCTATCCGCGCGGACACCAAAGTCCAGACCGCAGCAACTTACGCGAGCTCAATTACTGTTCACTTACTTCGGTTCAGGTTCCGTTACTCCTGATGTGACATGGGTCCTATTTATAGGCACGATGATGAGTATGGTCACCGCCCTAGCCGCTAGGAGCACCGCCACATCCCGGAGCAAGAACTAGTGTGTCCGCCAGCCCGCGGACACACATACCAGTTCGCCGCTCCTGTGCAGATAGCCAGTCCGCCCTAGCTTCTCCAAGGACGGACTCCAATATCCAGCCCGCCTTGCCGCCAGAGGCCAAGCCAGGACCACCACAGCCGGACTCCACAACAGCCGTGTCTGCCAATCTGCGGACAAGACATCAGCCCGCAAACCCCGAGCCCGCAGCCTCGCCTTCAAGGCACCTGCCGGACTCAGCGGACACCCGGCTACCGTCCGCAACTCCTGAGTCCATTGCCTCTATCTCCAAGGCACCTCCGGACTCAGCGGACACGCCGATCCAGTCTGCTTACACAGCAAACTCCAATCCGTAATCCTGGGCTCATAACCTCATCACAAGGCTAAACCGAACTCAGCGGACTCCAGCTTCAGTCCGCACGCTCTTGCACAGGCAATCCTCCAGTCCGCATACCCCCAAGCTAGCAATTAAGGCATCAGCACTTCTACTAGGCTTGGCGGACTGAGAAAGCAGCCCGCGCTCCACTGCGCGATCTCCCCGGACTGAGCCATCCTGGACTTGGTTCAGATCACACCAAGTCCAGTCCACTGGCCACATGGGCCAGTCCGCACTTACTGGCGGACACTGGATCTAGCCCGCCATACCGGGCGACCTCCAGTTTCTGTCCGCGCTGACCGGCGGTCTCCGTGGCTTCTACTTGCCGCTCCACTGGAGCAAGACCAAGGCAACTGCCAAACCGGTCTGCCGAGCTCCAGTTCATCAGTCCGCTTCATGCCGGACTCCGCGGATAGGATTTCTATCCGCCCGGTAACTTCCTGGGAACCAACTGCCTGCTGAATAATCCCCGGCCTGACAGACCGCCGCTGCTGTCCGCGTAGTCCGCGCGAACAGACCGCCCAGGCTGCCACAGAGCAAACCGCCTGCAACATCTCTGCCGACTTAGCAGTCCGCAAACCCTGTCCGCGTAGTCCGCGCGGATAGGTTGCCCAAGCCTTCCATTCACCCACTTTCACTTCACAAGTTTCAACAAATTCGACGTACCATTCTCGAGATATTAATTTCTAAAGTTTACGACAAACGTAAATAATAATACAAACTACAAACGCGCGCCGATACTCCAAAAATGCTCTGATCGCGACGAAACTTGACGAGCAAGACAAAAATTATTTAACGGACGCGAAAACTCCCTAACGACATCGCGCCGTCAACTTGACGTTAAAAGTAACGCCCTGACATCATAAATACGTTATTACTGAATTAAATAATTACTGAAAAATCGGGGGCGTTACAGTCACCCCCCTAAAAAGAGGTTTTGTCCTGAAACTTAACACAACTCCAAAACTAAACCAAAAGAAATAGCCAAATACCAACAAATTGGAGACGTACCTGAGAACTCGGGGAAGTGATGTGAATGAGATTGCCTAATTGCTGACTCTAATTCCCACATCGCGCTCTCAACGTCTTGATTATGTCAAAGAACTATAACCGTAGTAATTGTCTTTCTCCGCAACACCCGATCCAGATTCTCCAGAATAAGAACAGGTTAATCAACGTACGAAAGATTAGACTGCAACTGGGGAACCGAGTCGAGGATATGACGATCACTAAGAACACACTTCCACAATTGGCTCACGTGAAACACATCATGGACACCAGGGAAGGTAGCAGGTAGATCCAGCCTATAAGAAGACACTCCGGCGCGCTTAATAATCTAGAAAGGTCCCACATGCTAGGGATCCAGCTTATGGTTCCTTCCAAATCTTCTAACGCCAGGCATCAGAGAGACCTTCAGAAAAACCATGTCCCCAACTACGAACTCCAGATCAACCCTTCGCTGATTTGCATACTTCTAATAGCACTCCAGAGCTACACGAAGCTTTTCTCGAATATGGGTTACAACAACACTCACCTCTTCTAGGGCTTCTAGACCTAACAACGGTCACTCACCAACCTCAGCCCCAAAAAAGGGAGTCCTATAGCGCATCCCGTACAAAGCCTCAAATGGTGTCATCTGCAAACTTTCTTAATAACTATTATTGTACATAAACTCCATCAGTCTGAGATGCTCGTCCCAAGCTCCACCATGGTCCAAGATATAACACCTTATTATATCTTCCACAATCTGACTAACTCTCTCTCTGTTTGACCATTAGTCTGTGGATGAGATGCGGTTGAAAACCTGAGGTCAGTGCCCAATGCTCCTTGAAAGCTCTGTCAAGATTGGGACATAAACTTGGAGTCTCGATCTGACATGATACTCACTGGCACTCTGTGTAATTGGATGACCTCTTCCAAATACAACTCAGCTATCTTCTTCATTTTATACCCAATCTTGAATCGTACAAAGTTCGCACACTTCGTCATTCTATCAACTATAACCCAAATTGAATCAAGCCCTCGAGGAGATCTTGGCAGACCGGTGATGAAATCCATCGAAATACTCTCTCACTTCCAGCGTGGAATGTCTAGCAGTGTTAATTTACCACCAGGCCTTCTATGGTCAGCCTTAACACGCTGGCACGTGTAACACTCTGACACAAAATTTGCTATATCATTCTTCATACCTGACCACCAGACAATTTGTTTCAGATCTCTAAACATTTTGGTGGAACCAGGGTGGTAGGCAATGCTAGAACCATGTGCTTCACTGCAAATCTTAGTCTGAATATCACCCACTATGGGGATACAAAATCAACCTCGGTACTTCAGGGTATCGTCTGCATCTATGGAAAGGTCAGGCAATTCTCCCTTCTATGTCCTCCCTCGAAGATGCTGAAGATCTAGTTCTTTCTTCTGATGCAACCTGGTGAGCATAATCCACGACGGCTCTACTTCCTCCAAGCAGGAAGACCCAACACTACTGCCGACTGAAATGTCCATTAGTTAGAACTCATCCACCAAGGACTGCACAGAGAGGTTGAAGATCTGCGTGGTATTTCTGCTCAGGGCATTGACTACCACATTAGCTTTACCTGGATGATAAAGGATCTCTACCTCATAGTCCACAACGTACTCCAACCACCTATAGTGGGGCAAATTCAGATCCTTTTGAGTGAAGACGTACTTTAAGATCTTATGGTCTGTATAAATCTTGCACAACATGCCAAACAATAGATGTTTCCAAAGATTCAGGGCCTAGATCACAGCCGCAAACCCTAGATCATGCATAGGATAATTCTTCTCATTGATCTTCAATTGTCTCGATCCATACACAATCACTTTACCTTCCTGCTTCAAGACACATCCAATCCCAATGTGTGACGCATCCACATATGTAGCATATTCCACCCCCTCAGTAGGTAAGGTCAACACTGGGGTAGTGCACAATCTCCTCTTCAATTCTTGGAAGGCTCCCTCACACTCGTCACTCCAAACAAAAGTTGTGTTCTTCTGTGTAAGATTAGTCATTGGGGCAGACAATACTGAAAACCCTTCCACCAAGCTTCTATAATAACCTGCTAACCCTAGGAAGCTTCTGATCTCCTTAGGTGTAGTTGGTATCTTCCAATCCATAACTGCAGAGATATTTTCTAGATCAACTGAAATCCCATCTTTACTCACCACATGACCCAGAAAGGATACCTGAGGTAGCCAGAACTCACACTTGCTCAGCTTCACATATAACTTATGCTCTCTTAGGGTAGAAAGGACCAATCGCAAGTACAGGGCATGCCCCTATGCACTTCGAGAATATACAAGCACGTCATCAATGAATATGACTACAAAATGGTCCAAGAAATCCTTAAACACTCTATTCATCATATCCATAAAGGCAGAGGGTGTATTGGTCAGTCCAAAGGACATTTCCAAGAACTCCAAATGTCTGTGCTGAGATCGAAAAGCTGTCCGCGGAACATCAGAATCATGGATCCTTAACTGGTGGTAGACTGAGCGAAGGTCAATCTTGGAAAACACTGTGCTTCCACGCAACTGATCAAACAAATCATCTATTCTTGGCAACGAGTACCTCTTCTTGATGGTCACCTTGTTTAACTCTCTGTATATCGATGCACAGCCTCATCGAGCCATCCTTCTTTTTTACGAACAGGACTAGAGCACCCCAAGGAGAGGAGCTCGGCCTAATAAATCCATACTGCATCAACTCGTCGAGCTGAGTACGTAACTCTTCCAGCTCGCATGGGGCAATATGGTACAGTTCCATAACGATGGGGCGAGTACAAGGCTTGAGATCAATGAAGAACTCTACATCTCTCTCAGGTGGGAGACCAGGAAGATTAACTGGAAAAACATTCGGAAACTCCCGCACCACAGCAATATCCTCGACACGCGGTGAGCCACTAGCAGTTTCTAGAATAGAAACGAGGTAAGCAAAACAACTGGAATCTAGGAGTTTCTGAGCACATACTGCAGAAATAATCTGGGAACCCTAGCGCTACACACTCATAGGGTGGTCGTTGTCCTTCTTGAAGTCCAGATGCTTAATCTTGCACTGGTTCACATCATCATAATGGGACAACCAATCCATGCCCAAAATCACATCAAAGTCCTCCAAGTCAAGCACCTTTAAAACAACGAATGTGACGAAATCTCCTAAGAGAATAGGGCTACTCTAGATGCCCTGGTTCGACACCACCGAGTCACTAGTGGGAAACTTAACACAGAACGCATCACCAACTAGATCGAGAGGCAACCGATGATGCTCTAAGAAAGTCCTAGCCACAAACAAGTGGGTAGCACCAGAATCTAATAAAACGCGCATCATACGGTTCTTTACCTTAAACTCTCCTAAATAAAAGCGGATATGTAACTATCCGAACAGAGTGGTAGGGCAAAAGTGAAAAAAACTAAGATTTAGTTTAGAATCTAACCTGATATCACTTGAGTGGAGGTCTGTGCTTCCTCCTGGGTCATCACGTTCAGCTTGACCTTTCCTTTGTCTAGATGTGGCGGAGGCGGTAGGGCCCGCAGTGGAGCATGCTGCAATGGTTGCAGAGTCTGTGGGCATGCAAACTTCATATGTCCCTTCTGCCCACACTGGTGGCAGGTTCTATCCTTTGATCAGCATCGACTCGCATCATGCCCCTTCTTTCCACAGATAGGGCATACCAGATCTCCTTTGGGTGCGCACTGAATGGAGAGCACCCGCTGCTACTTCTGAGCTCTGATTCTCTTAAAACACTTTTCATAGGTGTGGCCAGGGCGACCATAGAAGTTGCATGCTTCTCCATTTTTCTTCCTTGAAGAAGGGCCAGATGACCTAGAGCTTCCATTCTCATCACATTTCCTCTTCTCTTTTCTCGTCGCGGCACCTCGATTCTTGGCTTTTTCAATCACCTTAACTTTCAGAGCAGCTTCCACTGCCTCAGCATAACTTTCAACTCTATAAGTGCATGCCAACTACTGTACATCGCTTCAAAGTCCTCCGAGGAAATGCTTCAGTCTCCCCGCCTCTGAAGCTACCAAATCAGGAGCAAATCCGCTCAACTTACTAAATTCGACCTCATATTCACTCACAGTGAGCTGTCTCTGCTTCAGATTCAGGAAATTATTCATAGGCGGTCTAGCTCTATCGATGGTAGAAATTTCTTAAGCAACATTCCTTTGAAGGAATCCTACAAACACCAGTCTGTCAGAGTCTCCATCTCTCGAATCGACCAGCTCTTAGCCAAACCCTTCAACTGGTAGGCACCAACCATCACTTTCTAGCTTAAAGAGATTCCCGAGTACGTGAACATCTCCTCTACAGCGATATTCCAATCATCCAGTGCCATGAAATCGGCTCTCCCTTAGTAGGTGGGAGGTCCGGATCGCTAGAAGTGCGATATTAAGTTCATCTCTGGTGGCAGTAGAACTGGGGGCACCTGGGGAGCAGGAGGAATAGGTTCACCTTGACCCACAACAGGGTCTTGCAACACCGGTTGTTGCCCTGAGGCGGCAGTCAGTAGCAATTGAATCTGAGATTGAGTTTCAATCAACTGGCTTGATAGAACCTCATTACTCTATCGCAGCCCTTCAATTATAATTTCACTCTGCGCACCCGACGACTCGCCCTCAGACTGGAGAGTCGACCTAGTCGCAATACACTTTGGAGGCATTTCTAAAAATACACATAAACACCATATTAAAACACTAGCTTAAAATTAGGACTACACCACTTTGTTCAGACCATACTTGAATAGATACTTGCTCTTGCTGCTAACTTGCTCTAGGATTTTATAATTATGCTATGCCCTACTTAGGATGATATAATATCATCCTATTGACTCTTGTGCCTATGATATGAATGCATGAATTCTTTATTTTTATTTAAAACCATGTGTGTATATGTGTCATCAAGTAAATCTTAACTTAGCACGCGTGCTTATGCAATGTTATGATGTATATGTTGTGATATGCTTTCTAAAAAGGCCTTAATGCATGTTATGAGCGGCGTACACATGAAATGTTATGCATCCTATACTACATAACATCGTATGCAATGAAAGAGAAAACGTGTTAATGGGCATCCATGTGATGATGGTTTTGCATCCAATACTACATAACTGTCACATGTTGTCACCTATGGTGGATCCATATACAAACACATTTTATGCAACCCATACTGCATAATATGCCTTGTATACTTATTTTCATGTCATAAGTGTAATGACTATGCTTCGGCTAAGACGTACTGATGACACCTCGGTGTTTGTATGCAAATGAATGGTGGAATTAAAATATTATCAGATTGGCTGGTTCGACCAACTTGTCAAACCAACCTCCCTCTAATACCAACTGTCAGGGCCCGCTTTTTCTCTGTATTAAATAATACGTCAGAGTAAGAGAAAATACGAGTCGTGATGCCACGCCGTGCAGGGGACAACTCCAGGTGCTCAGGCGGAAACCTTCTCCTAATACTTTTCATGAAAAATCCATGAGTTATAGTTTTAAAGCATGATTTAAATTAAGTTTTAATGACTGTGTCCCTCGGTTTAGTAGAATGACCAGTCCACAAGTAAGGATGTGATTAAAATTAAGCAGCGGAAAATACTTGTTTTTCTCACTTATCATCCTATATGATCATGACAACCATTGATAACACATGTTATGCAGACCTCTAGGTTTAATATAGGTATGAAAGAACTTTTATAAACCTTTAAAGTAGATTGTTATTCATTTTGTAAGATACTGTGAAATTATGGTATAAATCCTTTTAATTTTATACTTAAAATACCTAACATGCAATCCTAAAATAAAACTTTCCATAGAGCAAGTAAGCTATACAAACCAGCGTGAAAGTAAACTAGCAGCTAGCAAAGTGTCCAAAATCACAAATGAGCTATGGGCGTCAACAACCTGACACGAACCACCAGAAACATAGGAGTATGTCTGAAATAAGTAAAAACACAACTATAACTAACAAACTACCTCACGACGGTGTGGTGAAAAGTCACAGATATAACTGTTATGCTGAAAACACCAGCCGTAGCTCCACAAACAGCCACGGTCCAGAACCTGAGGCATTCAAAAGATGAACACCTCAGCAAGAAAGTACAAGGGGCGGCAGGAAATCAAATGTAGAAAGGTAAACGACGGTCAACTGGGGTACCAACCCAAGACCGAAAATACTGAAAGAAAGGTACAATATGTATAACAAGTAAACAATGAGAAACTTACGTGAGCATCCATGTATGACAGGCTACACCAAATATGGTGGAGAGCAATATTCTAAAGGTACAGCTATAATCTAACAGCCTAAACATATAGCAAAGGTCCGAGTAGTTTAAATAAAAATTCAATGATTAGCACCGAAAAGCATCCGACAAATGTGGGGGGAGTTACTGTCACAACCCATATTTTCACCCCATAAAAAGCTTATCAGAGTAAGGGAAAATGCGCGTCATGATTCCACGTCAGCAGGGGATAACTGTGGACGCTCAGACAGACACTAAACTAAACATGAAGAAAGGTTCTCTTTAAGTTATTTTAAGGAAGATTAGTTAAGTGCAGTAGATAGCCGTATCACTCGGATTAGTGGCTCATCTAGTCCACGAATCAAAATATATTATACGCTGCGGAAAAATACTTGATTAGATTAACTCAAACATCCTACATGAGTAAAAACGTCCCAAAAGGACAATTCATGCTATGCAAGACTCTGAATTTATTATAGTAGGAGAGATAGCTTTTACGGTCGCTAAAAATAACAAGTTAGAGTTTCAAATTATGCCATGCATGAAGTAATAGTAGTAGATTTTATAGTTGAAAATACCTAACATGCATTTCTAACACAAATTCTCCTAGAGAACAAGTAATCCACATCCACATTTAAAGAAATGAGCAGCTAGCAAGTATCGAACAACTAACAAAATCAGTGGGCGCCAACAAGCTGACACGAACCCACGAACAAAAGTATGTCTGAACTAGTAAAACTAAACAAACAACAAACTACCTCGCTAAGACGAGGCAACAACCACGGTCAACACTGTCGCCCAGAAAACTCCAAAACCAGCACTGCTAACTGCTACTGCTCTGAACCTGAGGCATTCCAAAGACAGAACACCTCAGCAAGAAGGTACAAATAGTGGCAGGAAAAGTAATAAGACAAAGTAAGCAAA
Source organism: Platanthera guangdongensis (assembly GCA_039583875.1). NCBI lineage: Eukaryota > Viridiplantae > Streptophyta > Magnoliopsida > Asparagales > Orchidaceae > Platanthera > Platanthera guangdongensis. Next base: position 121,013,128 of record CM077153.1, on the reverse strand, counting down.
GGTCAACAGGGGTACCAACCCAAGACCAAAAACACTGAAGTAAAGTACAAAAGTAAACATGGCATCAACAGAAAAAGAACTCCTACGTGATTTATCACGTTCAACAAGAGTACACCAGATGCACGAGGCTATAAGGTGACTACATGAATATTTCACAAGAAGGAAAAAAACAAAACCTTTATTAGGCACCTGTGGTCGACTCTACCCAAAAACACGACGAAGTGGTCACTCTTGGACACACCACCCAAAAACAACAACGGGCGAGGTGGTCACTCTTGGACTCACCACCCAAAAACAAAAAAGGGTGAGGTGGTCACTCTTGCACACACCACCCAAAAACAAAACGGATATATAATCCGTCTAACTGCGAGGGAGTCTCATACTCTACACCATACACGGCAGACATCCAAAAACCAGGTAGACTTCCACAGGGCACTAGTGAAGGTAACAAACACTGCGGAGGTGGAATCGTCCACTAACTCCCGCATTCAAGAAACCCAAAGAAACCACAACACAAATATCTCTAGGTTTGGCTCGACAGATTCTACTTGACATTACCAAACTCAAGACGCGGTTAATCAACCTCTAGGAGCAATTTACAACCCTAGATAAATTCTAATGCGCTAAATAATGAAAGCAGAAACATGCATAGCCATCACTAAGACACAGCAGGAACAATTAACCAAAACAAATGATTGTTGAAACGACTAATCATAACAATGATTTGGAAGAACATGCGCAGAAAAATTTAAATAACATGAAAGTATAGTTGTTACCATCAGATCGAACAAAGAGAAACGAGGGGAAAACCACCACTTGCCTTGGTTTTATCGAAAAAGTCCTCTGAATCGCTCCACGTCGAAGATCGGGGCAAAAGACTGCAGGAGGAGTTGAAATCTAGACAAAAAGGGTCGAAAAGGGGATTAGGGCCGAAAAACCCTAACGAGAAAATCTCAAGAAATGGGAAAGAAATTACCACGAGGGTGTAGCTCTTGACGAGAGCTTTCCAGATCTACGATCGGTTTGAAATTCCGCGCACCGGAGCACCGTCAACGGCCACCGAAAGAATTAAGGACGGACAACCTCTATCTCATTCACGCTGCTCTGGTTCGGGAGGAAAAAAAGAATCGGAGAAGATGAAGGAAATGAAGAAGGTACTTATACTAAGGGTGATAACAGGAAGAACAACAAAATAGACCGGGTTCGGCTGAACAAGATTTCCCGAGACAAAAGGGAAGGAGTTACTCGAGTAACAGGCAAAAACCTACTCGTGTAGACAGAGACCTACTCGAGTAGTTCATTACAACTACTCTAGTAACAGAGACCTACTCGTGTAGCTCATCACAACTACTCGAGTAACAGAGAAGGAGTATTTGAGCACTAAGGGAATTACATGAGTACGGCGCGGGGATTACTCGAGAATTCTGCTCGAAAATCGTCGAACGCAGAAAGCAGGGCCCGATCGTCAAACTCAGTTTGAAAATCGTCGAACTCAATTCGAAAATCGTCGAACTCAACACGGAGATCCGCTAGACCTACAGCAAGCTCCGCTCGACGATTCGTCGAGCTCAGCATGACAATCGTTGAGCTCCGCTCAACGATCGTCGACCTCCAGACAGCGCCTAGGGAAAAATGACAATCGTCGAGCTCCGCTCGACGATCGTCGACCTCAACACAGCGCCCAGGAAAAAATTTGACAATCGTCGAGCTCCGATCGTCGACCTCAACACAGCGCCCAGGAAAAATGACAATCATCGAGCTCCGCTCGACGATCGTCGACCTCAACACAGCGCCCAGGAAAAAGAAAACAATCGTCGAGCTCTGCTCGACGATCGTCGAACGCGACACAACACCCGGAAAAGAGAATACAATCGTCGAGCTCCGCTCGACGATCGTCGAACCCGACACATCGCCCAGAAAAAAAAATCGAAAAAATACTCGGTTCGACGAAAACCCACACCTAAAGGAGGGCTTCCTGAGAATCAACACAAGCCCAAGGCATTAAAATGGCAATTATCGTGTTCAGATAGTTGAACCAGGAATATGAGATCAAAACAAAGACTCAAACGTGCCGAATTAAACGAAACTCACGCCGTAAGCGAAAACTGCTGCTACAGACACAAAGGCGAAGTCAAAACCAAAATCCTACGAGCCATACCCGAGATATTAACCGCCAAAACATGCGGCGAACAAAAACAAAACCCAAAACTTCGATCGCGCGCCGAGACTCCAAAAATGCTCGGGTTGCGACGAAACTGGACGAGCACGTCTAAAACTACTAAAATCCAACACTCGACGTTAAAACTAACGCCACGACGTCATAAATCTGACGTTGCCCAAACAAATAAAATCATCGAAAAATCGGGGGCGTTACAGTTACCTCCACCAACACACCCACATAACAAACTCCACAAGGGACCCAAGGGATACACCGGTAAGCATTAAGCAACAGTGGGGGAGACACCTCCGCCAACACACCCACTAACTCCACGATCACCCAAGGGAAAAAGAAGTGGTCTCATAACTCGACACACCAAAACTAGAAAATATTCAGTAACTATTGTGGGAGATACCTCCGCTAGCACACCAGCAGTGACCCAACAACACCGAGGAAAAACCAGTATGGTAGAAAAGCTAAAAATATAGGACGTTGTGGCAGTGGTTTAGTCCACTAACACCAACAGCCCTAAAACAACTATTTATATCTCGATAATGACACAACCGACTAGACCCGACATCCCTAAATTTAGCGTACGGATCTTACCAAGATAATCATGCCTTATCGGATAATGAACTAGGCTCGCCGAATAACTCGTCAAATAGACTTGACGAAACGGAGTCTCACTCAATAAATGAAGAACCTTTACAACAGATTAACAACTAAGTTATCGGACAACATGGACTTAAGCAAAATTTCACGGTTGATTTGGTAGATAAGAACATCAATTTGTCGGGTAGAAAACAAGTGAGGATCAAGGCACGCAAAATCTTGATTTTTAAGTGGAATTAGAACAAAGTAAAAACAATCATAGCGCTTTATGAATGAGAGGGAAGGAATAAAACCACCACTTGCCTCGATTTCACCCGGAATCGTCCTCCGAAATACCCCACATCGTAGATTGGTCCGAAAGAATGCACGACGAAGCAAAATCTATAGGAAATTGTCCAAAATAGCGGTTAGGGCCGAAAAACCTCGCTTGAAAAGGTCCCCAAAACGGAAATTACGTACAACAGGCGCGTAGCTCTCAGCGAGAGCTTTCCAGATCTATTCTCCGTTGAAGATTTCATCCACTGAGGCTCCCGGAATCGCGGCAGGAAGTTCACGAATGGAAGGAGTCCCCGCTCTCGCTGCTCTGGTTCGGGTCGGTCCTTTGGAGAAGAAGAATAGGATTTTCTCTAAACTTAAGGCTTTATATAGTTATTAATTATTCGGTGGATATAATGTTATTAATAAGTACAAACTTATGCGCAGGCGCGCGAGAAATGAAATTAGAGGCTTAAGATGGCTTCGAATCGAAAAGTGATCAGCATGAAAGTTGTAGATCTCGTCGATTCGAACAAATTTCATGTTAACCATTTTTTATTTGACAAAGTTTTGACCCTCAAATGGCTCCCGAAAGTTCAGAAGAAGAGCAGGCCCGAATTTCCCGAGTGAAAGGACTTTTTCGAAAAACCAAGATGGTTTTTCGAAAAGCCAAGATGGTTTTTCGAAAAGCCAAGATGGTTTTTCGAAAATCCAAGTTGGTTTTTCGAAAAATCATCCTGATTTTTAGAAAAACCAGTTTTCGACTTTGTTTCTGGGTAAAATTACGATACGGGGCTAAGCGCAACCCAATTCGAACGAAACTTTCACTGTAGGCGAATGTTGGCGCCGAGACTCCAAAAATGGTCGGATTCCGACGAAACATGACGAGCAAGCCCCAAATTATTTAATTTAATTTTCCAACGTGAAAAGAAACTTCAGTTTTCGACGAAAACCTCAAAACCTGGTCAGTCGGACCCAACGGACGCGAAAACTCCCTAACGGCGTCACGCAGTCAACTTGATGTTAAAAGTAACGCCCTAACGGCATAAATACGTCATTACCAAATTAAATAAGTATCAGAAAATCAGGGGCATTACAGGGGCGGCTGCCCGGGCCGCCGTCTCGCTCGGCCGCCAGCACGGCCAAGCAGGGCAGCCGCCTTCATCCTCGGCCGTCGGCGGCCATAAGGGTGGCCCCCTCCAACGTCCGTCGGCGCACGGTCAAGGAGAGCGGTCAATCCTCCCCGGTCGCCGTCAGTGACACTCCCCTCACCGACGAACTTGACGACAAGTTCGTCGGCCGCCCGTGGAGGCCCCTCCCGCCATCCGGTTAAGGGGGAGCATCATCGGCCGATTGATTCATGTGTAACCACTCTCTAACGAACAGGTTAGTGGGGGAATTCAAATAATATTTTATTATTTTATTTATGGCGGTCTACAAATAGCGGGATACGCGCATTTAAACTGTAGTATAAACATTCATGAAGATGGCTACGGTGTGCGGATAGCCGCATAACCACCATAACCACCTCCCGGAGCCTATAAAAGGAGCCTCAGGCCTTCTCATTTCTCATCTTTTCTCTTCGGAGTCTTATTCATCCTCAGGTCGATGCTCTATCTATTTCCTCCTACGTGCCACCTCCGAGCCACACGCGAGTCGCACTCGAGCCACATCCAAGCCACAAGCGGGTCAAGTCACAGCCACCTGTCAAAGCCAAATCGTCCAAGTTCCAAGCGGCTCCTGCGACTATAAGGCCAACTGCTACACCTCCCATCTAGAATCAGCAAGCTGTCATCTGAAGACCACCGACGTGAAGCGCAATTTGTAACAATTCCAGGCTTGACACCCTGTCGTCCATTGTATGCAAAGTATTCTCTCTCCACATAATTGAAACGAGAGGTAGTTTGTCACCCTCGGCTTCACAAACAAGATGTAACTGCCAGGAAATAGTGGATTTTGACCGACACAGATCCGATCACGTGGTTTTTTACCCAGTTAAGAGGTTTTTCCATGTCAAAACTGCCTGTGTAGAATCAACTTACTCTTTTGTCTGTGTGTTCGGTACGGCGTTCCTTCACTCTATCCGTGGCGCTCTGCTACTTATTCAAGAAATTAAGTAGCACCCTTTCCAACAATCCGGGTTTTTGGAACAATTGGGGATGCGCTTGATCCTACATTTGGTATCAAAGGAGGTCACGGGTTCAAGCCTGGGGGGCGCTATTAAATCCTGGTTTTTCCCTTCTACCTGTGTGGGTCCGATGGGTGAGGAAACAGTGGACATGTGGTAACCCCGCCTCTGAGCCATGTGGGCCATATGGTAACCCCACCTCTGAGTCGACGGGTTATGCTGGACGCCGGGGGGGATTGTTGGGTCTGGCGTTCCTTCACTTGATTTGTGGCGCTCTGCTACTTATTTAAGAAATTAAATATCACCCTTTCCAACAATCCGATCTTTTAGAACAGTTGGGTATGCGCTTGATCCTACACTGTGTGCGCGCTCGACCATTCCGAGAGCTAAGACGGTCCAAGGATTCGGACCCGACCGGGACATTGAGTTAGTCCGCAACAAGATAAGTTAACCGGTTAGTCGTATCTCTCGGCTCAGTGGCTCATCTAGTCCACAAGAAAAGTTAGTTATACGCTGTGAAAAAATACTTCATTTACAAGGCTACACATCCTACATGAGTATAAGCATTGTCGGAGGACAACTCATGGTATGCATGACTCTAGATTTATAATAATAGAGAAGGTAGCTTTTATGTTAGCTAGACGATTGTTTCTTATTTTTAGAAATATGGCATGTATGAAATACTAGTAGTAATACTTTATAGTTTAAAATATCTAACATGTAACCTATCATAAAACCTTCCCAGAGAGCAAGTAAAAATAATCACAAGTGGTAAACAAACAGCTAGCAAAGTATTTAATAATCCAAAAGAAACTACCAGTGAGAGTCAACAACATAACACAAACACAACGAAAGTATGCAACTTTGAACGAAAGACCAAAACAACAAACTACCTCGTAGCGGTGAGAAAAAACCACTGCAACGCTGCAGTCCACAAGCTACAACCCAACTCAGCCGCTCCACCGGCTACAGCCCTGAACCTAAGGCATTCAAAAGAAGAACACCTCAGCAATAAAATACAAGTGGAGAAGGAAAATAATATGGTAAAAAGTACAGAGGCAAGGAATGGTTTACCAAACCCGTCTATAAGAAGCGCTGAAAATCACAGCTGATTAGCCAAATATAATAGATAAAGTTAAAGTCTGCAAATGAAAAGTTGAACGGACATATGCACCAAGTGCGGAATGAAGCCATGCATCGACAAAATCTGCAAGGATTAGCATAAATAGCATAGACTGATCTAAGAAGCAAATTGTGCACAAAACAGCTCGAGAACGTGGATCATTAACACTTTCTAATATAAACTGGTCTGGAGTCGGTGACCAATTGTCCCATACCAGGCTCCCTGACCCGAACGTCTCAAAAAAAAGGTCTTGTGGTGGTGACCACATATCCAAACCCAATCCGACAGTCCTCAAAATAGAGACCTACCGAGACAAAGAAAACATCATTACCGACACCAACCCAAAACCCAAGACTAAACCCAAATAACAAAATTCAAACACTTCCCATGACAAACGGGACAAAATACCCAAAAATAACCCCTAAGGACCAAACTCGCTGAATTGGACAAAAATGGCGAAAAATTCTAAGTCCTGGGCAATTCGGCGAGTATACCCGATGATTTACAGTGATACTCGACGAATTCCTATACTACTCGGAGAAAATGACTTGCAACAATTGGAAATACTTGACGAATAGCTATCGATACTCGACAAACTGACTGGCAATACTTGCCGAACTGCCGTAAGCTAACCTATGATATTCGACGACTTCAAATGATACATGCCAAATTTTACTTCCCAACATTACAAGGTTCGATGGTTTAAGATACTCGACGAATTCTACACTACTCGGCGAAAATAAACTAGCAATACTCGTCGAATTCCTATGATATGCGCTGAATTTACCTTAGACTAAACTTCACCTTATCCGATGAAAATGTCCTAAGGAAACTTGGTGATAGTCGACGAACCTTCCTTAGGCTAGTCTACTGTATGCAACGAATATGACTTAATTAATTTCTAACCTTACTCGCCGAATCCTAGTGATACTCAACGAATTCCTTCTACGAATTCGTTTACGATACTCGTCGAATCTTGCTTACTCGAAATCTGTCGATTTTCTACTACTGATACACGCCAAAAATCCCTTATACCGCTAACCTAGTCTCCATGTCTTGGCCGAAATGTTGCCCTAACCTAGGAGATCTTTCATGGTTCAACCTACAGTCACTCTACTCTCTAAGGGAGGAGAAAAGGGAGAAGAAATCGAGTAAGAAACGGACATGCAAGGGGAAAAAACTACACTTGTCTTAAACCTTCGAAGAAACGCCGCCCGCGCGCACCGCGACAAGGGTCAGCCATGAAAAGGCCCTAGCAACGTTTCCTGAAACTTTTGGAGGGAAAAAGGGGTCAAAATCGTTAACCCTAACGTATAAAAATCGAGGAATCGGGAAAAAAATTACAACGATCGCGTAGCTCTCGCCGAGAGCTTTCCAAATCTCTGATTTACTGACGAATTTGACCACCAGATCTTTGGAAAACATCGGTCGAACGCATGCCCTGTCTGCCGTTCTTCCTCTTTCATGAAAAGCTTCCGCAGCTCGGTTTTAGGAAGAATATGAATAGTAGATGGTATGGTTTTGATTTACGCGTATATATATAAATAATTAAATAATGCCAAAACGACCCGAAATCCAAACGACCTTGCAATTTAACGAAATTCGCACCGTAGCTAAATACTGACGCAACGAATCCAATGGCGAAGTCGGAATCGAGATCTGACAAACCAAACTCGGGCAAACACCTCCTGAATCCAAAACACAAGCATTCCCAAAAAAGCTCCAATGAGTCACCAAAACAAACCCGGCTCGCAAAGGAATCTTGTAAACAGGGGAAACCCAGCCACACTGAAAAACTAAAGAGCAAAACCATGCTCTAACCACGACACATGCCAAACACAAGTCAACGTAACGCCCTGACGTCATAAATACGCCAAAAATATTTAAACTAAATATTAAAAAATCGGGGGCGTTACAACCACTCCCCCCTAAAAGAAAGTTTCGTCCTGAAACTTTACGCACAAAAACTTCTATTACAAAAGAAGGAAATAACCAAGGGTTATCGAAAAGGTTACATACCAAACAAATTATAAGAACATATGAGGATGAGCCTCCCTCATAGCTGACTCCAACTCTCAAGTCGTGCTCTCCACGTCTTAGTTCCGCCATAAAACTTTAACCATAAGTATTGTCTTCTTTCGCAATACCCGATCTTGAGTATCCAAAACACAAACATGCACCTCCAAATACAAAAGGTTGGGCTCCAACTAGGGCATAGAATCAAGAACTTGCCTATCGCTTAGCACACACTTCTGCAATTGGATCACGTAAAAAACATCTTGCACACCGGTAAAGTTTGCGGGCAAATCCAGCCTGTAAGCTGACACACCAATTCTCTCAACAACTCCAAATGGTCCCACATATCTCGGGTCTAACTTGTGTTTCTTACCAAACCTTTTAACACCAGATATTGGGGAAACTTTAAGAAACACCATGTCCCCAACAGCAAACTCCAAATCACTACTACGTTGATTGGCATTCTTCTCGTTGCGCTCTTGAGCTATCTGAATCTTCTCACGAATATGCTTTACAGAAACATCCATTTCTTCTAACGCTTAAGGAACCAACAACGGTCTCTCACCAATCTCGGCCCAAAACAAGGGAGTTCTGCAACACCTCCCATACAAATCCTCGAACGGGGCCATCTGCAAACTTTCTCGGTAACTGTTATTGTATGCAAATTTCATCAGTCTCAAACGCTCATGCCATGCTCTTCCGTGGTCCAAAATATAACATCTGATCATATATTCCACGATCTGATTTACTCTCTTCGTTTGACCATTAGTATGTGGATGATAAGCGGTTGAATACCGCAGATCGGTACCCAATCCTTCCTGTAGGTTTTTCTAAGAGGGAGACATAAACCTGGAGGTTCGATCTGATACAATACTGACAGGCACTCCATGTAACCTAATGAACTCATCCAAATATAATTCAGCTATTTTCTTCATGGAGTAGTCGATCTTGATCGACACGAAGTGAGCACACTTTGTCAATCTGTCGACTATAACCCAAACGGAATCGTGCCCTCGGGGAGATCTCGGCAATCCAGTAATAAAATCCATCGAAAAGCTCTCCCACTTCCAACTTGGAATTCCTAAGGGGGTCCACTTACCTCCAGGCCTACCATGATCAGCCTTAACTCGCTTGCAAGTAAAACATTCTGATACGAACTTAGCTATATCGCCCTTCATACCATACCACAAAACAATCTGCTTCAGATCCTTATACATTTTAGTAGAACTGGGGTGGTAGGCAACACTAGAACCATGTGCCTCTTTGCATAACTTAACTCGTATATCCTCAACTGCGGGAATGCAAAATCTGCCGCGGTACTTCAAAGTACCCGCTTCATCAATTGAAAAGTGCGGCAATTCCCCTTTCGCAGTTCTGTTATAAAGGTGCAGTAAATCAGGAGCATCCCATCGATGTAGCCTTATCAGTGAAATCCATGATGGCTCTAATACTTCCAAACTGCTGGGCGAGTCACTACTCCCCATCGATATATCCATCAAAAGAAATTCTTCCACCAGCAAATCCACAGAAAGGTTAAAAATTTTGGCTGAATTCCTACTCAGGGCGTCGACTACCACATTAGCTTTGTATGGATGGTATTGGATCTTGACATCATAATCCGCAACATATTCTAACCACCTTCGCTGACGCAAATTCAATTTCTTTTGAGTGAATATGTACTTCAAACTCTTATGATCAGTATAAATCTTGCACAGAGCGCCATATAACAGATGTGTCCAGAACTTTAAGGCGTAGATCACAGCTGCAAATTCTAGATCATGTATAGGGTAATTCCTTTCATGAGTCTTTAACTGTCATGATCCATACGCTATCACTTTGCCTTCTTGCATCAACATGTACCCAAGTCCAACGTACGATGCGTCCACATACACAACATACTATATTCCTTCAGCAGGCAAGGACAAAATTGGAGCAGTGCACAATCTTCTTTTTAATTCCTGAAAAGCCTCTTCGCACATATCGCTCCAAACAAAAGCTTTGTTCTTCTGCGTAAGCTTCGTCAGTGGTGCAGACAATGAAGAGAAACCTTCCACAAACCTCTTATAATAGCATGCTCGCCCAAGGAAGCTCCTTATCTCGTTGGGTATGGTAGGTCAACTCCAATCTATAACGACAGCTATCTCTCAGGGTCCACAGAAATTCCATCCTTATTGACCACATGACCCAAAAAAAACCCGAGGAAGCCAAAACTCGCACTTACTCAGCTTAGCGTACAACTTATGCTCCCTCAAAATAGGCAAAACTAGACGCAAGTGCTGAGCATGTTCTTTAGCACTGCGAGAGTATACCAGAACATCATCTATGAAAACAACTACAAAACGGTTCAGGAAATCTTTAAATATTTTGTTCATCATATCCATGAAAGCAGATGGTGCATTAGTCAATCCAAAAGACATAACTAAGAACTCGAAATGTCCATGCCGTGAACGAAAATCAGTCTGTGGAATATCTGTCTCACGAATCCTTAACTGATGGTAGCCTGAACAAAGATTGATCTTTGAAAACACAGTACTACCACACAACTGATCAAACAAGTCCTGAATCCTCTGGAGTGGATACCTATTTTTGATGATCACCTTATTCACCTCTCTATAATCGATGCAAAGTCTCATCGATCCATCCTTTTTCTTTACAAACAACATAGTAACACCCCACAGAGAAGAACTTAGCCTAATATAACCATTCTGCAGCAACTCATCCACTTGGGTACTCAGCTCCTCCAGCTCACGCGGGGCCATACGGTATGGTGCCTTAGCAATAGGATGGGTACCCGACTCCAAATCTATGACGAAATCCAAGTCTCTCTCAGGTGGAAGAACAGGAAGATTATTAGGAAATACATTAGGAAACTCATACACAACAACAATCTCCTCAACTCGCGACAAACTACTATCGATCGCCAACACCGAAACCCAACAGGTAAAACAACCGGAATTTATAAGCTTCCAAGTTCGTACCGCAGAAATAATAAGAGAAACTTGGCGCAGAAAACCATAAACACTCTTGAGTTGACCGTTGTCCATCATGAAGTCCAAGCGATTAACCTTGCACTAGATGACTGCATCATACTTGGACAACAAGTTCATGCCCAGAATCATGTCAAAATCTTCCAAGTCTATCACCTTCAGATCAGCAACAGTTACAAAATCTCCTAACTAAATCAGACAACTCTGAATGCCTTGGTCTGATATCACAGAATTTCCAGAGGGAAACTTGACACAAAACACGTCGTCAACAAGATCAAGGGTCAAACCGTGACGCTCTATGAAGGTCCTAGCCACGAACGAGTGGGTAGCACCGGAATCGAAAAGAACATGCGCCCTACAGTTCTTGACCTTAAACTTTCCTATAAAAGCGTATACGCAACTAAGGAAATGAACGTCAAACTAAGCTACAAATTAAAAGCTAGAACTAGGTTAGGATCTAACCTGAAATTACTTGAGAAGACGTCTGAGCTTCCTCCAAAGAGACCACATACAGCTTGCCCTTCCCCTTGTCCAATAGCTGCGGCGACAACAAGGCCTGAAGTGGAACTGGCTGCAACGGGGGCTGAGCCTGCGGGCACTTCGACCTGAAATATCCTTCTTGCCCGCACTGAAAGCATCCTCTTTTCTTTCCCCAAAAATGGGCAGCATCATGCCCCTTTTTATTATATGCAGAACAAACAAAATCTCCCTTAGGAGCACTCTGGATCGCATGAACTTACTCTTACTTCTGGGCTCCTTTCCTCTTGAAGCATTTTTTGAACGGATGGCCTGGCTGGCCACAGAAACTGCATATCTCCTTACTTCGTTTCCTCGACGCAATGCCAGATTCTTGGGAACTCTTACCCTCACTGGTCTTCCTATTATCCTTTCTCATTTGTTGTAACATCCCATTTCCAACTAGACCCCTAAGAGTGGTTTTGGCCATGACTAGGTCATGACAAAACCCTGGGAAGCCAGAAATGGGCCAAGAGATAGGAGGCCAAGGTAGGGATCACCATGGTCTGCAGATAGTAGAATTCTGAACAATAGTTTAGGATGACAATGGGGCTTCACCATGACCCCAAGACCCTATCACAACACTCCCAAACATTTTGGGAGACCCATTAGAGCCAAAAGGACCCATTAGGGCCAACCCAAGAGGCCCAGTTGACCAAGGTCAACCCTAGCCCTAAATAGGTCAACCTAGCCCACTTAGGGCCAATAGACCCACTCCTAGTCTAGAGGACCCCACCTATGCCCTCCTAACCCTAAAGTGAGGACAATGGGTCACTAAGGACACATTGGGGTCAGCCCTAGAGGCCAGGTTGACCCAGGTCAACTCAAGCCCTAATCTGGTCAAAGTACCCCTACTAAGGGTATGTGACCTCCAAAGTGCAGGGCAACCCCATATAACCCTACCTAGACCCTAAGGGAAGTCAATGGTTCACCAAGGATCCATAGGGGTGGACCCTAATGGTCATGTTGACCCAAGTCAACTCTAGCTCTAAATGGTCAAAGTGACCTTACCAAGGGTCAAGTGACCTTTAAGGTGCCAAGTCAACCCTACCCAGCCCTACATAGACCTTAGGGGAGGCCAATGAACCACCCAGGACCCAATGGGGTCAACCTAGATGGTCAAATTGGCCAAGTCAACCCTCATTGAGGGTCAAGTCAACTTAGCCCAAAAAGGGCTAACCCAAGCTCAAGCCACTTCTCCCTTAGGCTAAGCCCATTCCCATGATCATCATAATCCAGTGGGCTGCCTTTAGCTTGTGGGGTTGACTAGTCAACCAGAGGTGACTAGGAGAGAGAAAAAGCTCCTCTCCATGATAATGGAGGAGAGAGAAATGAGGAAGGAGAAGGGGGAAGTAAGAGGCCGGCCAAGGGAGACTAACAGCCACCCTTTATGGCTGCAATCAACTCCTCTAGGAGAGAGGAGTTGATTCCAGCCGTTTCCCGGCCACCAAGGGGTGGGTTCAGCCCCCCTCCACACAACCCGAGCCACTCCATTAATGGAGATAATGGCCATTGAAGAACCAGCCTCTCCCCTCCCCCAATTGCCTTTTAAACACCATCAGGGAGCCGAGGGGATCATTTTGGAGCACTTACCTGGAGGAGACGAGCCCTTCCACCGTGCAGTTGCAGAAGCCGAGCGCCGCCGCCGTCGCCAATGGCATCCCGCCGCTCCTCTCGCATCCAGGCCGCCAGGAAGGTCCTCCTCCTCTCCTTAACTCGCGGGTAGATCCTAGGAATCCTTAGGCTAGAGTTTCGGGCTCAATTGAGCCCGATCGAATCCAGGATTTCTCCTGGTTTCGGCAAGGAAAAGTCTTGCTCAATCCGCCGGAAAACACCTCTCTGGCGGCGGAGCCGCCGCCTGACGACAGCCACCACCTCAACGGAGGTGTTGGTGGCGGTGGCCGGCCGGGGAAGGGGCTGGATCGCCGGCGGCAGAGCTTGGAAATCGCTCCAGGCAGAACCAATCCCAGCCGTTGGCTCAGTGGGGACGATGACCAGATGCCGTCGATCTGCGCCAAGATTCGTGCGGCATCAGATCAGATACTATAGGGTTAAATAAAATTTATTTCATTTTTGTCACACTGGATGTATTTAATGTAATTAATGTTTAAAAATACCTAGGGACCCTGGATGGAAATTTGCCCAACATGAACATTGTAGCTTAGGGTGTCTAGTTTGCAGCAAAAATTGTTGGGACCCTTTTGGGTCACTGGTTGGACCAGGGCACCCATTTTGGTGGGACATGTCCTTAGGGCTAGGCAGTCACTAAAATGAGTGCCCACTCTTCACCCCAAGCCCAAATGGGCTGAAATTTTGGCAGAGTGTCTATCCTAGGCATACCTAGGGCCTGCCCAAAAATGGGAATTTGTGGAGAAAATATTTCTATAGTTTTGGTAAAAATTTAATAATCATTAGATAAATTAAATAGGTGCCCTAAACACACCCAAACCCTCCCAAATTTTGGTGAGTGGTCCCTGGGCTCCACTTAGGTACCTGTATAAAATTTCAGTTGGTTTGGGTGAGTGTTGAATAGGTTTTGACCCAACCCTAGTTCTACCCTATGAAGGGCATTTTGGTCAAAAGTGGCACTTTTGGTTTTAAGTGACCAAATCACCTCAACAGAGGCTGAAACTTTGGCCACTGATATGATTTAACTTTTTACACTCACTCATGAAGTTTGGAGTGGATTGGGCTAGGGTAGCCCTAGAAGTGTAGGGTAGGCCCTTTAGGGTAATTCTCTAGGGTTTGAAGAAATTGGGGTCAAAAGACCTTGGATGGGCTTGAAACTTGGGAATGATGACCATAGGGTCACTATGGTCCTATGGTTAAAATTTTAGGGCATTTGGAAGATTAAAGACCCCTTAAATCCATAACCCTAGTTTAGGGCACTAGCTTTGAAACCATAAGAACTAATACCAAAACTATCTGAAAAGGGCTGAGATTTTGAATGGGTAGTTGCTTAGGGCATACATGTCTCTGGAAATTTTATAATAAATTTTGGATGAATATTTTTGGTACTTTATTCACAGAGTTATATTTTATAATTTCCACTTAAGAGTTTTTGCAGAGCACTATACTTGCTTAAACTTGATAAAACTTAGTCAAGGGGCTTATAATCATGTTACCCATCTCTGTAAATTTTTATGGAATTTTTGAAGAATGATATTTAGTTGTTGCTTCTTTAATTATTTAATTCCATGGAACCTTGGAAAATTTAATAATGACTTTTAGATTGTCTGAAAAATTCTAATTTCTTCATCATGATGTTTTTAGTTCCCTATGAAGCCCTAGTAATTTTTACATAATTATTGGAGACATATATGTGGCACTTCCTTCATTATTTTTGATTTTTGGAATTATTTTAATAAATCCTTTAGAGGTCAAGAATTATCTGGAAAATTATGAAAATTAGCATCCAATGATATTTCTCTGTTATTTAGTGAATACAAATTTTAGGAGGCCATTGCCTGAGAAAATCTTATGGTTCATGTTCAAATTGACTATGGCCTAGTTTTTGAGGAAAATTCAATAAATAGTAGATTAATTGGGAAAAATATGATTTTCTGAATTTAGTCTATATTTATCATAATAGACCTCTGATAATTATCATGAGGGTACTGGATGAGTATTTCATGTACTTCCCCTTTTACGGGTCACGTAGCTTAAGTGGTCTGCATATAGCAAAACTGCAGGATTTCATTTGGATTGAATTAGGGCACGTATGATGGGTCTTGATGGTTTGCTGTAAGGACAAGTGGAAAGGGCTGCATCTTTGGAAGATGAGTGAGTAGGGTGTGGATTTGTCTAGGGTTTAAAGGCGTTCGGGCTCGACGAAAGATCGTCCTACCCGAGGAAAGTTGGAGTCAAATCACCCTAGGATTAGCGTATCGAAACATGAGAAAATAATGGGTAAGGGGATCAACCAATAATAAAATAAGTACCTTGCGAAAGGGAACGCTGGGCGTAATCCCAACACAGTTCCTAGTGCCCCTTGAGAGCCCTTCACAGGGAATACCGGGGGCAGTCCTGGGTTAACGTAAACTGTTTAACAAGCTGAAAAGAGTAACTTAGTAATTAGGGTTGCACATTTCACAGGCACTGTTAGCACCAAAAGTCAGCTGGGAGCTTCGGCTCGGATGGTTAAAAGACGGACTCTTGGTCCGGGGAGCTTCGGCTCGGGTTTTGTTTACGCTAAATCTGCATGTGCATAAAAGGAAAATAAATTAAGGTGGTGGGTTTTCGGTATTGGAGGGTCGATGCACCGACGCCAATACGTTGACTCGGCAAGTGTGGTTAGCACTTCGCCAACAGAAGTCCGGTGCGCCAGCCGGCAAGAGTACGCAGGAGTCCGCTTCGTGCACCAAGCGTTGAGGCGTACGATAGGTCTGACCGGTAGTGCCTTACTGGTTTAGAGGTGGGCGAGGCCCAACCCACCGCTTCCGTCTGCCACTACGGAGGTATCCTGGGAGGTTACGGCTCCAGAAAGGGGGAACTAAAGGTCTGTGTGCACAGAGTCGGGTGTGTGCGTTGCACTTGCATGTCCATCATACCCACTTGCATGTCATAGCATAATCGATTCATTTAACCCATGACACCTGATGTATAAGTGGAATGGGACGCTTATACATTAGGACCTGCAAAACGACCCCTTAGTCTATAAGCTTGTGTGGGCAAGTTTATAAATTAAGGTTAATTTTGATATATTTAGTTACTGCTGTTTGACCACCGACACCCCAACGTATAAATCGGTATGGGACTTTTTATACGATGGGAGCCTTGCAAAAGACCCCTTGGCTTATGTGTTTTTCCACATAAGTGAAGGTTACATTTCAGCTTACATTTTATTGTCTTTATATGCTATAGAACTTGCTAGAATAGGACCGCTGCCATCTGCTTTGATATTCTCCACCTTCAAGTCCTCCCCTTTCTTCCTCTCCGCTCGGTGCCTAGGAGCCGTGGGGAAAGGGGTGGGGGATGATAGGACTTAGTCTTTTAGACTAACGGTTTTCGAACCGCATCATTTAGGGGATCGTGGAGACCAGCATGGAGGAGCAGCCCCAAAGACCGGTGCGCTTGGAGATGGGGCAGTCTAGCTCCGGAGTTCATACAGCCGGGACTGTGAGTCTCGACCCTGAGTAGTTTTTCAGCTTTTGCTTCCGCATGAGTGACTTTGTAGTGAGGATATGTTGTACCGGGCATAAGCCCGTATTTTTGCTACTCTGATGTTATCTTCTGTGGACACTCCCTTCGTGGAGTTATATTTATATATGTCATGTGATTCTCTGTGGACAGACAGTTTTCATTTTACTTCATTACGCTACTTTTATGTGATCGAATTGGCCGGCAGAATCGGCGCTTTGTGGTGATGACCCTTCAGGGCGTGAAGGAGTCACCGTAAAACGGCGGATCTGGGCCTAAGACCCCGTGGTCAAAAAAAAAAAAAAAAAAAAAAAGGGGGTCTTACATTTGTTGACCTCAATTCTTGGCATTGTCAATCGCCTCAACCTTCAGAGCAGCCTCCACAACTATAGCATAGCTTTCCAATCTATAAGCACTAGCTAACTACTGGATGGCATTCCTAAGACCACTCAAAAAACATTTAACTCGGTTAGACTCTGAAGACACCATGTCCGAGGCAAATCTTCTAAGTTGCTAAACTCCACCTCGTACTCGGTAACAAAAGGTTGCATTTGCTTAAGGTGTAGGAAATCATTCATCAAACGATCTCTCTCGACCGATGGCAGAACTTTTTTCAGCAGCAACCCCTTAAAGGATTCCCATGAACACCTATCCTTAAGGTTTTCCTTCTCTCTCAGCCACCAACTCTTAGCAAGTTCCTTGAGTTGATACGCAGCGACCATCACCCTCTAGTACGCTGAAGCTCCTGAGTAAGCAAACAACTCCATGATGGCTATTATCCAATCATCCAAAGCCATAAAATCTGCTCTACCATCATAAGTAAGCGGTCCTAGTCTCTGAAAATGTGAAATATTCATCATCTCTGGTGGCAACAACATCGGGGGCAACAAAGGAGCAGGGGGATAGGAACAGGAATAATCTGACCCATTGCAGGGTCCTGCACTCTCGGTAGCTGTCCAGACACAACTGATAACAATATTTGGATCTACGACTGCATCTTCACCATTTGTCTGGACAAAGTCTCCTTACTTTGCCGCAGACTTTCGATCACTGCTTCGCTCTGCGCACCTGAAGAGTCGCCCTCCAACTGGAGAGTCGACCTAGTAGCCATATGCTTAGGCGGCATCCAAACAAATAACGAACAACTAATCAAAACTTAGCTCAACACTAGCACCAAACACTTTAGTTCAAACAATACATTATTGAATACTTGCTCATGCTGCTAACTTGCTCTAGGATTTTAAATTATGATGTTATGCCTAAATTAGGATGATATACTGTCATCCTATTGACTCATGTGCCTAAACTATGAATACATGAATTTCTTATTCTTTTTGACTCAAAACCATGTGTGCACATATGTCATAATGTAAATCTTTAGCTTGGCACGTGTGTTAATGTAATGTTATGTCATGCATGTTGTGCTATGCAATCTAAAAAGGCCTTAATGCGTGTTAAGAGCGGCGTACACATGAAATGTTATGCATCCCATACTACATAACATCGCATGCAACAAAAAAAAGAAAACGTGCTAATGGGCACCTATGTGATGGTGGTTATGCATCACATACTACATAATTGTCACATGTTGCCACCTATGATGGATCCATATACAAACGCATGTTATGCATCTCATACTACATAATATATCATGTATACTTCTTATCATGCTTAAGAGTGTAGTGTTCATGCTTCAGCCAAGACGTACTGATGACACATCGATGTGTGTATGAAATGACGCTAGACGACTAACACAAACCTGAGATAGATGTTCAACCAATTGCCAAACAACCCATCAATCTGATACCAACTATCACAACCCGCATTTTCTCTGCATTTGACAATATATTAGAGTAAGGGAAAATGGGTGTCATAATGCCACGTCAGCAGGGGATAACTGTAGACGCTCAGGCAAAACTCCAACTAAACACCTTTATGAAAGATTTATAAGTTATTTAGAGATAATCCAGTCTAAGTTAAGCGGTTAGCCGTATCCCTTGGCTCAGTGGATCATCTAGTCCACAAGAAAAGTTAGTTATATGTTGCGAAAAAATACTTCATTTACAAGGTTAGACGTCCTACATGAGTATAAACATCCCCGAAGGACAACTCATGGTATGCACGACTCTAGATTTATAATAATAGAGAAGATAGCTTTTACATTAGCTAGAAAATAGTGTCTTAGTTTTAGAAAAATGGCATGTATGAAATACTGGTAGTAATACCTTTATAGGTTAAAATATCTAACATGCAACCTAGCATAAAACCTTCCAGAGTGCAAGTAAAATAAAGCACAATAGGTAAACTAGCAACTAGTAGAGTATTTAATAATCTAAAAGAAACTGCCAGTGGGCGTCAACAACCTAACACGAACCAATCGAAAGTATGAAAGTCTGAACTAAAGACCAAAACAACAAACTACCTCACAGCAATGAGGAAAAACCACTACAACACTGCTGTCCACAAGCTACAACCCAACTCAGCCGCTCCACCGGCTACAGCCTTGAACCTGAGGCATTCAAAAGAAGAACACATCAGCAAGAAAAAAAACACGTGGCAAAGGAAAATAATAAGGTAAAAAGGACAGAGTTAAGGAAGGGTTTACCAAACCCATCTATAAGAAGCGCTGAAAATCACAGCTGATTAGCCAAATATAATAGATAAAGTTAAAGTCTGCAAATGAAAAGTTGAACGGACATATGCAACAAGTGAGAAACGAAGCCATGCTTCGACAAAATCTGCAAGGATTAACATAAATAGCATAGATTGATCTAAGAAGCAAACTGAGCACAAAATAACTCGAAAACGTGGATCATTAACACTTGGTAATATCAACCACGCCGGGGTCGGTGACCAATTGTCCCATACCAGGCTCCCAGACCTGAATGTCTCAAAAAAAAGCCATGTGGTGGTGACCGCATGTCCAAATCCATTCCGACAGTCCTCAAAATAGAGATCAAACAGCCACCAAGTGTAAAGACCCACAAACTGGCATCCAGTTGGTGGTCCTTTATTCACTGCCAGCCTACCTAGCCGAAGAAAACATCATAACTGACATCCCAACCAAAACCCAAGACTAAACTCAAATACCAAAACACAAACACTTCCCAAGACAAACGAGACAAAATACCCAAAAGTAACCCCTAAGGACCAAACTCGCCGAATCGGACAAAAACGGTGAATAATTCTAAGTCCAGGCCAATTCGGCTAGTATACCCGACGATTTACAGCGATACTCGACAAATTCCTATACTACTTGGCGAAAATGACTCGCGACAATCGACGATACTCGACGAATAGTTATCGATACTCGATGAACTGCTTTAAGTTAACATATGATATTCGACGACTTCAAATGATACACGCCGAATTTTACTTGACAACATTACAAGGTTTTACGGTTGACGATACTCAGTGAAATCTACACTACTTGGCGAAAATAAACTAGCGATACTCGCCGAATTCCTATGATATAAGCCGAATTTACCTTAGACTAAACTTCACCTTATCCGACGAAAATGTCCTAAGGAAACTTGGCGATACTCAATGAATCTTCCTTGGGATAGTCTACGGTATACAGCTAATATGACTTAATGAATTTCTAACCTTACTAGCCGAGTCCTAGCGATACTCAACGAATTCCTTCCACGAATTCGGTTATGATACTCGTCGAAACTTCCTTACCCGAAATCCGTCGATTTCCTGCTACTGATACACGGCAAAAATTCCTTATACCGCTAACCCTATTCTCCTTGGCTTGGCTGAAATCTTGCCCTAACCTAGGAGATCCTTCATGGTCCAACCTACACTCACCCTACTCTCAAGGGGAGGAGAAAAGAGAGAAGAAATCGAGTAAGAAACGAACATGAAAGGGGGAAAAAATCCCCTTGCCTTAAACCTTTGAAGAAACGCCGCTCGCTCGCACCGCGACAAGGGTCGGCCGTGAAAAGGCCCTAACAACATTTCTTGAAACGTTTGGAGGGGAAAAGGGGTCAAAATCGCTAAGCCTAAAGAACAAAAATCAAGGAATCGGGGAAAACTTACCACGAGCGTGTAGCTCTCGCTGAGAGCTTTCCAAATCTCTGATTTATTGACGAATCCGACCACCGGATCTCTGGAAAACGCCGTCCGAACGCACGCCCTGTCTGCCGCTCGTCCTCTTTCGCGAAAAGCTTACACCGCTCAGTTTTAGGAAGAAGATGAAAAGTATCGGATAGGGTTTCGATTTACGCATATATATATATATATATATATATATATATATATATATATATATATATATATATATATATATATATATATATATATAATTTAATAATGCCAAAACGACCCAAAATCCAAATGACCTCGGAATTTAACGAAATTTGCACCGTAGCTAAGCACTGACGCTATAAATCCAACGACAAAGTTGGAATCGAGATCCAACAAACCAAACAAGGCAAACACCTCCCAAAGCTAAAACCCAAGCATTCTCAAAAAGGCTCCACCGAGTCACCAAAACAGACCCGACTCGCAAGGGAATCTTGCAAGCAGGCTAAACCCGGCCACACTGTAAACCTAAATAGCGAAACCATGCTTTAACCACGGCACATGCCAAACACTCGTCAATGTAACGCCCTGACATCATAAATACACCAAAAAGAATTAAACTAAATATCGAAAAATCAGGGGCGTTACATGTATGATCGATCAGCCATACGCCCTGTGCACTCAAGGCATTTTCTCGGTGTAGTGGATTTCTCCAGGTCCCATCACCATCCACAGTCCCAGACTTGATGGTCCACATTTGAGCATTCAAGTATTTACGGCCCGTAGCCTAAGACTCTCATTATGCCAACGACGAAAGCCAGTTACTATAGGCAATCTTGTCGGAACTACAAAATGCAGGTACGGTTCAGCTCTTTCTCTTTGCTCAAATTGTCATGCCAACACTGACAGCCAAATAAATTATGGTGAATGACAAGACGCGGGTCAGCCTCCCCTTGCCTGTTCGTCTCTCTTGGCCTTTTTGTCGTGCACTTTAGGCTCTCAGCTTCAATTTCCGCCAACATTGTCCCCAGGACCTCAGCTCGCAATGATCACAACAATGGCTCTCACGACCATAATAGCTGGGCTATCCAGGCTCAACAACTTCTCATGATATCCACCTTGTCTCGCGGATGCAGGCTTCACAACCACAATCAGGATGGCTCTCATGGCCACCTTTGTTGGGCTCTTAAGGCTCAATAGATTCAAACAATGTCCCCTATGTCTCCAAGAGACAGGCCTCACAAATATAACTCACTAGTAGCAATTGTCGGTTGTAGCACTACCGTCGTATGGTAGGGGACATAATCTCATTTCTTCCTCAATTTTGGTTGTTTTCCTAGAGAGTATCTTCAGTACTATCACTACAGCACCATGCACACCCAATGAACCCGGATTCTACATATTTATCCACACATTTATCTATGGAGTATTCTCCAGCACGCAAAAAAAATCATCATCAATCCAAACCAACTTGTAAAGATGGACTTCACACAGCATGTCGTACTTCGATTTTGAATTTTATATGCAAGTTTTATCGGGGAACGCAACAATCGACTTGTTAGAAAACACCTTTTCTTCACCTTTTGGTGAGGGGTTCCATGCACTTATGAAAATTCAGGATTTCACTTGTACAAGGAGAAAGGTTGTTACCCTTGTCAATTTATTAAGAGCCATGATTTTCACCTGATCCGGATGGAACTGATCACCACAATTTCCTCTCCGCGGATCTGGGTTTGACTCGTGAATCCGATCACAAGAACGTCTTGGATCAACTTTGCCCTTTGCCTCCTGGCTTTTCCCTTCTACTTCCTCAAGAACCAAGAGGGAGAGAGAGAGAGAGAGAATGATAAAATGAGAAAAATATCTCATTTTAAGCCTTTATCATGAAGCTATCTCTAAGCGATACCTAGTTATCGCCGAACGATATCCTTTGGAGGTGGCAGTGATCTCATCCAGCACCGCCCCGTCGCTCCCACTACCGTCATGTGGTATCTTACTACCGCCAGACGGTACTATCTAGAGGCAAACAACAATTTATTCACCGGCTACCGCCGCGCGATATCACACTATTGTCGTACGGTACCGACCAGAGACATTGTCCCACCAAATTCAGCTAGCTACCGCCACCGCTAGGTCTACTGCCGCGTGGTAACCTCCAGTGGCCAATTTCCTATTTTTTTCAGGAGATTTGGGGCATTACCAAGAGCACTAGAAAAAGGGAGTATTGTCTACAAACACACCGAAGGTGCTACAATAGGGAGGTCCCACCACGTTCCCAAAAGTTAGAAAAAACCTCCCCTTCACAACCAAAAGATGGCTGAGCGAGGAATGAGAAAGGCACCACTTAGAGAGTTGTAGACTTATGGTGGGCGGGAGGTGCGGTTCAGGATAATCTGGTTCCATTCCTGGTACCCATGTGGTATTATTTATAGACAAATCTTGAGGGGGGGGGGGGGGGAGGGTCATTGTTGTTAGAGTGACCCTCCTCTGCGAAATACATAATGTCCGACTTGTGGAGGCATCTCACTTCCTAGGCGACCTAAGGTGCTTTCTTCCCTACTAGGCAACTTGAGGAGCTTTCTTAACTACTAGGCGACAAGAGAAGCTTTCTTTCCGACTAGGGTGATTATTGTCTCCACTGGTTGACTTTGACTTCTACTGATGTGGCCTGAGCAAGCCCACCCTCGACGAACAAGGGTTGTTCATAGTAGGGCCTATGCTTATATATAAATATCATCAAAATATGAGTTAATAGTGTGGCTTAAACATATTTCAATAAATATAACCGAAATTCATCTTATTAATGATTATTTTGTGGTATTCTGGTTGGAGACAAATAAAATAAAGAGTGAGAATTCATTTTATACATCAGAACTATGAGTAGAAGTCTTGATAACTAGGAGTTCCTAAGAAACACTCAATTTTCCTAATACCGGACGACCATGAATGAGCGTGCAATAGCTCACTGATCAAGTGCTCTTGCACTGAAGATGATTGGGGCTAAGCGATCTATCTAAGATGTGAGATGTCAAAAAGCATCGATAGGGGAGCGTTCCACCTTAAAGGGAAACAAACGCACAAGTAGGTTTGAACAAAGCGGAAGAAACCAGTCTATTATGCCATGGTAACTTGCGGGTATATCTATGACTAAAAAAGTCGACTAGAAAAATTAGAACTCAACAATAGAGATTGGAAAACGTAAATTTTACTTGAATTTCCAGTATGAACAAAAATGAATTTTAATAAAATTGATTTTATTGAGTTTTGTTTCCCGATCCTTTAATTCAATGTGAATTTAGATTTTTTTGTCAAATGAAAGTGAATCAAAAAGCATGATTTATATGTCCGTCTCTGACAATCTCATTTCAAAACAAAGTATGTCATCTAGGTGGTTTATCGGGGCTAACTAGTAATAATCCCAGATCCAGAAGTGATGTTCCAACACAATTAAGCTTTGAAACAAATATAGCAATATTGTATGTGTGGTATTTCACAATTGATCAATTTCAATTTAAAAAGGCCTAACTGAAGGATGTCTTAATAGGCAAAGTTGCGCCAATACCAAACCAAAGAGTTTCTACGGGCGTTGCCAATTAAAAAGATTGTTGTAGTTCCTGGTTTTTTGACTGGAAGTGACGCAAAATGCCCTACCCCCGTCTTTATATGGAAGGGCAGAGGCCTTTGGGTTTTTTTTCATGTGTCAAAATGTTTGAACAACGAAAATAGATGGGCAGTGCCTTATTTAATTGATCAAGTCATGTCAGAAAAAGGATCAAATCTCTCGGTCTATTAGGATGCTTCAGCTGCATACCTCACAACACATCCACTTGACACCAGTCACAAATATATGTTTCTATTCTAGCCGTGACCTTATCTTGGATTATTAATACTTATGTCGCAGCATCCTGGCAGGGGAAGAGAATCCATCGTTGTCTCGATTGTGCTACGAAATAAACTGGGGAATTTAGAATAGGAGAGTACTTATCTTAGGATCGAACGAGCTTACTACTTAGAAGCTAACGACAGTTTTCCGCTATGCACTTAGCTACCCAACATTTACCGTGGGCAAGCTAACTAGTATACCACAAATACATCCTTCCTGGCCCTCTTGTACTAGTGATAGGTCTTCTCAATGCTTTAACACCCACACAGAATATGGATCGAATTGTCTCGGGACATTTTGAACCCATCTCAAGTACCACTTTAATGGGTGAACATCCCAACATTTGGAACATACTACAACCCAAAGTGACGAAGAGTCAGCATTGAGGTTGTACATGGATATTATGAAATATAAACATCATGAGAGGTTAATGTTATGTAATATAAATTTAATCCTATTTTTTGTTATTTTAACTATAAGAGGAGTTCAACCTGTATTTATACTAACATTCAGCAAAAATTTTAAAAATTTCAAAAAAAAAAATTGTAAATATATATTCGAGCATATTCGCACGGGCTACACACGTACTCGATGTTCTCGGGCGGCCATTGGCCGCATCCAATCATCAGCCTTCGCCCGCCTGTGCATCGGCTTCACTCGTGACTGATCAAGGGGCTGCCCGAGAGCATCGAGCACGGGCGTAGCCCGTGCAAAGATGCTCGTATATATTAATCAATGCTGATGATTTCCGGATTAGATAAAATTATAATGTAAACTTTGTAGACTCTAAAATTAACCTGTAAGATTATGACATGAAATACAAGGTAATTGAGAGAACTAATAGAACCTGCAAAAACAAATTTGAGTTGCAGAGCATTGTTATTGATAAAGCATGTACATAGTTCTGTACAATAGGCATGTACATATTACTTGCGGCCGAACAATCATTTAATTATTGTATATATACATAGTTACATACTGAATATAGCAGTTTATAATACAATGCTACTTGTTGGCTTCCTTGCAGGATGCGTATAGATATATATTATATATGCATTGATCCCAGTAATACAAATATAATACAATTTTATAATTGTATTATAAAATTTGAGTGAAACGGATTCGAATGTTTTATTTCCCCTGCCGCTGTTTCCCAATTTTATGTACAATTTTATAATGCAATTTTATGTACAGAAGTAATTATAATACAATTTTATGTACAGAACTAATTACAATTTTATGTACATAAGTAATTACAATTTTATGTACAAAAGTAATACAATTATAAAATTTGAGAGAAAATGATTGGAAAGCATGTACAGAATATAGAAAAAGCTGGCGGAGGAAATAGAAAGTAGAAGTGAAATAAAGAGGAAGATGACCGGAGCAAGAACTCGAAGAGAAAGAGGAGGGGAAGCGGAAGGGGCAGCGGCTTCAAGTTGGGCTTCGATTTGCAGAAGCAGTGGAGGCAGATCAACGACCCGCGATTTTGCCGGCAGGTAGGAGCAAAATCTGGAAGAGGAAAAGGAGCGGAAGCCTCAGCAACAACAACTTAGAGTTGGTCTTTGTGACAATTAGCAGGACACCAGTCAAATTAGTAGGGGTTTATTAGTGTTATAAATAGAGTCATGAATTATAATATGGGGAAGGAAGGAATTAATAAAGTTGCTCTGTTTTCTGCTTTGTCCCGACCCCCTCATCTCTCCAAACTCCAGTCATCTCCTTCCCGGCCGTTCGTCCTCACTCTCTTCTTCGGTCATCCTCCTTTAGGTCATTCTTAGTATTTCATGTTAGAAGCGTTTCAACATCGTAACATTTGACAGAGCAACTTTATTAATTCCTTCCTTCCCCATATTACAATCCATGACTCTATTTATAACAGTAATAAATCCCTACTAATTTGACAAGTGTCCTGCACTCCTGCTAATTGTCACAGTCTTCGAGTTGCGGAAGCAGCGGCGGCAAAATCTGGAAGATGCGGGGAAGCCTCAGCAGCAGCGGCGGGGAAGCGGCAGCGGTGATGGGGAGCAAACGGAGCGGAGAGAAGAGATGTAAAGAAGGCAGAATACATGAAGAGGAGGGGTGGAGTTGTTATTGAGGAAAGTGAACGGAGGTGACCTATTTGTGTGGAGGAGAATATTTGTGGATTTTTGTGGAGGAGAATATTTGTGGGAGGTAGAGTTTTTAAAATAGGCATTTAGGGCATGTTTGGGAAATCGTTTCAGAAAGGAAAATGAGTGATGACAAAAGTATGGTAGAAAAAAGTGTTTTTGGAAAATGTCTATTAGAAAAGGAAAATTGTTTGGGTAAACTCAATTTATAAAGCTTTTCAGAAACAAAAGCACTTTATAAACCGTTTGACAAATCTCTGTGACGGTAACTTTTTTATTAAAAAAGTGCGTCTGGGGGAAAATGAGTGCGCAGGCCGAAAATGTGCGTCCAGGCGGAAAATGCGCACCCGACCAAAAATATGCGTTGTGGGCGAAAAGGCGCCATTTTTTCGCCCGGACACGTTTTTTTTTCGAGTGGGAGCTGCTTTTTCGCACGGGCGCGGTTTTTTTAGCCCGGCCGCAGTTTTTTCGAACGGGAGCGATATTTTCGTCCGGGCGCGATTTTTTCGCTTGGACGCAGTTTTTCGGCCCGGGCGCAGTTTTTTCGCCGGGACGCGGTTTTTTCACCCTGAAGCTGTTTTTTCGCCCGACCATGAATTTTTCGCCCGGGGGTGATATTTTCCGCGCGGGCGCAAATTTTTCGGGAGGGCGCTATATTTTCGCCCGAGCGCCAATTTTTCAGACGGAAGCGAATTTTTCGCCCGGGCGCGAAAATTTCGCCCGGAGATGAATTTTTTGCACGGGCTTGAATTTTTAGCCCGGACACGATATTTTCTCACATAACTGATATTTTCACCTGAAAGCGAAAAAATGCATTCGAGCGAAAAAAATAGCATCCGGGAGAAAAAAAGACGCGGCCGGGGAAAAAAATCACGAACGAGCGAAAAAATCACACGTATGCAAAAAATTCGCGTCCGAGCAAAAAATTCGCCACGAGGGCGCTCAGGCGACAATCTCTGCCGGGCAAAAAAAATGCGCTGTGGGAACACCCTATTACTGATTTGGGTCAGGATCACTATTTCTCTAGGAAACCAATGTTTGACCTCCTGTATAGCTCAAAAGGTCAATTGGAATTGAGTATAAGGGATATAAGTATAGGTTTCGAAGCTGCTCTCAAGACCAAGAATCCTTCAGTTTGAGACTAAGTCATATCGTCGAGCTCAGCACGACGATTCGTCGAACTCCGATCGACGATCGTCTAGCTCAACTTCGACAGATCGTCGAACTCCATTCGACGATCGCTGAGCTCAATTTCAACATATCGTCGAACTCCATTCGACGATCTGCGAGCTCAGTTCGACGATTTTTGACTCATTATTGGATCTCTATCTCTGAGCTCAGTTCGACGATCTTTGAGCTCAGATCGACGATATTGTGTTGCAGTATAAGTCCAAATCGCTGAGCTTAGTTCGACGATAGCAGAGCTCAGTTCGACGTTTCCTGATAACTTCAAGGAATTTTCAAGATTCAAATTCAGATCAGTTAAGGAGTTATTCTGCAATTAATTCAGAAGATTTTTTAGCCGTTTTCATTTATTTCTGGACCAAGTTTCAAGGGATTTTCAAGGAATATTTCTGTGGACTTTCCTCCAGAAGACATTTTGCAATTAAGGATGCAATTAATGCTGGTCAACGGCTATTCTTGACAGAGGATGTTTTTCTATTCAGTACCAGAGAATAAAAGGAAAGAATTTTTGAATCTCTCTAAGACAGACATCAATAATCCTCAGAACACAAGCACAAAACATTCTCTCTCTCTCAAAGAATTCTCTGAAGAACACATATCCAAGGAGATCAAACTTTCTGAAATATTCTGATCTCAAGTGTTCAAGGCCAACATATTTCAAGACTCCAGACACCTAACATTTCAGCTGTTGCTGAAATCATCTTTTGCTGGAGCTCAACCTCTGAAGGCCTATCACCCTACAACAAAGCTTCTTTTCCTGAACATCTCAAGGACTCAGGGGGAGCTTTGACACCATCAAATCCACATAGTCTTCTCAGCTGCTTTGAGAAAGAGAAGACTTCCATCACTCTCTCACCCCCATCTCTGTAAAGGGTTTCTCAAACTCCCTTCAAAAGCTTGAACTTGGTTTTTGAGCACCTTGTCAAAAGTTCATTGGTGGCAAGACACCTGATCAAAAAATCTGATTTGGTTTTTGAGCACCTTATCAAAAGCTCATTGGTGCCCAGGACACCTGATCAACTCATTCTGCAGTGGATTCCTACCTAGGGTGGTAGAAGAGTGGATGTACCCAAGTTTTGGGGAACCACTATAGTTCCTTGTGTCTTCTGGATTGCTTCTCTTTATTTTTGTTTCTGGCTATGATTGTTCTGTGATTAGCTTGTGATTAGTTTAGTTCTGTGATTAGATTTATTAATTGCTTCCCTGCTCACTCAGATTACAACAATTGTTGTAAAAAGTTTTCAAGCACCATATACTCTATTCACCTCCCACTAGAGTATATCAGATCTAGCTGCACTTTCAATTGGTATCAGAGTCAGGTTGGTTAAACATACCACACCTTGGTGGTTGTACAGGCTAACACCTGAACCCAAAGACTCCTAGTTAGACCTGTTTTCTTTTGAGTTTAGTATTAGATTTTGTTTTCACAAATCATGGCCCAAAACAAAGATTATGCTAGCACCAGACCTCCAGTGTGCAATCTATCCAAGTTTGCACTTTGGAAAGCAAGGATCAGATTATACATGAATTCTATTGACGAGGATATTTTTAACTCTGTTTTGACAGTTTGTCCAAGACCTCCAGAGAACTCAAGTACAAATGCTGTTCCACCTCCATCAGGAACAGATGCTGATATCAAGAAATGGAAGATAGCTGATGCCAAGGCTATGAACATCTTAGCCTAGACCATGTCTGATGACATCTTTCAAAAGGTAGCTGAATACAATTCAGCAAAGGAAATCTGGGATAAACTCTCTGAAATAGTCTCAGGCTCAGCTGATGAGAGAAAGGACAGGAGATCCCACCTCATATCTCAATATGAGAATTTCAAGAAGGGAGAAGCTGAGTCAGTTGGGGATATGTACAACAGGCTCAGTCTAATAGTCAGTGAACTCAGGACCTTGGACAAAGAGATCTCACTAACTGAGCTCAATGACAAAATTCTAATGTGCTTCCCTAGCACTTGGGATTCAAGAATCTGGCCAATCAAGGATGCCAGAAGTTTGAATGAGATCACCACAGAAGCTCTATTGGGTAAGCTCAAATCTTATGAGCTACTCATCAAGAATAGAGAAGAAGAACAGAAAGCTGCCTCACCAGCCACAAGAAAAGAGAAGATAATAGCCTTCAAGGCAACTGAAGATCAGCCTGAAGACAAAGTCACAGGCAATGATGAACTGCTCAGTATGTTGGCCAAAAGATTTTACAAGATGGCCAGAAAGGACTTCAGAAGGAGATCATACAAGGAGCATGATAAGCCAAGGTATGATAAGTCAATTAATAATAAAGAAATTGTTTGCTTTGGTTGCAGGAAACCAGGGCACATTGTTCCTGACTGTTCAGAAAACAAAAACAAGGACAGAAGGGACAAGAAAGAAAGAAGAAAGGAGAAAGACTCCAAGAGGAATGACAATGGCAAACCCTTCTCAAGCAAAAACAAACACATAAGAAAGGGTTTTGTTGCTGAATCCTGGAGTGAGACTGAAGAGGAGTCAGAAGCCTCATCCAGCTCCAGTGATGATGAAGATGATGTAGAAGAGAAAGAGTTCTGCATGATGGCAATCAATGCCTCTCAACATAATTCAGATGAAGAAGAGTCAGAGTCAGCTTCAGAGACTCAACCTGAAGAATACCAGGTAATTAGTTCATTTGATTTTAGTTCTGAGGACTTTAAATCTGAGTTTAAAGCATTATGTTTAGACCTGCTAAAATCTGAGAAAGAAATTATCTCTCTCAGAAATCATTTATCTGAACATAATACCTTAAAGTCAGAAAACCTCAAACTCTCTCAGGAGTTAGAGTGTTGTAGGGAGCTGATAGCTTCACTGAAAAGTGAGCTATCTGAGGCCAAGAAGCTTGAAGAATCCCTTAATGGGAGAAGTATCAAGCTGATGGACATCACAAGCACAGTGAACTCCATATTTAATAGTACATTGGGCTTGAGTGCTTCATCCAGCCAACCCATAGTTCTAACAGCTCCAATCAAGTTCATTTCTGATAAAGGAAAGGGAGTTGTAGAGGTAGCTAGGAAAAATTCTGATCTACCCAAGAAAACCAAGTCCCAGCAGAAATCGTCGAACGAAGATCGACGATCGCCGAACGCAGATCGATGATCTCAGGCAAAATCGTCGAACTCAAGTCGACGATCTCAAGCTCCTGAACTCTGCCATAGTCGACCGTCGAACGGAGCTCGACGATCTGACCCAAGATCGTCGAACGCAGCTCTACGATCGTCGAACAGAGGTCAGAGCTCTGGAAATTCTTTCAAGGGCAAATCAAAATCCAATACTAAGGGTCCTTCATCCCAAATATTTAACCCTTATACTGAATGGATTATACCTCCAAGGAGATATCATCCTGAAGGTTATAAGAGTCAACCTGGGATGTCTTTTATTTCAGAGTTTAAAGGTTATAAACCTAGGCCCAAGGTAAACTGGGTCAGAAACAAGTGAATTATTTTATGTGCAGGTGAAGACCTATCCAACATCTAACCAGCAATGGTACTTGGATAGTGGGTGCTCTAAGCACATGATAGGAAACAAGGACAATCTCACATCCTTCAGAGCCAAGCTTGGACCCAAAGTTATCTTTGGTGATTCAAACTTTGGACAAACCAAAGGATATGGTGCAGTCTAGATTGGATCAGTAACATTCAAGAAGGTAGCTTATGTGGAAGGACTGAAGCACAACTTAATAAGCATCAGTCAGTTGTGTGATGAAGGCTAACAGGTGACCTTCAGCAAAGCATTATGCAAAATCAAGTCAGAAGACAACACAATTGTGTTGACAGGTAAAAGAAAAGATAACATCTATCTAGTAGATTTTCTTTCAACAGATGTAGATATTTGCCTGTTCAATTCTGTTTGTAGACCAAATATTTTATGGCATAAGAGACTAGGACACCTAAACCTTAGAACTATTGCTAGGCTATCCAAGGACAACCTTGTTAGAGGACTACCTTCTGCCCCCTACAAGAAGGAAGGACTCTGCAGGGCTTGTCAATTAGGCAAGCAAACTAAAAATAGTTTTAAGTCACTTAATAAGAGTGATTCACCTAGGATATTGTATCTGTTACACATGGATCTTTTTGGATCCATCACAGTACAAAGCCTAGGAGGGAAATCTTTCACTTTAGTAGTTGTAGATGACTTCTCAAGATTCAGTTGAGTGTTATTTCTAAGGAAGAAGCCTGATAACTTTAAGTGTCTGACAGAGTTTCTCAAATGTATACAGATTGAGTTCAATACTCACATTGCCCTGATCAGAAGTGATCATGGGATAGAGTTTGATTCTCTTCTTATGCAAGAGTTCTGTCAGAGTGAAGGGATCAAGCATACTTTCTCAGTTCCTAGAACTCCTCAACAAAATGGGGTAGCTGAAAGGAAAAATAGAACCCTTATTGAATCTGCCACTACACTGTTGTCAGATGCTCATCTTCCTCTATCCTTTTGGGCAGAGGCAGTGAACACCTCCAACTATATGCTAAATAGAATTTTGATACATAAACTATAGGGAAAGACTCCCTATGAATTACTCAAAGGGAAGAAATCTAAAGTTGATTATTTTAGAGTTTTTGGTTGTATTTGCTATATACATAATAATGACAAGAAATATTTAGCAAAATTTCAAGCTAAAGCTGATGAAGGAGTGTTTCTGGGATACTCCATGATCAGCAAGGCTTATAGGGTTTATAATAAATCATCTCTAAAAATTGAGGAATCTGTTCATATATCATTTGATGAATCTAACATGTCTTTCAAGGAGAAGATCTCTTCTACCATAGCACCTTTGCAGGAACATTCTCTTGTTGAAGACTTGAACAAGTTACAGGTTACTCAAAAGGATGAAAGCAGTGAAGATGAAGAAAGTGTTCAACATATTGAAGAACAACTTGAAGAGTCAGTTGTTGTACCACTAGAGGAAACAACAACACATGTTGGTGAACAATCAACACCCCCTGTTGACTTAGTAACATCAAGAGACCATCCAATTTCCCAAATAATTGGAGACATCTCAGCTGGTGTGCAAACCAGAAATCAGGTCAACCAAAACCTGTTGCACACCTGCTTCCTATCTCAAATTGAACCTCAGTCCATTCAAGATGCAGAGCAAGATCCACACTGGATCATTGCAATGCAAGAAGAGTTGCATCAATTTGAAAGGAACAAAGTGTGGGAACTAGTGCCAAAGCCTAAGGATCACTCCATTGTTAGAACAAAGTGGGTGTTCAGAAACAAACTGGATGATCAAGGAGTAATTGTAAGGAACAAGGCAAGGCTAATTGCTTAGGGATACTCTCAAGAAGAAGAATATACTATGACCAGACTTTTGCACCAGTTGCAAGATTGGAAGCCATCAGAATATTTTTAGCTTATACAGCACATAAAGGATTCAAGGTATATCAGATGGATGTCAAAAGTGCATTTCTAAATGGAGACATCAAAGAAGAAGTATATGTCAGACAACCTCCAGGTTTTATCTCTCCAACTTATCCTGATTACGTTTTTAAATTGAACAAAGCATTATATGGTCTCAAGCAAGCTCCTAGAGCATGCTATGAGACCCTAGCATACTTTCTTTTGAAAAATGGATTTATAAGGGGTAGAGTAGACCAAACTCTTTTCATTAGAACTCATAAGTCTCATACCCTACTAGTACAGATCTATGTAGATGATATTATTTTTGGTTCTACTGACTCAAAATTATGCAGAAGGTTTTCCAACCTAATGCATTCTAAATTTGAAATGAGTAGCATGGGTGAGCTATCCTTATTCCTAGTATTGCAAGTCAAACAGCATGCTGAAGGCATCTTTATTTCTCAAACCAAGTATGCAAATGAATTGGTTAAGAAATTTGGCATGTCTGAAGCATCTTGTATGAAAACACATATGCCTACTAATGCTGTATTGGATGCTGATGAACATGGGAAACCTGTTGATCAGACAACATATAGAGCAATGATTGGCTCTTTACTGTACCTTACAGCTAGTACACCAGATATAATGTTTGCTATATGTATATGTGCTAGGTTCCAAGTAAGCCCTAGAGAGTCACACCTAACATTAGTACAGAGGATTCTCAGGTATGTTAAAAGTTGTCCAAATCTAGGTCTCTGGTATCCAAAAGATTCAGCATTTGATTTAACTGGATTTTCTGATGCTGATTATGCTGGATGCAGAATTGATAGGAAAAGCACCAGTGGAACTTGTCAGTTCCTTGGTGACAGACTTGTCTCTTGGTTTTGTAAGAAACAAACTTCTGTGTCAACTTCAACTACTGAAGCTGAATATATGGCTGCAGGCAGTTGTTGTTCACAAATCTTGTGGATTCAAAACCAACTCCTAGACTATGGCTACAACTTAGAGAAGTCTAAAATCTTCTGTGATAACACCAGTGCTATTTCTATAGCTAAAAATCCAGTCCTTCATAGTAGGACAAAACACATAGAGATTAGGCATCATTTCTTAAGGGATAATGTTGAAAAGAATAAAATTGAACTGCAATATATCCCAACTGATTTACAAAGGGGAGATATTTTCACCAAGCCCTTGGATGAAAAGAAACACACCTTCTTCCTAAATCAGTTAGGAATGTTAGATGGAGGAAGTCTTAAATAATATCCAAGATTTTAAAAGTTTAAAAATTGACCAAGACTAGGCAAACATCTTGATTTTTTTCTTAGTGTCTAGAGTTTTTCTGGTCTCTGAACTGCGCTCGACGATTTTCCCCCAGATCGTCGAACGGAGATCGACGATGTCTGAAATCGTCAATCTGAGTTCAGCGTTTTTCAGATAGTATGAACTATCTCTTCCGGTCAATGATCGTCGAACGGCGCTCGACGATTTTGTTCTCTAAACGATCGTCGAACAGAGCTCGACGCTCTCCAATATCGTCGAACGGAGATCGACGATGTTGAAGACTCTTCAAATTCCTTTAGCAGCCCCGATCGTCGAACTGAGTTCAACGATCTTTCCATTTCTGCGTCGAACCCTAATATAAAATTCATTTTTCGCCGTCGTTCTCCTTTGCGCTTTCGATTTCTCTGCAAAAACTTTCTTTCCCTCCAAATATTTCTGCACTTGGTCGTTTTGTTTGTTGAATCTTTGCAGGTAACTATGGCTGTTTTTGTTGCCGTTCTCGCCGCCATGAAATTTGATGCTGGCTTTGACATAGACATGGAATCCTTCAGCACAATAGACCAGGTTTTTCAGGATATCTTAGAGCTATTCAAAGAGCAGAAACTTGCTGCAATCATGACTACAAGGATTAAGCTTGCTTCTGATGAGATTAAAGAGTGGGTCTACACTGCACACAATCAGGATCAAAACACCATTGTTGGATCAATCTCTGGCACACAGGTACCCTTGACCCCAACAATTATGATAGAGGTTTTTGAGTTAAGTACTGGTGGAGACTCTGCTGATTTATCTAGAGAAGAATATGCTGACTTGCTTGCCTGAATGGGTCATTCTGAGGCTAACCCTAGCAAGCTATTGAAAAAAAATCTGTCTGTGGAATACAGATTCCTGGCTGATGTAATTGGAAAGGTCCTATTGGCTAAGCACTCTGCCCATGATACAATTTCAAGGTATCAGCTCTGCTTAATGGGAGCCATAGTGGACAGGAAGAATCTGAACTGAGGAGAGGTCTTCTTTGACCTAATAAAGAAGAAAATTAATAAGAGTTTTGTAAATTTTGGAAGGATTTTAGGACTGTTTCTGCAGAATAGGTGCCCTGCATTGCTGGTATCCTCTGGGATCCACATAAATGCTTCCAAGAGACTGTCTTGTGCCCTTTTTGGTAAATGGGACAGGCAGATCATCAAGTCCAGCAGGCCCTCTTCCAGCACACCTTCAGGCACCAGGACTGTCAGAGTCACTTCACCTCAGGTCTCTGCCCCTGTAGATGACCTGCATGCTGCTGCCTCTCCTCCTCTTCCAATTCCATCTCCTCCAATTCCATCTCTTCCAATTCCATCCACCATTCAAACTCCATCCACCATCATCATCTCCAGCCCCTCTCCAACCTCTACACCATCTCCAATCCCTACTCTACCAACCATAGAAGAACCATTCCATCCTTCATACTCCTACACTCAACCAGATACTGCCACTTCATCAACCTCCATTCCCTCATTCAACCTCATTGATGATTCCTTCATGGATGACTCACCCTCCTCTCCTCCTAAGCTGCCCTCATCCTCAACATCTTACCAAGATCTTCTGCAAGAAATCATTGACCAACCCACCTTCACACCCTCCATCTCCATCCCACTGTCCTCCATATCCACTTTACCCACACCTCAGCCATCTCTTCCCCAATACACCATCTCTCCTCTACCATCATCAACAGCTACACCTCCATCCTCTACCTCTGCTCCAGTCACTACTGAGCAAGTAGATATTCCAGCCCTTGCTGACAGGATTTATGAATTGCTAGCCCCCAGGCTATCTTTTCTCTTAGAGACCTCCTTGGCTCCATTACTCCTGTCAGTGGCAGCTCTTTCTGTCAGGTTCTCTTCCCTATTCCCTCAGGCAGCCCCTTCAGCAGTGTGCCTTGATCCAGCTCTGTCTGAATCCAGGCAGGGGGAGATGCCCTATGAAGTGAGCCTGCCTGCTGCTGTTCTTGCTGTTTCTTCAGCTTCTGTTACTGCTGCTGCTACTGTGTTTCAAGATCCAGTTCCTCCTCCTGTTGCAGTCTTTGCATAGACCTCAGGTATTTGCTCTCAGAATTTGATTCAATATATTTCAGATGTCTGCCAGAGAAAGCTTGTCTTCCAGAGATAGTTGCTATCCAGCCCCCAGAGGATTTGTCCAAGGCCCTTGTGCCCTTCTCTTATTGTGACCCCAGCATCATCACTTCCTTTGTTAACTCAGTTTATGCTGCTGCTACTTCTGCTGAAAGCAGTGTGGTTGTTTCTGATGTTGCTGCCCCTCCTGCTGAGAATTTTGTTGAAACTATTGCTGATACTGCTGATGAGCCAATTTCTAAGGAGATCCTTATGACAGAGGCACATGAGTTTGAGCCCTCTATATTTTCTGATGATAATTCTGCTGCTGATATTGCTGTTTCTGTTAGTGAAAATGCTGCTGCCCCAACTGTTGTTATTACTGCTTCAACCTCTGCTTCTGCCTCAACTTCAACGGCCACACCTTCAGTATCTGTTGCTGTTGCTGCTGCTTCAACTCCTGTTACCAGTTCTGTATCTGCCTCAATCCAGCTCAAGCAAGATTTGATGAAAAAGATTGATGCTCTTTATGATGATCAAAGTTCTGAAAGTGATGAGTTTAAGACAGATTCTGATGATTCTTCTGCTACCATTGCCAGAAAGAGAAAGGCAAGGAGCAAAGCCATGAAGAGAGTACCTCCTGCCAAGGTCAAGGACAACAATGATATACCATATTATATTCTTCATGATTGCCCCATAACTGAGCACTGGATGCAGTACTCAAAGAATCAACTCAAAGCAATGAAGAAGAAAAGGAAATATGAAAAGGGATCTTCTCAATTCCAACATTCTCATCCTCCTCCACCACCTCCTCCTGATACAGGTGCAGGTGGAAGTTCAGCTGCTCAACCCCTGCTAGAAGTCAAACCCCCTATCAGCCACATGACAGATCCTATCATAGGGGAAGCCAGTCCAGGGGTTCTCAATCCAGAAGAGGAGGCTATAGAGGCAATCAAAGAGAAGTGCAGGTTTACTCTAAAGGATATTCAAGGCAACATCCCTACTCCAGGGAAGGACAAACATCATCTGACACAACCTCTGGTCCTTTTCCCTATAAATTGAAGGAAACAGTTTCATCCAGGCCTCCTCAAGATAACCCTTCTAATAGATATGAGCCACCAGTACCATTTGAAGACCCTGAGAATAATCCAGCTGCTTGGACTGCAAGGATGAAAGAGCTTGCTACACTGGATCAGATCAAGAAAGCTAGAGAGCAAGGCAAAGACTCATCCAACATCATTACAATGTCTGAACAGAGAAAGAAAGAGTTGGAAAGATATGGGTCAAGCAAATTCATTGATTCTGAAAGATACATGGAGCTGCATCCTGAAGCTGTAGTTCCCAGGCCCAAACAACAAACCTCTTTAGGTGCAGCAGATGATACAAGATCAAAGAAAGAAGCTCTCAACCCCAACAGAGAAATTAAACTCATTAAGAGCAAGGAAAAGAAATGATTATGTAAGGTGACAATCTCTCTGATTTCTGATTATTATCTGTGATGATATATATCTGTGGTTCTGCAATGTCCAGCTTTTTGCCTTTCTGTATTGTTGCTTGTATGTTGTTATTTCAATTTTTCCAAATTCTGTAAATAGTAATCCTAACCCAAATAGGGGGAGATTGTTGGAACACCCTATTACTGATTTGGGTCAGGATCACTATGTCTCTAGGAAACCAATGTTTGACCTCCTGTATAGCTCAAAAGGTCAATTAGAATTGAGTCTAAGGGATAGAAGTCTAGGTTTGGAAGCTGCTCTCAAGACCAAGAATCCTTCAGTTTGAGACTAAGTCATATCGTCGAGCTCAGCACGACGATTCGTCGAACTCCGATCGACGATCGTCTAGCTCAACTTCGACAGATCGTCGAACTCCATTCGACGATCGCTGAGCTCAACTTCAACATATCATCGAACTCCATTCGACGATCTGCGAGCTCAGTTCAACGATTTTTGACTCAGTATTGGATCTCTATCTCTGAGCTCAGTTTGATGATTTTTGAGTTCAGATCGACGATATTGTGATGCAGTATAAGTCCAAATCGCTGACCTCAGTTCGACGATAGCAGAGCTCAGTTCGACGTTTCCTGATAACTTCAAGGAATTTTCAAGATTCAAATTCAGATCAGTTAAGGAGTTATTCTGCAATTAATTCAGAAGATTTTCTAGCCGTTTTCATTTATTTCTGGACCAAGTTTTAAGGGATTTTCAAGGAATATTTCTGTGGACTTTCCTCCAGAAGACATTTTGCAATTAAGGATGCAATTAATGCTGGCCAACGGCTATTCTTGACAGAGGATGTTTTTCTATTCAGTACCAGAGAATAAAAGAAAAGAATTTTTGAATCTCTCTAAGACATACATCAATAATCCTCAGAACACAAGCACAAAACATTCTCTCTCTCAAAGAATTCTCTGAAGAACACACATCCAAGGAGATCAAAATTTCTGAAATATTCTGATCTCTCTGATCTCAAGTGTTCAAGGCCAACATATTTCAAGACTCCAGACACCTAACATTTCAGCTGTTGCTGAAATCATCTTTTGCTGGAGCTCAACCTCTGAAGGCCTATCACCCTACATCAAAGCTTCTTTTCCTGAACATCTCAAGGACTCAGGCGGAGTTTTGACACCATCAAATCCACATAGTATTCTCACCTGATTTGAGAAAGAGAAGACTTCCATAACTCTCTCACCCTCATCTCTGTAAAGGGTTTCTCAAACTCCCTTCAAAAGCTTGAACTTGGATTTTGAGCACCTTGTCAAAAGCTCATTGGTGGCAAGACACCTGATCAAAAAATCTGATTTGGTTTTTGAGCACCTTATCAAAAGCTCATTGGTGCCCAGGACACCTGATCAACTCATCCTGCAGTGGATTCCTACCTAGGGTGGTAGAAGAGTGGATGTACCCAAGTTTAGGGGAACCACTATAGTTCCTTCCGTCTTCTGGATTGCTTGTCTTTAGTTTTGTTTCTGGCCGTGATTGTTCTGTGATTAGCTTGTGATTAGTTTAGTTCTGTGATTAGATTTATTAATTGCTTCCCTGCTCACTCAGATTACAACAATTGTTGTAAAAAGTTTTCAAGCACCATATACTGTATTCACCCCCCTCTAGAGTATATCAGATCTAGTTGCACTTTCATGCGCCCAGACAAAAAATTATAGCTCGCTGGCGAAAAATTCGCGTCGGGTCGAAAAATTCATGACCGGGCGAAAAAAGCAGCTCCCGGGGCAAAATTTCTTTCTGAGGCGAAAAAACCGCGCTAGGGCGAAAAATTGCGTCCGAAAGAAAAAACCGCTCACCGGAGAAAAAAACAAGCTCTGATGAAAAAATATCGCTCTTGGGCGAAAAATTCAAGCCCGGACGAAAATTCGTTCCCCGGAAAAAAATCGCGTCCGTCCGAAAAAAGTCACGCCCGAGCAAAAAAAACTCGCCTGGGCGAAAAAATCACGCCCGGGAAAAAAATGTCGCCCATGCAAAAAATTCGCGACGGTGCAAAAAAATCATGCCCGGAAGAAAAAATCGGCCCCGGCGAATAAAATGCATTCGGGCGAAAAAAATCGTGCACGGGTGAAAAAACTGCACTCGGGCGAAAAAAACACACTCAGACGAAAAATCCTGTGCCCGGACTAAAAAATCTGGCCCAGGCGAAAATTTCGCGTCCGGGCGAAAATTTCGCTCCCGCGCAGAAAAATCGGTCGAGCGAAAA
Organism: Platanthera guangdongensis; assembly: GCA_039583875.1. Classification (NCBI taxonomy): domain Eukaryota; kingdom Viridiplantae; phylum Streptophyta; class Magnoliopsida; order Asparagales; family Orchidaceae; genus Platanthera; species Platanthera guangdongensis. Next base: position 120,972,553 of record CM077153.1, on the reverse strand, counting down.
AACCCGCCCAGGCGAAAAAGATCATGCACGGGCGAAAAAACCGCACTCGGGCAAAAAAAGCGCACCCGGGCGAAAACCTCGCACTGGGGCGAAAAATGACAGCCGAGCGAAAATTTCGTACACGGGCGAAAAATTCGCACCCGGGCGTAAAATTTGTGTCCAGTTGAAAAGTTCGCGCCCAGACAAAAAAATATGCCTGGGTAAAAAAATTACACCCGCGAAAAAAATCGCAGTTGGACAAAAAAATCAAGTTGGAGATTTTTTTTAAGAGAATTTTTTTTGTGATGAAGAAGTGCTTTTCAAAAACGTAAAACTAGGTGGCAAGTGACTTTTCCAAAAGATGAGAAAATGGAGTTTTCAGCGGTAGCTTTTCCCACCGGTTGACAATCCAAACAGTTTCTTAAGTTTGCTAGCGTTTTCCAGAAAATGAAAAGGAGCAAAAATGTCCTCCCAAACAGGCCATTAGTCTTTTTTTTGGGTGCTGCCGGCCCAAATAATAATTAATTTTTTTGTGTTCAATAAAGAATCCTTGGATTGTTTTGGGAGAAGAGATCTTGGCGGTACTTTAATGAAATGATCGTGTGTTTTGAAGCGAAACTACGGTAAGAGCGGAGAATGATATATTACTTTATATATAATAAAGATATATAGACACACATAAATGAGTCGAATGGCACGGCCCTCCTTCCCTATGTTAGTGCAATGACAGGCTTCGCTTGCAATGGCAACAGGCAACGCCTGAAACAGCCAAGAGCCCATCTTTGATGCCTGTGTCTTTCGTTTGGCAGTCTACAAATAGCGGCCAACACAATTTTTGGCTCCGCCCATATCAAATATTTAATAAACACAATATACATTAAATAATGACAAGTGATAGCCTACAGTAATTGGTGTGTGATATTTGTTGAAATTTGTGAAGTAGAAGTGGTTGACGGGACAGGCCGGGCGGCCTGGGGCGGACAGCTTTGGCGGACTAGGCGGACTGGGCGGACTGTGATGTGCGGCCTGGTGGAAGGTCTAGTGGAAAGCCGGCTGTCTTCTGAGCGGCCTTGTTGCATGGAGTCCGCGGACTATGCGGCCTGGTTTCTGCGGATAGGGTGTTTGCTGATTGGCTTTGCCAAGGAGCGGCATGAGCGGATGGAGGCTTGCGGACTGGTGCATTGCTCAGTGGACGTAGGTGCAAGCTTGTGCTGATAGGCGGGTTGGCTCATGTCCGCGGGAAGATTGCGGACTGATGTGTCCGCGGTATTGGCTGTTGCGGACTGAGCTTAGAGCTTGGCTGAGGCCTTGTCGAGCTCTGGTGGCACAGCAGGCGCTTTGCTGTGGAGATCGATTGGCGGATTGGGGTTTGGAGTCCGGGAAGAGGCTGCTGCGTTGGACAGGAGTGCGAGGAATTTGCGGACTGCTGGCGGTCTGTGCTTTGTTGTTTGGCGGACGAGAGTTTGTGTCCGTCATGCTCGCATTGGCCTTTGATGGTTTTGGACTTGGTCACACCTTGTGCCAAGTTCATGGTGTCCGCCGTATCCGCCAAGTCCGCTGTGACCGGGCGGACTGTTGCTAGCTGCCTTTGGTCGTGGACTTGTGGCGGATTGAGGTGTGAGTCTTGTGGACTGCCTCGGGTTGGTGCGGACAGCCATTGAAGGGGGTTTGCTGTCCTGCAGTGGTTGGAGCTTTGCGGGCTGATGCCTTGTCCGCATAGCTTGGGCGGACTAGAGAGGGTTAGCCAATTGGTTGCCTTGCTCCTAGCGGTTTTCCTTGGTAACCGGCTAAGTTCTTGCGGACCCGGCGGACGGTGTTTTGCAATCGTGCGGGCTGGGGTGGTGTCGCTATCTCTTGGGCGGTGACCACACTCCTCACCTTGCCTATAAATAGGACCCCCCTGGCACATCTACAGTAACCTAAGTAACTTGAGTGAACAGTAAGTTGGGTTGTGCAAGGAGCTGCGATCTCTGTTTGTCAGTCTACGCGGATTGTTTCAGTGCTGACGTTTGTTGTGTGCAGGTCGCGCGGTTTGCTTCAAGGAGCCAAGAGTTTGACTGTGACTTCGGTCGTGCTTGGAAGTGTGCGGTGTCTGCGGACTCAGCAGGAGGTCGCTCTGCGGCTTGTCAGTTCTGTTTCATCTTTGCCAGCTTCAATAACCTATCCGCCGGCTTCAGGCGGGTAGGGGGTGTTCCTCAGTTCAGGTTCAGCAGGAGACGAATAACGGTGTGTCCGCGCGGCCTCACGGCTTCGACGGACTACGTGGCTATTCGGCGGATTGCAGCTTAGTTCGGGCGACTTCGGCGACCTCGGCGAACTCGCGGTCTCGGCGGACTCCGGTGATGTCCGCCCGGCTTATTTTTTGGTGCTTTCTGTTTACAGCTGTTATACTAGCGAAATCATGTCTCGCTATGTATGCCTCGTGTTGTAAAGAAGTGAATGTATAAAAGACCTGCTTGTGCTTCCATTATTTTTTGTGATTAACCCTTGTTCCTCTGTTTCTGCTGGTTCAACGTGAGAACTGGGTAGTTCCGAAGATATTAATTTGGCGTTTGGGCTATCTTGCTGACCACGTTGAGAAAATTTAACATGGTATCAGAGAGAGGTTTCTGAGGTTCTGTTGCGTGAGCGGAAGTCAGCCAGTGTTGTTACTCAGTGATTGAGTGGTGATCAACCTGTGTTGTTGCTCGGAGCGTCTGAAAGGGTGCCAACAGGTGTTGCAATGGAAGGGAGTTTTGCAAGAGGTCTGGGCATTGAACACTTAACGCCGACTAACTTCAAGAAGTGGAAGTCGTGCATGAAGAGTTATCTTCTTGGAGAGGAGCTGTGGGAAGTCGTCGGTGGTGACGACAGACAGGAAGTGACTGCTGCGTTCGGTACTGCTGAGCAGGTTAGGCTCTGGAGAAGAACAAATGCTAAGGCGGAGTTCATTCTGAAGAGAGCTGTGTCTCCGGAACTGTTTGATCACATCGTTGGGTGTGAGTCGGCTGCTGATATTTGGACAACCATTGATGAGTTGTTCAATAGGAAGAATGTGGTGCGGCTTCAGTTCATGGAGAATGAGTTGGACAGGGCAACTCAGGGCGACCTTTTCATCTCCAAGTACTTCTTAAAGATGAAGAGCTTGTGTGCTGAGCTGTCGGCACTGGATCCTGATGAGCCAATCTCTGAGGCTAAGATGAAAAGGCACATTATCCGCGGCTTGTGGAAGGAGTATGTGGCCTTTGTCACATCTATTCAAGGGTGGGCTTCTCAACCATCTTTGTTGGAGCTGGAGAATCTACTTGCATCGCAGGAGAGCTTAGCAAGGCAGATGGCTGGAGTGAACCTGAATCAGGAAGGCAGCAAAGCTCTCTTCTCAGGCAAGAAGAAAGGATGGGAAGGGAAGAAGAAGAAGAAGGTGCAGGCCGCTGGTGAGAAGGAGACTTCAACTTCATATCCACCGGAGAGGAGCAATGCTCCTAAGGACTGGAAGAAGAACCTGAAGTGCTACCGGTGTCATCAGCGAGGGAACTTCAAGCGGGACTGCAAGGTCAAACTGCAGCCTGGGCATGCTGCGGGAAAGGAGGAAGCTTGCTCGAGAAGTGAAGAAGCAGAATGGGGCGGAGCTTTTATGACAGGCACTTGTGTCCGGGCCTTGTCTGCTGAGGACTTCAACGATGAGTGGATCGTGGACTCTAGGTGTGGTCTTCACCTCACCGTAGACAAGTCAAAGTTCACCTCCATGCAGGCGTACTCAGGTAATGAAGATATTATCACTGCTGATAATACTGTTTATACAGTAGAGAAGGAGGGGGTCGTGTCTTTGGGTAGTGATCAGGGGCCACTCACGTTAAGGAGTGTGTATCACGTGTCGGGCATGAAGAAGAACCTCTTCTCGGTGACCAATGCGGTGGACGCTGGGTATCACATTCTGTTTGGGCCAACAGACGTGAGGTTCCTTCGCAACATATCAGCGGTGAAGGCTGATGTTGCTCATGTTGGGAGGAGGGTGAAGAACTTGTTTGTTCTTTCCACCAGTGCTTATGTTGATAGAATGAGGGCCAATGATAGTGCTGCTATCTGGCATGAGAGGCTGGGGCATGTTGGCATGGACAAGCTGAAGGCTATGGCTAGTAGAAGTTTGGTGAGGGGGTTGCCGAAGTTATCCTCCTTTGGTGATGGGCATGTTTGTGCGGGTTGTCAATACGGTAAGGCACATCGCCTTCCGTTTGATAAATCACAAACAAGGAGCAAGAAACCATTGGAGTGTATTCACGACGACCTAATGGGACCGACGGTTACTGCCAGCCTTGGTGGAAGCAGATACATGCTTGTCTTGGTTGATGACTACTCAAGGTATACTTGGGTGTACTTCTTAAAGGAGAAGTCGGAAGCCCTCCGTTTGTTCGTGGAGTTCAAGGAGTTGGTAGAAGGCTGGCTTGGCTTGCGGATTAAGAAGCTTAGAACTGATAACGGGGGTGAGTTTGTCTCCTCCGAGTTTTCTAACTTCTGCAGGAAGCACGGGATCCAACGGGAGCTTACTTGTGCCCACACTCCACAACAAAATGGGGTAGCGGAGCGGAATATCCGTCATCTGACGGAGACCTGCAAATGCTGGCTTCATGCGAAAGATATCCCAAGGTCCTTTTGGGCGGAGGGAATGTCTTGTGCTGCTTATGTTATCAACCGGATGCCACTCAGCCCTATCAACATGAAGACTCCAATTGAGCTGTTGCTGAAGGAGAAGCCGAGTGTGGGACACCTTAGGGTGTTCGGTTCAACTTGCTACGTGCATGTCCCGGATGCTTCACGGACAAAGCTGGATGCGAAGGAAAGGAAACTTGTCTTTGTTGGCTACGATGAGCGGAAGAAGGGATGGAAATGCATGGACCCTGTGACGAAAAAGTTCGTGGTATCAAGAGACGTTGTTTTTGACGAGCTGACGTCATACGGAGGTGGCTCAGTGGAGCTAACCGGAAGTAGCAAGGTTGAGGAAGCACCGGTGTTGGCTGCTGAAGGCTTGAAAGAGGAGCTTGCTGTTTCACCAGGAGCTCCTGTTGCTTCGAACTCCGAGGCTGAGCCTTCTGGCTCAGGAAGCAGAGGGAGCACTGCTCAATGCTTGCCCCAGGTAGGAGTGGAGCCCGAAGAAGCAACGAAAGTCGTGAGCAAGGAGCCGTGTCTTCGGAGATCGAAGAGGGTGGTTAAGCCACCAGCTCGGTACTATGATGGGAATGCAGTGAGCTTTGTCTCCTGCTTCTTTGCAGGTACTCTGGATGAGCGAGAGCCTGCAAGCTTCAACGAGGCCACTGGAGTGAAGGAGTGGGAAGGTGCCATGAAAGAAGAGATTGATGCTCTGAAGAAGAATGAAACCTGGGACCTTGTGCCCAAGGTTGATGGCATTAATCCGGTTACTTGCAAGTGGGTGTATAAGTTAAAGAAGAAGGCTGATGGGAGCATTGATAGGTTCAAGGCTCGCCTGGTCGCTAGAGGATTCTCACAGCAGTATGGAGAAGACTATGAGGAGACATTCAGTCCAGTTGCGAAGATGACTTCTGTAAGAGTGGTGATCGCCTTGGCTGCTAGCAAGGGATGGAGGTTGTGGCAACTCGATGTGAAGAATGCTTTTCTTTATGGAGAGATTGACAAGGACATCTTCATGCATCAGCCGCTTGGTTTTGTCTCTGAAAAGCATCCGGTCTATGTCTGCAAACTTAGGAAGGCTCTCTATGGGTTGAAGCATGCTCCTAGAGCGTGGTATGAGAAGATTGCAGAGTACTTGCAATTCTGTGGATACTTTGCTTCTAACTCGGATTCAAGCTTGTTCGTCAAGAAGAAGGGAGAGATACGAGTCTTGGTCCTGCTGTATGTGGATGACATGATCATCACAGGAAATTCGGAGGGGGAAGTAGCAAGGCTTAGGGCAGAGCTTGCTATACGCTTCGAGATGAAAGACTTGGGAGAGTTGCATCACTTTCTCGGTCTGGAAGTGGAAAGGAAGGAGTGCGGGATTCTCATTAGCCAGAAAGGGTATGCTGATCGCATTGTGAAGCGGTTCGGCATGGGCGAAGGGAAGAAGTGTTCTACTCCACTGGAACCGGGGCTGAAGCTTCGACGAGATGAGGGAAGGGTTCTTCATGATCCCTTGGTGTTCAGGGCTCTTGTTGGGAGCTTGATTTATCTGACGATTACAAGGCCGGATATTGCTTATGCTGTTGGCCGAGTAAGTCGGTATATGGCTGAACCACGGCAATCTCATCTAGTGGCGGCAAAGGGAATTCTGAAGTATGTCAAGGTGACTTCTGACATGGGACTCCTCTATGGAAGGGACTCGGAGTTTGCGTTGCTCGGGTACACGGATGCTGACTATGGCGGTGATTCAGATGATCGAAGGTCTACTTCAGGTTATGTGTTCACTTGCGGTTCAGCTAGCATCTCGTGGTGTAGCAAGAAGCAGGACTCGATGTCGGTTTCAAACACGGAGGTGGAGTATAAGGATTCGACCTTGGCTGCTCGGGAAGCCGTTTGGTTGAGGAGGCTTATAGAGGATGTTCATGAAGAAGTGCAAGGGCCTACTTTACTCCAGGGTGACAATGAGAGTGCTCTCAAACTGGTTAACAATCCAGTGTGTCACGCCAGGACCAAGCATATAGAGATTGATCACCATTTCATCAGGGAGAAGGTGTTGGAAGGATCTCTGTTGGTCGGGCATGTTCGGAGTGAAGATAATCTTGCTGACATCTTCACGAAGCCACTGTCGAAGGGGCCTTTTGAACGCTTGCGCAGCTTGCTGGGCTTGGTCACCACTTCCCACTTCAAGGGGGAGTGTTGAAATTTGTGAAGTAGAAGTGGTTGACGGGACAGGCCAGGCGGCCTGGGCGGACAGCTTTGGCGAACTAGGCGGACTGTGATGTGCGGCCTGGTGGAAGGTCTAGTGGAAAGTTGGCTGTCTTCTGAGCGGCCTTGTTGCATGGAGTCCGCGGACTATGCGGCCTGGTTTCTGCGGATAGGGTGTTTGCTGATTGGTTTTGCCAAGGAGCGGCCTGAGCGGATGGAGGCTTGCGGACTGGTGCATTGCTCAGTGGCCGCAGGTGCAAGCTTGTGCTGATAGGCGGGTTGGCACAAGTCCGCGGGAAGCATGCGGACTGATGTGTCTGTTGTATTGGCTGTTGCAGACTGAGCTTAGAGCTTGACTGAGGCCTTGTCGAGCTCTGGTGGCACAGCAGGCGCTTTGCTATGGAGATCGATTGACGGATTGGTGTTTGGAGTCCGGGAAGAGGCTGTTGCGTTGGACAGGAGTGCGAGGAATTTGCGGACTGCTGGCGGTCTGTGCTTTGGTGTTTGGCGGACGGGAGTTTGTGTCCGCCATGCTCGCATTGGCCTTTGATGGTTTTGGACTTGGTCACACCTTGTGCCAAGTTCATGGTGTCCGCCGTATCCGCCAAGTCCGCTGTGACCGGGCGGACTGTTGCTAGCTGCCTTTGGTCGTGGACTTGTGGCGGATTGAGGTGTGAGTCTTGCGGACTACCTCGGGTTGGTGAGGACAACCATTGAAGGGGGTTTGCTGTCCTGCAGTGGTTGGAGCTTTGCGGGCTGATGCCTTGTCCGCATAGCTTGGGCGGACTGGAGAGGGTTCGCCAATTAGTTGCCTTGCTCCTGGCGGTTTTCCTTGGTAACCGGCTAAGTTCTTGCGGACTCGGCGGACGGTGTTTTGCAATCGCGCGGGCTGGGGTGGTGTCGCTATCTCTTGGGCGGTGACCACACTACTCACCTTGCCTATAAATAGGACCCCCCTGGCACATCTACAGTAACCTAAGTAACTTGAGTGAACAGTAAGTTGGGTTGTGCAAGGAGCTGCGGTCTATGTTTGTCAGTCCGCGCGGATTGTTTCAGTGCTGACGTTTGTTGTGTGCAGGTCGCGCAGTTTGCTTCAAGTAGCCAGGAGTTTGGCTGTGACTTCGGTCGTGCTTGGAAGTGTGCGGTCTCTGCGGACTCAGCAGGAGGTCGCTCTGCGGCTTGTCAGTTCTGTTTCATCTTTGCCAGCTTCAATAACCTGTCCGCCGGCTTCAGGCGGGTAGGGGGTGTTCCTCAGTTCAGGTTCAGCAGGAGACGAATAACGGTGTGTCCGCGCGGCCTCGCGGCTTCGGCGGACTCTGTGGCTATTCGGCGGATTGCAGCTTAGTTCGGGCGACTTCGGCGACCTCGCGGTCTCGGCGGACTCCGGTGCTGTCCGTCCGGCTTGTTTTTTGGTGCTTTCTGTTTACAGCTGTTATACTAGCGAAATCATGTCTCGCTATGTATGCCTCGTGTTGTAAAGAAGTGAATGTATAAAAGACCTGCTTGTGCTTCCATTGTTTGTTGCGATTAACCCTTGTTACTTGGTTTCCGCTGTTTCAACGTGAGAACTGGGTAGTTCCGAAGATATTAATTTGGCGTTTGGGATATCTTGCTGACCACGTTGAGAAAATTTAACAATATCTACTTGAAGTTTTTTGAATTTTATGAATATCCATCATTACCTTTAATTTTGAGATATTGTATAATTACCTGGATGCACAATTTATTTTAAATGTGTTATGAAATTTTATTAAAAATATAAGGATAATTTTGATAATTTTGAATATTTTAAAAAAAAACAATTTTTTTCACTTATGATATAACCTGATGCATTAAAAAAATAAAGGATTATATTAGATCAATGCGATTGAATTTGTTGAAGGGTTCAGCTCCTTTCAACACAATAACATCCTGTTATTGTTTTTTTCTAATAAATTTTATAGAAATTGTGAACTAGGAAATTCAATCTGAAACAATTTTGAATGTTGCTTTGACATCGTATTGAAGAGGAACATTAACCAATTTGATCCAATTTGATAGTATCAGATTGAAGAGGAACATTAACCAATTTGGTAGTATCAGATTGAAGAGGAACTTCAAAGCAATATATCAATAAAATTTCGGTGATGATACTTTTGAAGCAGGGAATTAATATCCTCTTCATTTGAGCCAAATTGATACAATTGATTTAATTTTATGCCTTAAATTAAGGGTTCGTCGGGTGCGGGAGCAGACACCGCCGCAAGATGAGAAAACAAACACACGACGTTTGCTTCCACCTTAGGCAAGAGGAAAAGAGAAAACTCCATTCCAAACCCTCCCCTCCCCTCCCCTCTACGGATCCAAACGGCAGCAGCATTTGCGCCTGCCAGTCAGCTTCCACCGAACCAAACGAATAATTTGTTTCAAATGAAGATGATCATTTTCGGCTCTCCATTTAAGCCAAACAAAAAATATCTCTTTCACCTGGTAAATTAATTCTTTCAGGTAAAAGTAATTCCAATCTTTTTTATTTTTCATATGATAAAAAACATTATACCTTTAGATAAATAATAAACTATCGTGACAGTAAATTGAACCAAATGAAGGGGTGCAAGACTGGCATAGAATGATTACCTCTACCCGCCTTGGCGCGTAAGCAATTTTTGTTTTTTGGAAAACAAAGTTGTTACTTGTTACTAGAATATAATGTTGTGTAAATTTAGAAATTTAAAACTGTTCAAAAATTCCAGAGTAAAATAAAAAACACCAAAAATAAATCAAACTTTCATTTCTGGAAAAAATCTCAAATAAATTAAATTCACTAGTTTAAGATGATATTAAATAGAATACGATGGGTTTTGAAGTCCGGAGATTGAGTTACATGATAACTGCAATAAAGTGATCATATTTTCGTATATTAAATCAAGAAACTACAATACTAACTTATACATCGGTTGGATGATGTAGGGATGTCGGATCGGAGATCTCCACGAAGCTAACGCTATATCTCCGCTCTACACGTCGTATATCTACCGCACCTACACAGCACCTATCACCCACAATAGTTCCTCGTCACAAGAACGCAACACAAACAACAAAGGAGGAATGATCGACTCGAAAACAACGATCGGAAATTTGAGTCGGAATATTCCCCAAGAAAACACAAAAGTTGCCACTCCTTTTTGAGAACAAGACCAAGACTATAGGCCAAGACCCGCTCAGACAAATAGGATTCACCCGATCCGGAAATAAAAAGCCTTGCAACGGCGATTTCGATTCAAAACTTGCAGCGATTAAATTAACGATCCAGAGAAAATGATTTGCGAAAACCACCACAACTAAAGAGAAGAAATCACATAAGGGGGGGCGGGGGGAGATTACCCAACCGGAAAGCTTCACACAAGATAACTGTGGGAGAATCACTCTCTACACGGATCCACCGGCGTCACACCGAATGGTTTGCAACCTTCTTCCAAGGAGTCGCACCGAAGGAAGCCGCGCCGGAGTCGCAGCGAACGGATGGAGGGAGCAAGGGGGGGGGGGGGAGGGGCGGCAGCTTCATACCACACAAGGGGGCGGCGGCTTGGAGAACACTCCTCTTGGCCGAAATTTCACAAGGAGGAAATTAGGTTTTCAATCTTCTCTAATGATCTCATAAGAAAGCCTCCTTATATAGGAGTTACAAACAAGCCTTAACCCTTCATGATGGAGATGTAATCTCATCCATCCCGAATTGCTAATTGCACACCAATACTAAAAATAGTTCAAAATTAAAACATGCAATGAATATAAAATAGAGTGCAAGAAAGGAAATAAATAAGGCTAATGCTTTGTAGTGGCGGTAGCACGCCGCGGGCAGAGGTTGTAGCGTAGCTGTTGGGTACATTGGAATAAATGTACCTGATTTGAAGAAGCCTCACACTACTCAATGATATACATCAAAATGTATTTGATGTATTTTGAGTTACCTTGTGCAGGTTAAGTAATTGCAGGGAAAGCTGAAAAGTTTCTATGTCCATGTGTCGACACCTAGAAGAAAAGTGTCGACACTTAAGAAGGCTTGTGTCGACACCCAGAGAAGATGTGTCGACACTTGGAGTAATTGTGTCGACACCAGGAATGCAGAGTCGACACCAGAAGGAAAGTGTCGACACATACTTGTTGTGTCGACACTCAATGAAGAACTGTCCAGAGAAGCTATGTCGACACTTAGAAGCAGTGTCGACACCCAGAGGAACTTTGTCGACATCAAAAGTGTCGAGACTTGGAGGCTGTGTCGACACTCAGCAAAATTTCAACAAAGTTCAAGTACAAGTGTCGACACTAGGAGGCAGTGTCGACACTCAGCAAACTTTAACAGAGTTTAAATACAAGTGTCGACATAATGAAGAATGTGTCGACACACAGCAAATGTCTCAACACATGAAGAAAGTGTCGACACTAGGAGGCTGTGTCGACACTCAGCAAATTTCAATGAAGTCAAAGTACAAGTGTCGACACAAAGAAGATGTGTCGACACTCAGCAAAAGTATCAACACAGAAGACATGTGTCGACACCAAGAAGATGTGTCGACACTTAACAAGTTCAACACAAGAAGATGTGTCGACACAAAGGAGTTGTGTCGACACTTAGCAGAATTCAACTAAGTACTAAAGAACAAGGAGTTGTGTCAACACATAATATCAGTGTCGACACATTCTGTAGAAGCAGTGTCGAGAAGCAGATTCTACAACACAAAGTTGTGTCGACACCATGAAGGCTAGTGTCGACACTTAGTTTACTTGTGTCGACACTTAGTCTATAAGTGTCGATACTTAAAGACTGACTGTCTTGACACTTTCAGACAGTTACAGAAAATTCAAGAAGTGACTGGATGACATGACAACTGCCATTCCAGCCGGTCTACTGCAACTGTCAGAGTTGTCAAAAAGTCGTTAGAAACCGGATCAGCCGGTCACCATGAAGAAGGCCTATATAAAGGCTTATTCTGTCAACAGAAGAAGATGATTAACAACAATCAAAGAAGAGTTGGAAATCAACAAAGTGAAGAACAATACAACTAGAAGAAGACCTTCAAGTGAAGATCTAAGAAGTTGGAGAGAGAGAGCTCCTTCCAAGAAGACAGCTGTTGAACCAGGCTGTGAAGACAAGTTTCATATTGAGATCTGATTCTTAAGTTAGTAGTGATTGAAGATCAGCTGCATAGAGAATCAACCCTACTGTGTTCTAAATTCAAGAAGATTTGAAGGAAGCCAAGAGAGGTTGATCTCAACAAAGTTCATCCAAGAACTCATCAAGAAATCTGTCAACTCTTCTCTCTTATTCTGAGTTGTAGGTATATACATTGTAATTTTAATTTCTTGTAGGATCCTAAGGGATCTGAGTTGTAAGCCTGAAATTATAAAGATTGAGTGGTAGGGCCTGTATGCCTGAGTGTAGGAGATCCATTTCTCTGAGTGTAGGTTTTGTTGAGGGCTGAGTGTAGGCCTTGTTGAAGGCTGAGTGTAGGTCTTTGTGAAGACTGAGTGGTAGGGCCTTGAGCCTGAGTTGTAGGAACCTGGTTGGGGTTCTGAGTGTAAGATCTGAGGATCTGAGGAATAGTGGAGGAGTTTGGCTGAATCTAGTACACTACTAGATAGGCGAAGGGGGAAAGTGGATGAACCCAGACCTTAGGGAACCACTATAAAACTGTTTGTACTCTGTGTGTGAATGATTCTGTGGTTGCTGTTTTATGTTCTGCGAAATCTGTGATTTATTCTGCCTAAAGTTTAAAAAGATTAAGGTCACCTATTCACCCCCCTCTAGGTGATTATGTACAATTTCTTTCAAGTGGTATCAGAGGGAGGTTACTCAAAAAAGACATAACTGTCTGAGTAAAAGATCTTGTTGGCAGATTCAGTATAATCAAGTGCAGAATCAAGAATATCAAGAAAATGAGTTCAACAGAGAATCACAAAAAACTTGGATCCATGAAGTTGCCAATCTGTAGAAAGGAGATTTTTGGCATCTGGAAAGAAAGCGTTAGACTATTTATGGAAGCCTATGACCCTAGAATTTATATTACTGTTAAAGAAGGGTCATATGTGCCAATGAAGGTATCTGTGTTAGATGCAAATCAGAGAACTCCAAAAGACTATTCTGAAATGACCAAGGATGAGATTATTCTGGCCACTATGGACAAGAGGGCCCAGAATATTATTGTGAGTGCAATAGATGATGCCACATTTCAGAATTTGATTCACTGTAAAACATCAAAGGAAATGTGGGACACACTGATAGTGTACATGGAGGGCTCTGAAGAAGTTAGACATGATAGAAAGTCTTTACTAAATTAGGAGTATGAGAGCTTCAGACAAGGAAGGTCTGATAGCATAACTGAGTGCTACAAGAAATTCTATAGGATTGTCAATAAGTTGATGTCTTATGGAAGAGAATTCAGCAATTATGAGCTGAATGATAAATTCTTGAGATCCCTAACTAAAGACTGGGATACTAAGATTTGTGTCATAAGGGAAATGGCAAAGTTAGCAGATATTCCTCCTCCAACATTGTTTGGAAAGCTATTATCCTATGAAATGCAGCTAATGGTTAGGAAGGAGGAAGAGAAGACTACAAGAATTGAGCACAAAGAAAGAGCTGTGGCTTTCAAGACAGAAGCCACTAGAAAATATAAAAGTAAGTCTCCATCTCCACCTCCAAAAGTTGCTGAGACTGAGACAGATGAGTCAGAAAGCAAGAATTCTGAAAGCAGTGAGAGTGATGAAGATTTTGCAGCCTTCACTAGACATTTTCAGAAGTTTCTTAAGAAGAAACAGTGGAGGTCTAAGCCATCCATTTCACAGAAGTCATCAAAGTATGACAGGAGAAAGCCCAAGACAAGTAGAACTACATCTTCAAAGATAGTCTGTTATTGTTGTAACAAACAAGGACATGTTGTTGCTGACTGTCCAGAGAAGAGGAAAGTGTCTACTGATAAGAAGAAGACTCAAATCAAGGGCAAAAATGAAAGGTCCTTTGTTGCTAAAAAGGACAAAAGTCTGTCAGATATGTCATCTTCAGAAACTGATTCAGAAGCTGAAGCTTACATTGGACTGTTTGCTGAAGAAGAGGAAGAAGAGTTCATCCAGTTAATGAACTTTATATATGAGCATGAGGACAATCAGTGCCAGGGACTGATGGCCTTATCAGAAGGAGACAAAATCCAGGATCAGCCTGGACCTAGTCAGGTACAAAATTGTTCTGTTAGTTCAATTTCTAGTACTGAGTCAGATTCAGATACATCAGCATCATGTGATGTTAGTGGATCTGAATCAAAAGGAGACATTCATCAATTAATTGATGAATATAGAGTAGTGTTGCAAGCTTTGAAGAAAAGCAAATCCTTGTCCAAGAGTCAGGCTAAGGAAATTGCTAATCTTAAAGTTGCTGCAACAGATTTTGATAAGTTGATTGATCAAAAATTAAATGAAATAGCCAGACTGAAGCACATAAATGTTATTCAGATGGGGACTATAATATTTAAGAATGATCAAATCAGAAATCTGGAGATTAGTCTTCAGAAGGAGAGAGATATAGTAGCAAGGTTTTCTAAACCAAAGTCTGTTCTACCTTTGATAGATGAGTTCATTTCTCAAAAAGGTAAAACTGGATTGGGGTTTACTAAACCTGCCAGGAATGTACAGTCCATGTCTAAGGGCAAAGCCCCAGTACTCAACAAGCCAGCTGTAGATAGAACAGCCAGGGTTGTACCTAAGCAAAGGTACAATAGATTTGAGTGCTGGTGTTGTGGCAAGATAGACCACTTTGCCATAGACTGTTGGCACAATTCAAGTGCCAAGGTGAGTAGCAATCTGCCTGCTAGAAAAAGCTACAGGTAGTTTTGTTAAGAGGCAAACTAACTAGCACCAAGGACCCAAGAATTCTTTGGGTTCTAAGGTTAACTAATCTGTTTTGCAGGTGAGTCCAAGTGACCATGCCCCAATATGGTACTTGGACAGTGGATGTTCCAGGAACATGACTGGAACTAGGGGATTGCTAAAGGACTACACACCAATCAAGGATGGTCCTAAAGTCACCTTTGGTGGTTCTGAAAAAGGAATCATCAAAGGTTTTGGTAACATTTCTAGCAACCTTATAACAATTACTCAAGTGGCTTATGTTAAAGGTTTGAAACACAATCTCATTAGTATAAGTCAGTTGAGTGATTTAGGATATGACATCTCATTTGTCAAAGATGGTTGTCATATCAGGAGGTCAAATGATCAAAAGATCATTTTGACAGGTTATAGGAAGAGAAATGTCTATTGTCTAGACATTATGTGTGAGAACAATATTTCTCCGATGTGTCTTGTAGCTGATGCGAAAGTCTCTCATTGTGTCAAATGGCATAAGAGGCTAGCCCATCTTAACTACAAGACAATTGGCCAACTCTATAGCAAAGAGTTAGTGAGGAATGGTCCTCAGGTTAAGTGTATTAAAGATGGGATATGCTCAGCTTGTCAAAAGGGCAAGCAGACTAGATCCACCTTTAATAGCATTGAAAACAAAGATGCTGTGAGGTGCTTATACCTCTTGCATATGGATCTCTTTGGTCCTATGCCAGTTCACAGCCTAGGTAGGAAGGTCTACACTTTTGTGGTTGTAGATGACTACTCAAGGTTTTCCTGGGTGTTCTTCCTTAGACAGAAATCTGAAACTCCTAGTATCTTTTATAGTTTTGTCAAACAAATTCAGAATGAGTTAGACAGTACAGTGGTCAAAATAAGAAGTGACCATGGTACTGAATTCCAGTCTGACAGTATGACAAAGCTATGTGAAGAATTTGAGATATTTCAGGAATTTTCTTCACCAAGAACACCTCAGTAAAATGACATTGCTGAAAGGAAAAATAGAACCTTGATAGAGGCTGGTAGAACCCTATTAAGTGACACATCTCTCCTAGAATATTTCTGGGCTGAGGCAGTAAACACTGCATGCCATGTAATTAATAGGGCTACTATCACCAAAAGTCACAATAAGACCCCCTATGAGATTGTGAAAAGCAGAAAACCAAATCTATCCTATTTCAGGATCTTTGGTTGTAAATGTTATATACTTAACAATGGTAAGTCTTACTTAACCAAGTTTGCTGCCAAATACCAAGAGGGGATCTTTGTTGGGTACAGCAACAACAGTAAGGCTTATAGGGTCTACAACTTGACTACTCAAGTTATAGAAGAGTCAGTACATGTATTGTTTGATGAAGCTAGACTCATTAACAATGAATTGTCTAGAAGTATTTGCAGCTCTACAGGTGTGACTGAGAAGATGAACAAGCTCACTATTGAAGAAGGTTCTACTGCAAGTCAGCATGTGGATGATAGTGGCTGCTGTCCAGGGGGAGTACTAGATACACCTGATGCAGAAGAAGACCAAGGAGTGCAGCAAGTTGAAGAAGCTGAAGAAGTACAACCTAAAGACAGGCTACCTCCAGCAAATAGACATCTAAAAGATCATCCAGCCAATCAAATTATTGGTGATCTCAGACAAGGGGTACAAACAAGGAGCAGGAATCTAAGTTCAGTACTCTACTCCAGCGTTCTATACCAAGTTGAGTCAAAGAAATTTGAAGAAGCCATCCTAGACCCTCATTGGATTGAGACAATGCAAGAGGAGCTGAACCAGTTCAAAAGATGCAATGTCTGGGAGCTTGTTCCTAAACCAAAAGACCACAACATAATTGGAACTAAGTGGATCTTTAGGAACAAGATGGATGAACATGGAGTGATTATAAAGAACAAAGCAAGATTAGTTGCAAAAGGTTATAGGCAGGAAGAAGGTATTGACTTTGATCAAACCTTTGCTCCAGTGGCCAGACTGGAAGCTATAAGGATGTTCCTGGCCTATGCAACCTATCATGGGTTTAAAGTATACCAAATGGATGTTAAGTCAGCTTTTCTGAATTGAAATCTGAAAGAAGAAGTCTATGTGGAACAACCATCAGGTTTTGTTGATTCTACTAAACCTAACTTTGTATATAGACTTAGGAAGGCTTTGAATGGGTTAAAATAAGCCCCTAGGGCTTGGTATGAAACCCTGTCTAGTTTTCTTATTGAGAATAAATTCACAAGGGGGAAAATAGACAAGACTCTATTCCTTAGGGAATCCAGAGGTAAGATCATTCTAATCCAAATATATGTAGATGACATCATATTTGGGTCTACTGAAAGTAGTCTTTGCAAAAGTTTTGCAAAACTAATGCAAGGACAATTTGAAATGAGCAGTATGGGGGAACTTAAGTTCTTCTTGGGTCTCCAAGTTAGACAGACTGAGAATGGTTTATCCATATGCCAGTCTAAGTTCACTCTAGAATTAATAAGGAAGTATGGTATGGAATCATCCAGTACCATGAAAACTCCTATGGGGTCAAGTATGTCTCTTAGCAAAGATGATGCAGGGAAACTTGTAGATGAGACTTTGTATAGAGGGATAGTTGGCTCCCTACTATATTTGACTGCAAGTAGACCAGATATCATGTATGCTACATGTGTCTGTGCCAGGTACCAAGCATGCCCTAAAGAATCTCATTTGACAGCAGTCAAAAGAATTCTGAGATATCTTAAGGGCACACCTTATCTAGGCCTTTGGTACCCTAGGAATGGAGACTTTGAACTGATAGGTTATTCAGATGCAGATTTTGTAGGCTGCAAGGAAGATAGGAAAAGTACAACAGGTACCTGTCAATTCCTAGGTGGAAGGCTAATTTCATGGAGTAGCAAGAAACAAACAAGTGTGGCTATCTCCACAGCAGAATCTGAGTATGTTGCTGCAGGAAGTTGCTGTGCTCAACTTCTATGGATTCAACATCAGCTATAAGACTATGGTATACAAGTAAGTAAAATACCTCTATTTTGTGATTCTACTAGTGCTATTTCTATTGCAAACAATCCTGTCTCTCATAGTAGGACTAAGCATATAGAAATAAAATACCATTTTCTAAGAGAACATGTGGAAAAAGGAAATATTTCACTAGAGTATATTAATATAGATAATCAATTAGCTGACATGTATACTAAGCCCTTAGATGAAACCAAATTCAATAAATTTAAAATTGAATTAGGGATGATAAACTTAGAATAAGTTTTCAAAATTGGCTAAGTAAAAAGGTGTCGACACACAGAGTTGTCTATGTCGACACATAGAAGTGGTGTCGACATTTCAGAGAAATGGTGTCGACACATCTAGGAAGTCTGTGTCGACATTTCAGAGAATTAGTGTCGACACATGCAGTGTAGGTGTCGACACATCCAAGGTGGTGTCGACACTTAGACTTTACTTAAAATTAGTCTAGTAAAGTCTCGACTGAGTATCGAACAAAGCGGTGTCGACACATAAACAAGTGTCGACACAAATATTCTGTCGACTATACTTGTGTCTACACATTGTTGTCGAGACATTATAAGTAAGTGTCGATACTTTTCAACAGTGTCGACACAATTTAAGTCTTTTGACGCGCCCTTTCATCTTCAATTCTAGAAAGGTATAAATAGGTTTTCGTCATTGTCTGTCGACACACTCACTAAAGTTTCGAGACCAAACTTGTGTGTCGACATCTCTCTTCTCTAGATTCAAATTTCTTCAAACCCTAATGGCGCCCAAGCTAGAAGAGAATGTGAATGAAGGATATGAACTCGTGCGGCACGCATTTGATGACGCGGACCCCGATATCAAAGGCGTGATAACCCTAATAGCTGAGACTGGGTTAGAATTTCTTGTTTCAGAACCGATCAAGATCTGGAAGAAGGAGGTCCTGGAATTTCTAAATGGAGCAACACTAGATGAATCAGGACTCAAGATAAAGTCAAGAGTTCATGGGGCAAAGGTGAAGGTCTCTCCTAAGAGTCTCAGAAAGGTACTTCAACTACCAAGGACTAAGGAAGAAGAAGATGTTTCTGCTTCTAAGACTAGAGAAGCATTGACATGGTGTGGTTTGGACTCAAATCTGAAAATAGGATCTGTTTTCAATAGGAAGGGAATGAACATGCAAGGCAAATTTTTATCTGAAATTGTTGGCAAGATTATTCTGAGCAAACCTGGAGGACATGATAGAATATCTTCTTATATGTTCAGTATAATGACAAGAATTATCTTCAAACTAGAAACTGATTGGTCTGCAGTTGTGTTTGAAAAGATAAAAGAGAGTATGAAGAAGCCAAATCTGGGTAGAATACTAAGTCTTTACCTAGCTGGCAGTATACCTGAGGTAATGAACCAAGCTGCAGGTTCAAAGATTAACCACATGAGGAAGATGGATATGAGAATTTTCTCAAGGTGGGAAAGAGTACTGACCAAAGAACTGCCATCTCCAGTAAAGGACACACCCCAGAAAAAGAAGAAAAAGTCAGCTCCTGTGACTCAAGAATCCTCAAGCAACTCTGAAGAGCAAGTTGTGTTTACTCCAGATGATGAAGAAACTGGAAATGCTGGCCAGTCTCCTGCTAGACAAGAAGATGCACCAAGGCAGGGGGAGCTACCACCAGCAAGCCCAATTCACCAGGATTCAATCCAGGGGGAGCCTCTACTGGTGGATGAGCCAACTCCACTAGAAAGTGAACAAGCTACACAAACCATACTTGAGGTAATAACTGAAATTAATAACTTAGATTTCCCTATTGAGGATGATGTTTTGTCTGATTCATTACCTAATGTTAATCAGCAAACACAAACACATAACCAACCCCAAGATGTTGTCATGGAGGACACATCTGTTGCTGATCAAGTTGTTGATGAGATAAGAGTTTCTCCACCCCATCATCAATAAGAATTTACCCTAGAAGAGCTATTCCCAAATCTTCTACAAACAGATTTTGAGACAGAGAAAGCTGCTGCTGAGGGGGAGAAGGCCCATGTTGAGGGGGAGCATGTAGATATTGTTGAGGAAACTGCAAGGAAGGAGACTGAGGTGCCAAAAGATGTTGAAGGGCTACAAAGGACTGAGAAGGAGTTACCTCCAAGTCCTAAGGATAGAGTGAATATTGATAACACATCCGCATCAGAGGATGAAGAGGCTGCAAGAGCCAAGAAGTGGAAATTCTAAGTCTTTAAGAGAAGGAGCCAGAATTATAAGAAATCTTTACAAACAATTACACCACAGCCTACACCACAGCCAGCTCCATCTATAGATTTCAGTTCTCTGATGGTTGCATTACAGATAAAGATGGATGAGCAAAGATAGGCTTTGCAATCTTATATGGATGAAGGGCATAAGTCACTACAATTTGATCTGGCCCAAGACATCAAGTCAATCAGATTTGAAATGAATCTGAACAAAAAAGAGATGACTGACTGCTTCCATAAAGGAGGGAATGCAGTAGTCTATCTGACCACTCATCAGGAGTATATCAAAACACAAGTAGATGATATTGCAGTGAAGCAAGGCTATGTCCTGGAGAACCAGCTGAGAATGAATGATAATCTCAGTACTTCACACAATGCAATAGTAACAGAAATGAAGAATATAGCAACTGCCCAGAATGCAGCCCTGACCATTGCCAAAGAAGAATTTGACAAACAACTGCAAGAGAGCTTAACTACTGTTAAAACTGCTATTGAAGACTCTCAAAAGGCCATAACTGACAAGCTTCAAAGGTTGAAACCTTTCTACAAAGATGGAGTAACTATCTGAATGCACAGATAAGATTTCAGAAAGATGATCTGCGGGATCACATTGAAAGAGAAGTCATAAAGGGGGAGAGGGTGTTAGTCAAAGCAGGCTCTGATCATGCAAAGTGGATTTCAAATTCCATCAGAGCCACCCTTGGATATCCTCCATTATGTGATGATGACAATGTTGCAGAGTCTGGGATTAATCCTGCATATCTTGGAGGGGAGCAAGCTGAAGTGGCTCAAGTGATATATCCTCCACCATACTTTGATATGATACATCAAGAGGTACAGTCAATGTATAGTCCTCCTGAAGGAAATTAAAATGTCATCATAGAAAAGGTAGTTCAGCCAGTGCCAGAGGCAATACTGAAAGAACAAGAAGCTTTGCTAAAAGAACAAGAGACTTAATTGTCTAAGAAGAGATTCAGAGAGCAAGCTGAACTTAAGCCTGACTTTGAACAATGGAGCCCCACTTCCAGGAATATTATCTTGACTGCATGGAAGGCTGCCAAGGACAATATCCAGGATAGAAACAAGTGGTATTCTAAACTGGAGTGGAGGAAGCATGAAAGTATGCAAGAGTCTATTGTGCAATATAGAAGAAAGGCTAAGATGGGAAAGCTACCTCCTACTGCCAAGGAGCCTAGCAAGTACTTTCCAAAGCCTTATCATTACTTTGAAAGACAGAAGATCAAAGCTGAAGATTTGAAAAAGAAGGATCTTAAAGGAAAGAAGCCTGCTGCTGCTGAAGACACTGAAGCCCCAGTCCAAGCAAAGATACAATCAGGGAAGGGCATTGTGATCAAGGAGCCTGAGCAGCAATAGGATAAAATTTTTCTTTAGTTTACAGTTGTAATCATTTGATTTTAAACTCTTTGTAAACTTTTGAATAAAGAATATGTTGAAGTTGTTAGAACAATGTGATATATGTTAAATCTATTACATTAATGTTCTGAGAAATTTGTGAATACATGTTTTGTTTATACATGTTTATGTACTTACCCTGTCATTTAATATTGTTTTACATCATACTGTGATTTTGTTATGTATTGTGTATATCATTGACTAAGGGTTATGACTTCTCCAAATAGGGGGAGATTGTTGGGTACATTGGAATAAATGTACCTGATTTGAGGAAGCCTCACCCTACTCAATGATATACATCAAAATGTATTTGATGTATTTTGAGTTACCTTGTGCAGGTTAAGTAATTGCAGGGAAAGCTGAAAAGTTTCTAAGTCCATGTGTCGACACCTAGAAGAAAAGTGTCGACACTTAAGAAGGCTTATGTCGACACCCAGAGAAGATGTGTCGACACTTGGAGTAATTGTGCCGACACCAGAAATGCAGAGTCGACACCAGAAGGAAAGTGTCGACACATACAGGTTGTGTCGACACTCAATGAAGAACTGTCCAGAGAAGCTGTGTCGACACTTAGAAGCAGTGTCGACACCCAGAGGAACTTTGTCGACATCAAAAGTGTCGACACTTGGAGGCTGTGTCGACACTCAGCAAAATTTCAACAAAGTTCAAGTACAAGTGTCGACACTAGGAGGCTGTGTCGACACTCAGCAAACTTTAACAGAGTTTAAGTACAAGTGTCGACATAATGAAGAATATGTCGACACACAGCAAAAGTCTCAACACATGAAGAAAGTGTCGACACTAGGAGGCTGTGTCGACACTCAGCAAATTTCAATGAAGTCTATGTACAAGTGTCGACACAAAGAAGATGTGTCGACACTCAGCAAAAGTATCAACACAGAAGGCATGTGTCGACACCAAGAAGATGTGTCGACACTTAACAAGTTCAAGACAAGAAGATGTGTCGACACAAAGGAGTTGTGTCGACACTTAGCAGAATTCAACTAAGTACTGAAGAACAAGGAGTTGTGTCGACACACAATATCAGTGCCGACACATTCTGGAGAAGCAGTGTCGAGAAGCAGATTCTACAACACAAGGAGTTGTGTTGACACCATGAAGGCTAGTGTCGACACTTAGTCTACTTGTGTCGACACTTAGTCTATAAGTGTCGACACTTAAAGACTGACTGTCTCGACACTTTCAGACAGTTACAGAAAATTCAAGAAGTGACTGGATGACATGACAGCTTCCATTCCAGCCGGTCTGCTGCAACTGTCAGAGTTGTCAGAAAGTCGTTAGAAACCGGATCAGCCGGTCACCATGAAGAAGGCCTATATAAAGGCTTATTCTGTCAACAGAAGAAGATGATTAACAACAATCAAAGAAGAGTTGGAAATCAACAAAGTGAAGGACAATACAACTAGAAGACAACCTTCAAGTGAAGATCTAAGAAGTTGGAGAGAGAGAGATCCTTCCAAGAAGACAACTGTTGAACCAGGCTGTGAAGACAAGTTTCAGATTGAGATCTGATTCTTAAGTTAGCAGTGATTGAAGATCAGCTGCATAGAGAATCAACCGTACTGTGTTCTAAATTCAAGAAGCTTTGAAGGAAGCCAAGGGAGGTTGATCTCAGCAAAATTCATCCAAGAACTCATCAAGAAACCTGTCAACTCTTCTCTCTTATTCTGAGTTGTAGGTATATACATTGCAATTTTAATTTCTTGTAGGATCCTAAGGGATCTGAGTTGTAAGCCTGAAATTATAAAGGCTGAGTGGTAGGGCCTGTGTGCCTGAGTGTAGGAGATCCATTTCTCTGAGTGTAGGCCTTGTTGAGGGCTGAGTGTATGCCTTATTGAAGGCTGAGTGTATGTCTTTGTGAAGACTGAGTGGTAGGGCCTTGAGCCTGAGTTGTAGGAACCTGGTTGGGGTTCTGAGTGTAAGATCTGAGGATCTGAGGAATAGTGGAGGAGTTTGGCCGAATCTAGTACACTACTAGATAGGCGAAGGGGGAAAGTGGATGTACCCAGACCTTGGGGAACCACTATAAAACTGTGTGTACTCTGTGTGTGAATGATTCTATGGTTGCTGTTTTATGTTCTGTGAAATCTGTGATTTATTCTGCCTAAAAGTTTAAAAAGATTAAGGTCACCTATTCACCCCCGTCTAGGTGATTAGGTACAATTTCTTTCAATAGCCTTCCGTTAGCGTCATCGTGCCGCCTCACATCCTTGAGTTGTATTGCCTTATCAACCGGATCATCAACAGCATCGCCAGCATCATCTTCAAATGGTGGAGGAGGGGGCACGCCATCAATCCTCCCCCGCTCAAATGCACGCATCTCAGTTTCGTGGTCCAAGCGATAGCGGTGAAGGAGAGCGGCATCCAAACTCTGCAGCTCCGTCTCGAGTACCCAAGAGTCATCCGAAGGGGGCCAATCACGCCAACAGATGAGAAAGCGGTGGGTGTCACCATCAGCAGTGGTAACAGGCTCAGCATCAAGTATCATCTCTGGATTGGAAAATGTCCGTGGAAACCTGGGGAACATATTAGCAGTAGGTAGGAAAGAAGGCAACTTACCATCCGATGATATACCTGTGGGGACCGAAAGAGAGAGATCATCCGTACTACCACTCCCCAACCCATGAGAATTTTCAGTGGGAGAAGAAGACGACAAAGAAATCAACTCTTGTGGTGGTGACACAAACATCGTTAAATCCGAAACATTAAAAATGGGGGAGATACCCTAATCAGCAGACAAGTCCAAAACGAAAGCGTTGTCACCTAACTTCTTAATAATCCGAAAAGGGCCGGCGCGCTTTGGTGCTAACTTTTTAACGGTGCCAGTTGGCAAGCGTTTGGGAACCAAACGGACTAAAACTAGATCGCCAATTTTGAAGTCTGGTACTCTCCTATGTAAATTAGCGTGCGCTTGATAAGAGTCGTATTGCGTAGTCAAGGTGGCCCATATACGTGCGTGTAAATCATGGATGTGCTGGGCGAAGGATTGTGCAAACTAACTAGCCTTGTACGTTGGGGGCAACGGTACCAAGTCAAGCGGCACAGGAGCCTTATACACGTGGACAATCTCATTTGGAGACAGACCCGTAGACTGGTTCTTGGAATTATTGTAGGCTACTTGGGCATGGGGAAGGAGAAGATCCCAAGTGCTCTTGTGATCACTCACAAGGCATCGTAACAAATTTCCTAAGATCCGATTAACCACTTCCGTCTGCCCATCAGTTTGGAGATGATAGGCAGAGGAAAACAATAATTTTGTTCCCATTAATATCCAAAGAGTCTTCTAAAAATAACTAGTGAATTTTACGTCCATATCCGATACTATGGTCTTTGACACTCCACGGTGACTAACGGCTTCTTTAAAATAAAGTTTAGCGACGTGAGACGCATCATTTGTCCTACTACACGGGATGAAATAAGCCATCTTGGAAAACCTATCCACAACTACAAAAATTGAATCGTGATGGCGTAGGGTAATGGGGACGCCTAATACAAAATCCATACTAACGTCTACCCAAGGCATGGATGGAATAGGCAAGGGTGTATATAATCCGACGTTGGTCTTACTACCCTTGGACACCTGACATGTGCGGCAGCTACTCACTACCTGTCCCACCATAACCTTATGTTTTGGCCAGTAGAATTTGTCCTCGACTAACGTAATGGTCTTATCTCTACCGAAGTGGCCACTCAACCCTCCGCTATGCAACTCCCATATGATATGTAGTCGTAACGATGACTGTGGAATACATAGCTTCTCGTTCCTAAATAGGTAACCGTCCTTGATGACGTATGCAGATATCGTCGTGGGGGAGCTATCCTGGGCAGATAGATAGAAGTCCTGGAAGTCAGGACACGTGGCGTACTC
Source organism: Platanthera guangdongensis (assembly GCA_039583875.1). Classification (NCBI taxonomy): domain Eukaryota; kingdom Viridiplantae; phylum Streptophyta; class Magnoliopsida; order Asparagales; family Orchidaceae; genus Platanthera; species Platanthera guangdongensis. The sequence goes on along the minus strand of CM077153.1, from coordinate 120,947,378 downwards.
ATCCTTAATCCGCTCAAATCCTACAACATGTACTTCCATAGAGGTGAGTAAAAGAGTAAGACGACTAAGGGCGTCCACGACTCAGTTATCAGCTCCCTTAAGGTGCTTGAGATTAAACGTGTAACCTTGTAAGAAAGCGACCCACTTAGCGTCTCGTGGGCTGATCTTATGCTGGCCGTTGATGAAACGTAAAGACTCATGATCGGAGAGGATCACAAACTCCTTGGAGAGGAGATAATGCCTCCAATGCTGTAGACATCGGACTACAACATAAAATTCCCTATCGTAATTTGAATAGTTCAGCTTAGAGCCGGACAACTTCTCGCTAAAATAACTAACGGGATGGCCCTCCTGGCTCAAGACACCTCCAATCCCTACCCCAGACGCATCGCATGTGAGCTCAAAGACTTTAGCAAAGTCAGGTAGACGTAAGACATTGCCTCAGTCATAAGCTCCTTGATTCGTTCAAAAGCATGGGTGGCGGACTTCGTCCACGTAAACTCTCACTTCTTCATACAGTCTGTGATAGGCGCCATAATACTACTGAAGTCTCGTATGAAACGACGATAAAATGTGGCTAACCCATGGAAACTACGCACCTTACGTAGGGTGGTTGGCACGGGCCAGTCCATAATGACCTGAACCTTGCCCGGATCGACTCGAATACCCTCAGAGCCGACTATATAGCCTAAGAACTCTACCTCCGAGACATAGAAAGTGCATTTCTTAAGATTGAGAAATAAAGTCTCCTTCCGCAGGGTGGAAAGGATCACTCTCATGTGGGAGATGTGCTCGGTAGTAGAGGTGCTATAAATGAGAATATCGTCAATGTAGACGACAACGAACTTCCCCATGAATGGCTGAAAGACATGTGTCATCATCCGGGAGAAGGTACTAGGGGCATTGGACAACCCAAAGGGCATCACAAGCCATTCGTACAGACCATCCTTCAACTTAAACGTCGTCTTCCACTCATTTCCCTCTCGTATCCTAATCTGGTGATAGCCACTCCGAAGATCTAATTTGGAGAATACGGTGGCTTCGGACAAGACATCCAACAAATCATCTAAGCGTGGAATGGGGAACCTATACTTGATGGTGATTTTGTTGATAGCCCGGCTATCAACGCACATCCGCCATGTACCATCCTTCTTGGGGGCAAGTAGAGCTGGTAAAACACATGGACTCATACTAGTCCTAATAAAACCTTTCGCTAGCAAACCCACTATCTGGGACTGCAACTCCAGGTGAGCTGCGGGGTGGAGTCGATAATGGGGCTGATTTGGCAAGGAAGACACCGGGATGAGATCTATCGCATGCTGGATATTCCTAAGCGGGGGTAACGTGGGCGACAACTCATCCGGGTACATGTCCCTATACTCCTCCAACAGTACCTGTAACTCACTAGGTAACTCATCCAAAATGCTAGAATCGGGCTTCGCACTTAAGAGGACTAGCGCATACATGATTCCATCAAAGAACAGATCCCCCTCAAACTCTTTCCTACCAACTAGATTCAACGTCTTCCGTTCTACCGGAATAATGGTGTCCTTAGCCAAGACTACGGGCTCCTTTGGGATGGTCGACTTCAAAGTGATGGTTTTGCCATTGAATTTGAACTCATAAGTGTTGGCTCTACCAAAATGTGTAACATCACGGTCGTATAGCCAAGGGCGGCCTAACAACACATGACAAGCGTCCATCGGAAGGACATCACACCACACCTCATCAATGTAGGATTTGATGGAGAGTGGGACTAGGCATCGCTTGGTAACGGGTATGTTGAAATTTGTGAAGTGGAAGTGGGTGACGGGACAGGCCGCGCGGCCTGTGGCGGACAGCTTTGGCGAACTGGGCGGACTGGGCGGACTGAGGTTTGCGGCCTGGTGAAAAGTCTGGTGGAAGCCGGCTGTGTTCTGAGCGGGTTGTTGCATGGAGTCCGCGGTTTGGTGCGGCCTGGTATCTGCGGATAAAGAGGCTTGCGGACTGATGCTTTGCTCAGTGGTCGCGGGTGCAAGCTTGCGCTGTTGGCGGGTTGGTTCGAGTTCGCGGGAAGCCTTGCGGACTGGTGTGTCCGCGGTTTAGGCTGTTGCGGACTGGGCCTTGAGCTTGGCTGAGGCCTTGTCGAGCTCAGGTGTTACAGCAGGTCTTGCTGTGGAGACCGGTTGGCGGACTGGTGTTTGGAGTCCGGGAGGTAGCTGCTGTGTTGGACAAGTGCGAGGAGCTCGCAGACTGGTTGCGGTCTGTGCTAGGGTGTTTGGCGGACGGGACTTTGTGTCCGCCATGCTCGCACTGGCCCGTGATTGTTTTGGACTTGGTCACACATTGTGCCAAGTTCATGGTGTCCGCCGTATCCGCCAAGTCCGCTGTCACCGGGCGGACTGTTGCTGTTTGCCTTTGGTCGTGGACTTGTGGCGGATTGAGGTGTGAGTCTTGCGGACTGCCTCGGGTTGGTGCAGACAGCCATTGAAGGGGGTTTGCTGTCCTGAAGCAGTTGGAGCTTTGCGGGCTGGTGCCTTGTCCGCTTAGCTTGGGCGGACTGGAGAGGGTTCATCAACGGTTGCCGTGCTCCTGGCGGTTTCCTTGGTATCCGGCTAAGTCCATGCAGACTCAGCGGATGGTGGTTGTATTCGCGCGGACTGAGGGTGGTGTCGCTATCTCTTGGGCGGTGACCACACTCCTCACCTTGCCTATAAATAGGACCCCCCTGGCACATCTACAGTAACCTAAGTAACTTGAGTGAACAGTAAGTTGGGATGTGCGAAGTGCTGCGGTCTGTGTTTGTCAGTCCGCGCGGATTGTTTCAGGCTGACGGTTTGCTGTGTGCAGGTCGCGCGGATAACTTCAAGGAGCCAGGAGTTTGGCTGTGACTTCGGTCAGTGCTTGGAAGTGTGCGGTCTCTGCGGACTCAGCAGGAGGTCGCTCTGCGGCTTGTTAGTTCTGTTTCATCTTTGCCAGCTTCAATAACCTGTCCGCCGGCTTCAGGCGGGTAGGGGAGTTCCTCAGTTCGGGTTCAGCAGGAGGCGAATAACGGTCTGTCCGCGCGGACTCGTGGTCTCGGCGGACTCCGTGGTATTCGGCGGATTGCAGCATAGCTTGGGCGAGCTCAGCGGTCTCGGCGGTCTCGGCGACCTCGCGGTCTCGGCGAACTCCGGTGCTATCCGCCCGGCTTGTTTTTGGGTTCTTTCTGTTTACAGCTGTAATACTAGCGAAATCATGTCTCGCTATGTATGCCTCGGATTGTAAAGAAGTGAATGCATAATAAGACCTTCTTGTGCTTCCATTGTTTTGTTGGGTGCAACCTCTAGTCCTTGGGTTTTCCGCAGGTTCAGCGTGCGAACTGGGTAGTTCCGAAGATATTAATTTGGTGTTTGGGCTATCTTGCTGACCACGTTGAGAAAATTTAACATGGTATCAGAGGGAGGTTTCTGAGGTTGTGGAGGTTCAGTTGCATGAGCGGAGGTCAACCAGCATTGTTACTCAGGGATTGAGTGGTGTTCAACCTATGTTGTTGCTCGGAGCTGCTGAAGGGTACCAATAGGTGGTGTCAATGGAAGGAAGCTTAGCAAGAGGTCTTGGCATTGAACTCTTAACGCCGACTAACTATAAAAAAGTGGAAGTCGTGCATGAAGAGTTATCTTCTAGGCGAGGAGCTGTGGGAAGTCGTCGGTGGAGACGACAGACAGGAAGTTACTGCTGCTTTCGGTACTGCTGAGCAGGTGTGGCTCTGGAGAAGAACAAATGCTAAGGCAGAGTTCATTCTGAAGAGAGCTATCTCTCCGGAACTATTTGATCACATCATTGGATGTGAGTCGGCTGCTGATATTTGGACAACCATTGATGAGTTGTTCAATAGGAAGAATGTGGCGCGGCTGCAGTTCCTGGAGAATGAGTTGGCCAGGGCAACTCAGGGAGACCTTTCCATCTCCAAGTACTTCTTAAAGATGAAGAGCTTGTGTGCTGAGCTGTCGGCACTGGATCCTGATGAGCCTATCTCTGAGGCAAAGATGAAGAGGCACATTATCCGCGGCTTGTGGAAGGAGTATGTGGCCTTTGTTACATCTGTTCAAGGGTGGGCTACTCAGCCGTCGTTGCTGGAGCTGGAGAATCTGCTTGCCTCGCAGGAGAGCTTAGCAAGATAGATGGCTGGAGTGAATCTGAATCAGGAAGGCAGCGAGGCTCTCTTCTCAGGCAAGAAGAAGGGATGGGAAGGGAAGAAGAAGAAGAAGGTGCAGGCCGCTGTTGAGAAGGAGACTTCAACTTCGTATCCGCCGGAGAGGAGCAATGCTCCTAAGGACTGGAAGAATAATCTGAAGTGCTACCGGTGTCATCAGCGAGGGCACTTCAAGCGGGACTGCAAGGTCAAACTGCAGCCTGGGCATGCTGCAGGAAAGGAGGAAGCTTGCTCGCGAAGTGAAGAAGCAGAATGGGGAGGAGCTTTCATGACGGGCACTTGTGTCCGGGCCTTATCTGCTGAGGACTTCAACAGCGAGTGGATCATCGACTCCGGGTGTGGTCATCACCTCACCAGAGACAAGTCGAAGTTCACCTCCATGCAGGCTTACTCAGGTAATGAAGCTATTATCACTGCTGATAATACTGTTTATGCAGTAGAGAAGGAGGGGGTCGTGTCTTTGGGTAGTGATCAGGGGCCACTCACGTTAAGGAGTGTGTATCACGTGACGGGCATGAAGAAGAACCTCTTCTCGGTGACCAATGCGGTGGACGCTGGGTATCACGTTCTGTTTGGGCCAACAGACGTGAGGTTCCTTCGCAACGTATCAGCGGTGAAGGCTGATGTTGCTCATGTTGGGAGGAGGGTGAAGAACTTGTTTGTTCTTTCCACCAGTGCCTATGTTGATAGGATGAGAGCCAATGATAGTGCGGCTATCTGGCATGAGAGGCTGGGGCATGTTGGCATGGACAAGCTAAAGTCAATGGCGAGTAGAAGTCTGGTGAGGGGGTTGCCAATGTTGTCCTCCTTTGGTGATGGGCATGTTTGTGCGGGCTGTCAATACGGTAAGGCACATCGCCTTCCATTTGATAAATCTCAAACAAGGAGCAAGAAACCATTGGAGTGTATTCATGGCGACCTGATGGGACCGACTGTTACTGCCAGCCTTGGTGGAAGCAAATACATGCTTGTCTTGGTTGATGACTACTCAAGGTATACTTGGGTGTACTTCTTAAAGGAGAAGTCGGAAGCCTTCCGTTTGTTCGTGGAGTTCAAGGAGTTGGTAGAAGGCCGGCTTGGCTTGCGGGTTAAGAAGTTTAGAACTGATAACGGGGGGGAGTTTGTCTCTTCCGAGTTTTCTAACTTCTACAGGAAGCACGGGATACAACGGGAGCTTACTTGTGCTCACACTCCACAACAAAATGGGGTAGCGGAGCGGAAGATCCGTCATTTGACGGAAACCTGCAAATGCTGGCTGCATGCGAAAGATATCCCAAGGTCCTTTTGGGCGGAGGGAATGTCTTGTGCTGCTTATGTTATCAACCGGATGCCACTCAGCCCTATCAACATGAAGACTCCTGTTGAGCTGTTGCTGAAGGAGAAGCCGAGTGTGGGACACCTTAGGGTGTTCGGTTCAACTTGCTACGTGCATGTCCCGGATGCTTCACGGACAAAGCTGGATGCAAAGGCAAGGAAACTTGTCTTTGTTGGCTATGATGAGCGGAAGAAGGGATGGAAATGCATGGACCCTGTGACGAAGAAGTTCGTGGTGTCAAGAGACGTTGTCTTTGACGAGCTGACGTCATATGGAGGTGGCTCGGTGGAGCTTACCGGAAGTAGCAAGGTTGATGAAGCACCGGTGGAGGCTGCTGATGGCTTGGAAGAGGAGCTTGCTGTTTCACCAGCAGCTCCTGTTGCTTCGAACTCCGAGGCTGGCCTTCTGGCTCAGGAAGCAGGGGGAGCACTGCTCAATGCTTGCCCCAGATAGGAGTGGAGCCTGAAGAAGCAACGGAAGCCGTGAGCAAGGAGCCATGTCTTTGGAGATCGAAGAGGGTGGTTAAGCCACCGGCTCGGTACTGTGATGGGAATGCAGTGAGCTTTGTCTCCTGCTTCTTTGCAGGTCCTCTGGATGAGCGAGTGCCTGCAAACTTCAACGAGGCCACTGGAGTGAAGGAGTGGGAAGGTGCCATGAAGGAAGAGATTGATGCTCTGAAGAAGAATGAAACCTGGGACCTTGTGCCCAAGGTTGATGGCGTTACTCTGGTTACTTGCAAGTGGGTGTATAAGTTGAAGAAGAAGGCTGATGGGAGCATTGATCGGTTCAAGGCTCGCCTGGTCGCTAGAGGATTCTCACAGCAGTATGGAGAAGACTATGAGGAGACATTCAGTCCAGATGCGAAGATGACGTCTGTAAGAGTGGTGATCGCCTTGGCTGCTAGCAAGGGATGGAGGTTGTGGCAACTCGATGTGAAGAATGTTTTTCTTTACGGAGAGATTGACAAGGACATCTTCATGGATCAGCCGCTTGGTTTCGTCTCTGAGAAGCATCCGGACTATGTCTGCAAACTCAGGAAGGCTCTCTATGGGTTGAAGCAAGCTCCTCGAGCGTGGTATGGGAAGATTGCAGAGTACTTGCAATTCTGTGGATACCTGGCTTCCAACTCGGATTCAAGCTTGTTTGTCAAGAAGAAGGGAGAGCTAAGAGTCTTGGTCCTGCTGTATGTGGATGATATGATCATCACAGGGAACTCGGAGGAGGAAGTAGCAAGGCTCAGGGGAGAGCTTGCTATACGCTTCGAGATGAAAGACTTGGGAGAGTTGCATCACTTTCTTGGTCTTGAAGTGGAGAGGAAGGAGTGCGGGATTCTCATTAGCCAGAAAGGGTATGTTGATCGTATTGTGAAGCGGTTTGGCATGGGCGAAGGGAAGAAGTGCTCTACTCCACTGGAACCTGGGCTAAAGCTTCGACGAGATGAGGGAAGGGTTCTTCATGATCCTTTGGTGTTCAGGGCTCTTGTTGGGAGCTTGATTTACCTGACGATTACAAGGCCGGATATAGCTTATGCTGTTGGCCGAGTAAGTCAGTATATGGCTGAACCAAGGAAATCTCATCTGTTGGCGGCAAAGGGGATTCTGAAGTATGTCAAGGTGACTTCTGAGATGGGACTCCTCTATGGAAGGGATGCGGAGTTTGCGTTGCTCGGGTACACGGATGCTGACTATGGCGGTGATTTGGATGATCGAAGGTATACTTCAGGTTATGTGTTCACTTGCGGTTCAGCTAGCATCTCGTGGTGTAGCAAGAAGCAGGACTCGGTGTCGGTTTCAACCACGGAGGCGGAGTATAAGGCTTCGGCCTTGGCTGCTCGGGAAGCCGTTTGGTTGAGGAGGCTCATAGAGGATGTTCATGAAGAAGTGCAAGGGCCTACTTTACTCCGGGGTGACAATGAGAGTGCTCTCAAACTGGTAAACAATCCAGTGTGTCACGCCAGGACCAAGCATATAGAGATTGATCACCACTTCATCAGAGAGAAGGTGTTGGAGGGGTCTCTGCTGGTCGGGCATGTTCGGAGTGAAGATAATCTTGCTGACATCTTCACGAAGCCGCTGTCGAAGGGTCCCTTTGAACGCTTGCGCAGCTTGCTGGGCTTGGTCACCACTTCTCACTTCAAGGGGGAGTGTTGAAATTTGTGAAGTGGAAGTGGGTGACGGGACAGGCCGCGCGGCCTGTGGCGGACAGCTTTGGCGGACTGGGCGGACTGAGGTTTGCGGCCTGGTGAAAAGTCTGGTGGAAGCCGGCTGTGTTCTGAGCGGGTTGTTGCATGGAGTCCGCGGTTTGGTGCGGCCTGGTATCTGCGGATAAAGAGGCTTGCGGACTGATGCTTTGCTCAGTGGTCGCGGGTGCAAGCTTGTGCTGTTGGCGGGTTGGTTCGATTTCGCGGGAAGCCTTGCGGACTGGTGTGTCCGCGGTTTGGGCTGTTGCGGACTGGGCCTTGAGCTTGGCTGAGGCCTTGTCGAGCTCAGGTGTTACAGCAGGTCTTGCTGTGGAGACCGGTTGGCAGACTGGTGTTTGGAGTCCGGGAGGTAGCTGCTGTGTGGGACAAGTGCGAGGAGCTCGCGGACTGGTTGCGGTCTGTGCTAGGGTTTTTGGCGGACGGGACTTTGTGTCCGCCATGTTCGCACTGGCCCGTGATGGTTTTGGACTTGGTCACACATTGTGCCAAGTTCATGGTGTCCGCCGTATCCGCCAAGTCCGCTGTGACCGAGCGGACTGTTGCTGTTTGCCTTTGGTCGTGGACTTATGGCGGATTGAGGTGTGAGTCTTGCGGACTGCCTCGGGTTGGTGCGGACAGCCATTGAAGGGTGTTTGCTGTCCTGAAGCAGTTGGAGCTTTGCGGGCTGGTGCCTTGTCCGCTTAGCTTGGGCGGACTGGAGAGGGTTCGTCAACGGTTGCCGTGCTCCTGGCGGTTTCCTTGGTATCCGGCTAAGTCCATGCGGACTCAGCGGATGGTGGTTGTATTCGCGCGGACTGAGGGTGGTGTCGCTATCTCTTGGGCGGTGACCACACTCCTCACCTTGCCTATAAATAGGACCCCCCTGGCACATCTACAGTAACCTAAGTAACTTGAGTGAACAGTAAGTTGGGATGTGCGAAGTGCTGCGGTCTGTGTTTGTCAGTCCGCGCGGATTGTTTCAGGCTGACGGTTTGCTGTGTGCAGGTCGCGCGGATAACTTCAAGGAGCCAGGAGTTTGGCTGTGACTTCGGTCAGTGCTTGGAAGTGTGCGGTCTCTGCGGACTCAGCAGGAGGTCGCTCTGCGGCTTGTTAGTTCTGTTTCATCTTTGCCAGCTTCAATAACCTGTCCGCCGGCTTCAGGCGGGTAGGGGAGTTCCTCAGTTCGGGTTCAGCAGGAGGCGAATAACGGTCTGTCCGCGCGGACTCGTGGTCTCGGCGGACTCCGTGGTATTCGGCGGATTGCAGCATAGCTTGGGCGAGCTCAGCGGTCTCGGCGGTCTCGGCGACCTCGCGGTCTCGGCGAACTCCGGTGCTGTCCGCCCGGCTTGTTTTTGGGTTCTTTCTGTTTACAGCTGTAATACTAGCGAAATCATGTCTCGCTATGTATGCCTCGGATTGTAAAGAAGTGAATGCATAATAAGACCTTCTTGTGCTTCCATTGTTTTGTTGGGTGCAACCTCTAGTCCTTGGGTTTTCCGCAGGTTCAGCGTGCGAACTGGGTAGTTCCGAAGATATTAATTTGGTGTTTGGGCTATCTTGCTGACCACGTTGAGAAAATTTAACATGTTGAAATTTGTGAAGTGGAAGTGGGTGACGGGACAGGCCGCGCGGCCTGTGGCAGACAGCTTTGGCGGACTGGGCAGACTGGGCGGACTGAGGTTTGCGGCCTGGTGAAAAGTCTGGTGGAAGCCGGCTGTGTTCTGAGCGGGTTGTTGCATGGAGTCCGCGGTTTGGTGCGGCCTGGTATCTGCGGATAGAGAGGCTTGCGGACTGATGCTTTGCTCAGTGGTCGCGGGTGCAAGTTTGCGCTGTTGGCGGGTTGGTTCGAGTTCGCGGGAAGCCTTGCGGACTGGTGTGTCCGCGGTTTGGGCTGTTGCGGACTGGGCCTTGAGCTTGGCTGAGGCCTTGTCGAGCTCAGGTGTTACAGCAGGTCTTGCTGTGGAGACCGGTTGGCGGACTGGTGTTTGGAGTCCGGGAGGTAGCTGCTGTGTTGGACAAGTAGGAGGAGCTCGCGGACTGGTTGCGGTCTGTGCTAGGGTGTTTGGCGGACGGGACTTTGTGTCCGCCATGCTCGCACTGGCCCTTGATGGTTTTGGACTTGGTCACACATTGTGCCAAGTTCATGGTGTCCGCCGTATCCGCCAAGTCCGCTGTGACCGGGCGGACTGTTACTGTTTGCCTTTGGTCGTGGACTTGTGGCGGATTGAGGTGTGAGTCTTGCGGACTGCCTCGGGTTGGTGCGGACAGCCATGGAAGGGGGTTTGCTGTCCTGTTGCAGTTGGAGCTTTGCGGGCTGGTGCCTTGTCTGCTTAGCTTAGGCGGACTGGAGAGGGTTCGTCTTTGGTTGCCTTGCTCCTGGCGGTTTCCCTTGGTGTCCGGCTAAGTCCATGCGGACTCAGCGGACGGTGGTTGTATTCGCGCGGACTAAGGGTGGTGTCGCTATCTCTTGGGCGGTGACCACACTCCTCACCTTGCCTATAAATAGGACCCCCTGGCACATATACAGTAACCTAAGTAACTTGAGTGAACAGTAAGTTGGGATGTGCGAAGTGCTGCGGTCTGTGTTTGTCAGTCCGCGCGGATTGTTTCAGGCTGACGGTTTGCTGTGTGCAGGTCGCGCGGATAACTTCAAGGAGCCAGGAGTTTGGCTGTGACTTCGGTCAGTGCTTGGAAGTGTGCGGTCTCTACGGACTCAGCAGGAGGTCGCTCTGCGGCTTGTTAGTTCTGTTTCATCTTTGCCAGCTTCAATAACCTGTCCGCCGGCTTCAGGCGGGTAGGGGAGTTCCTCAGTTCGGGTTCAGCAGGAGGCGAATAACGGTCTGTCCGCGCGGACTCGTGGTCTCGGCGGACTCCGTGGTATTCGGCGGATTGTAGCATAGCTTGGGCGAGCTCAGCGGTCTCGGCGGTCTCGGCGACCTCGCGGTCTCGGCGGACTGGAGTGCTGTCCGCCCGGCTTGTTTTTGGTTTCTTTCTGTTTCCAGCTGTAATACTAGCGAAATCATGTCTCGCTATGTATGTCTCGGATTGTAAAGAAGTGAATGCATAATAGACCTTCTTGTGCTTCCATTGTTTTGTTGGGTGCAACCTCTAGTCCTTGGGTTTTCCGCAGGTTCAGCGTGCGAACTGGATAGTTCCGAAGATATTAATTTGGTGTTTGGGCTATCTTGCTGACCACGTTGAGAAAATTTAACATGGTATCAGAGCGAGGTTTCTGAGGTTGCGGAGGTTCTGTTGCGTGAGCGGAGGTCAACCAGCGTTGTTACTCAGGGATTGAGTGGTGTTCAACCTGTGTTGTTGCTCGGAGCTGCTGAAGGGTACCAACAGGTGGTGGCAATGGAAGGAAGCTTAGCAAGAGGTCTTGGCATTGAACTCTTAACGCCGACTAACTATAAAAAGTGGAAGTCGTGCATGAAGAGTTATCTTCTAGGCGAGGAGCTGTGGGAAGTCGTCGGTGGAGACGACAGACAGGAAGTTACTGCTGCTTTTGGTATTGCTGAGCAGGTGAGGCTCTGGAGAAGAACAAATGCTAAGGCAGAGTTCGTTCTGAAGAGAGCTGTCTCTCCGGAACTGTTTGATCACATCATTGGATGTGAGTCGGCTGCTGATATTTGGACAACCATTGATGAGTTGTTCAATAGGAAGAATGTGGCGCGGCTGCAGTTCCTGGAGAATGAGTTGGCCAGGGCAACTCAGGGAGACCTTTCCATCTCCAAGTACTTCTTAAAAATGAAGAGCTTGTGTGCTGAGCTGTCGGCACTGGATCCTGATGAGCCTATCTCTGAGGCAAAGATGAAGAGGCACATTATCCGCGGCTTGCGGAAGGAGTATGTGGCCTTTGTTACATCTGTTCAAGGGTGGGCTACTCAGCCGTCGTTGCTGGAGCTGGAGAATCTGCTTGCCTCGCAGGAGAGCTTAGCAAGGCAGATGGCTGGAGTGAATCTGAATCAGGAAGGCAGCGAGGCTCTCTTCTCAGGCAAGAAGAAGGGATGGGAAGGGAAGAAGAAGAAGAAGGTGCAGGCCGCTGTTGAGAAGGAGACTTCAACTTCGTATCCGCCGGAGAGGAGCAATGCTCCTAAGGACTAGAAGAAGAATCTGAAGTGCTACCGGTGTCATCAGCGAGGGCACTTCAAGCGGGACTGCAAGGTCAAACTGCAGCCTGGGCATGCTGCAGGAAAGGAGGAAGCTTGCTCGCGAAGTGAAGAAGCAGAATGGGGAGGAGCTTTCATGATGGGCACTTGTGTCCGGGCCTTATCTGCTGAGGACTTCAACAGCGAGTGGATCATCGACTCCGGGTGTGGTCATCACCTCACCGGAGACAAGTCGAAGTTCACCTCCATGCAGGCTTACTCATGTAATGAAGCTATTATCACTGCTGATAATACTGTTTATGCAGTAGAGAAGGAGGGGGTCGTGTCTTTGGGTAGTGATCAGGGGCCACTCACGTTAAGGAGTGTGTATCACGTGACGGGCATGAAGAAGAACCTCTTCTCGGTGACCAACGCGGTGGACGCTGGGTATCACGTTCTGTTTGGGCCAACAGATGTGAGGTTCCTTCGCAACGTATCAGCGGTGAAGGATGATGTTGCTCATGTTGGGAGGAGGGTGAAGAACTTGTTTGTTCTTTCCACCAGTGCCTATGTTGATAGGATGAGAGCCAATGATAGTGCGGCTATCTGGCATGAGAGGCTGGGGCATGTTGGCATGGACAAGCTAAAGGCAATGGCGAGTAGAAGTCTGGTGAGGGGGTTGCCAATGTTGTCCTCCTTTGGTGATGGGAATGTTTGTGCGGGCTGTCAATACGGTAAGGAACATCGCCTTCCATTTGATAAATCTCAAACAAGGAGCAAGAAACCATTGGAGTGTATTCATGGCGACCTGATGGGACCGACTGTTACTGCCAGCCTTGGTGGAAGCAAATACATGCTTGTCTTGGTTGATGACTACTCAAGGTATACTTGGGTGTACTTCTTAAAGGAGAAGTCGGAAGCCTTCCATTTGTTCGTGGAGTTCAAGGAGTTGGTAGAAGGCCGGCTTGGCTTGCGGATTAAGAAGCTTAGAACTGATAACGGGGGGAGTTTGTCTCCTCCGAGTTTTCTAACTTCTGCAGGAAGCACGGGATCCAACGGGAGCTTACATGTGCTCACACTCCACAACAAAATGGGGTAGCGGAGCGGAAGATCCGTCATTTGACGGAAACTTGCAAATGCTGGCTGCATGCGAAAGATATCCCAAGGTCCTTTTGGGCGGAGGGAATGTCTTGTGCTGCATATGTTATCAACCGGATGCCACTCAGCCCTATCAACATGAAGACTCCCATTGAGCTGTTGCTGAAGGAGAAGCCGAGTGTTGGACACCTTCGGGTGTTCGGTTCAACTTGCTACGTGCATGTCCCGGATGTCTCACGGACAAAGCTGGATGCGAAGGCAAGGAAACTTGTCTTTGTTGGCTATGATGAGCGGAAGAAGGGATGGAAGTGCATGGACCCTGTGACGAAGAAGTTCGTGGTGTCAAGAGACGTTGTCTTTGACGAGCTGACGTCATATGGAGGTGGCTCGGTGGAGCTAACCAGAAGTAGCAAGGTTGATGAAGCACCGGTGGTGGGTGCTGAAGGCTTGGAAGAGGAGCTTGCTGTTTCACCAGCAGCTCCTGTTGCTTTGAACTCCGAGGCTGAGCCTTCTGGCTCAGGAAGCAGGGGGAGCACTGCTCAATGCTTGCCCCAGGTAGGAGTGGAGCCCGAAGAAGCAACGGAAGCCGCGAGCAAGGAGCCGTGTATTCGGAGATCGAAGAGGGTGGTTAAGCCACCAGCTCGGTACTGTGATGGGAATGCAGTGAGCTTTGTCTCCTGCTTCTTTGCAGGTCCTCTGGATGAGCGAGAGCCTGCAAACTTCAACGAGGCCACTGGAGTGAAGGAGTGGGATGATGCCATGAAGGAAGAGATTGATGCTCTGAAAAAGAATGAAACCTGGGACCTTGTGCCCAAGGTTAATGGCGTTACTCCGGTTACTTGCAAGTGGGTGTATAAGTTGAAGAAGAAGGCTGATGGGAGCATTGATCAGTTCAAGGCTCGCCTGGTCGCAAGAGGATTCTCACAACAGTATGGAGAAGACTATGAGGAGACATTCAGTCCAGTTGCGAAGATGACATCTGTAAGAGTGGTGATCGCCTTGGCTGCTAGCAAGGGATGGAGGTTGTGGCAACTCGATGTGAAGAATGCCTTTCTTTACGGAGAGATTGACAAGGACATCTTCATGGATCAGCCGCTTGGTTTTGTCTCTGAAAAGCATCCGGACTATGTCTGCAAACTCAGGAAGGCTCTCTACGGGTTGAAGCAAGCTCCTAGAGCGTGGTATGGGAAGATTGCAGAGTACCTGCAATTCTGTGGATACTTTGCTTCTAACTCGGATTCTAGCTTGTTCGTCAAGAAGAAGGGAGAGCTAAGAGTCTTGGTCCTACTGTATGTGGATGATATGATCATCACAGGGAACTCGGAGGAGGAAGTAGCAAGGCTCAGGGCAGAGCTTGCTATACGCTTCGAGATGAAGGACTTGGGAGAGTTTCATCACTTTCTTGGTCTGGAAGTGGAGAGGAAGGAGTGCGGGGTTCTCATTAGCCAGAAAGGGTATGCTGATCGCATTGTGAAGTGGTTTGGCATGGGCGAAGCGAAGAAGTGCTCTACTCCACTGGAATCTGGGCTAAAGCTTCGACGGGATGAGGGAAGGGTTCTTCTTGATCCCTTGGTGTTCAGGGCTCTTGTTGGGAGCTTGATTTACCTGACGATTACTAGGCCGGATATCGCTTATGCTGTTGGCCGAGTAAGTCGGTATATGGCTGAACCAAGGCAATCTCATCTAGTGGCGGCGAAGGGAATTCTGAAGTATGTCAAGGTGACTTCTGAGATAGGACTCCTCTATGGAAGGGATGCGGAGTTTGCGTTGCTCGGGTACACGGATGCTGATTATGGCGGTGATTCGGATGATCGAAGGTCTACTTCAGGTTATGTGTTCACTTGCGGTTCAGCTAGCATCTCGTGGTGTAGCAAGAAGCAGGACTCGGTGTCGGTTTCAACCACGGAGGCGGAGTATAAGGCTTCGGCCATGGCTGTTCGGGAAGCCGTTTGGTTGAGGAGACTCATAGAGGATGTTCATGAAGAAGTGCAAGGGCCTACTTTACTCCGGGGTGACAATGAGAGTGCTCTCAAGCTGGTTAACAATCCAGTGTGTCACGCCAGGACCAAGCATATAGAGATTGATCACCATTTCATCAGGGAGAAGGTGTTGGAAGGATCTCTGCTGGTCGGGCATGTTCGGAGTGAAGATAATCTTGCTGACATCTTCACGAAGCCGCTGTCGAAGGGGCCCTTTGAACGCTTGCGCAGCTTGCTGGGCTTGGTCACCACTTCTCACTTCAAGGGGGAGTGTTGAAATTTGTGAAGTGGAAGTGGGTGACGGGACAGGCCGCGCGGCCTGTGGCGGACAGCTTTGGCGGACTGGGCGGACTGGGCGGACTGAGGTTTGCGGCCTGGTGAAAAGTCTGGTGGAAGCCGGCTGTGTTCTGAGCGGGTTGTTGCATGGAGTCCGCGGTTTGGTGCGGCCTGGTATCTGCGGATAGAGAGGCTTGCGGACTGATGCTTTGCTCAGTGGTCGCGGGTGCAAGCTTGCGCTGTTGGCGGGTTGGTTCGAGTTCGCGGGAAGCCTTGCGGACTGGTGTGTCCGCGGTTTGGGCTGTTGCGGACTGGGCCTTGAGCTTGGCTGAGGCCTTGTCGAGCTCAGGTGTTACAGCAGGTCTTGCTGTGGAGACCGGTTGGCGGACTGGTGTTTGGAGTCTGGGAGGTAGCTGCTGTGTTGGACAAGTGCGAGGAGCTCGCGGACTGGTTGCGGTCTGTGCTAGGGTGTTTGGCGGACGGGACTTTGTGTCCGCCATGCTCGCACTGTCCCTTGATGGTTTTGGACTTGGTCACACATTGTGCCAAGTTCATGGTGTCCGCCATATCCGCCAAGTCCGCTGTGACTGGGCGGACTGTTACTGTTTGCCTTTGGTCGTGGACTTGTGGCGGATTGAGGTGTGAGTCTTGCGGACTGCCTCGGGTTGGTGCGGACAGCCATGGAAGGGGGTTTGCTGTCCTGTTGCAGTTGGAGCTTTGCGGGCTGGTGCCTTGTCCGCTTAGCTTAGGCGGACTGGAGAGGGTTCGTCTTTGGTTGCCTTGCTCCTGGCGGTTTCCCTTGGTGTCCGGCTAAGTCCATGCGGACTCAGCGGACGGTGGTTGTGCTATCTCTTGGGCGGTGACCACACTCCTCACCTTGTCTATAAATAGGACCCCCCTGGCACATCTACAGTAACCTAAGTAACTTGAGTGAACAGTAAGTTGGGATGTGCGAAGTGCTGCGGTCTGTGTTTGTCAGTCCGCGCGGATTGTTTCAGGCTGACGGTTTGCTGTGTGCAGGTCGCGCGGATAACTTCAAGGAGCCAGGAGTTTGGCTATGACTTCGGTCAGTGCTTGGAAGTGTGTGGTCTCTGCGGACTCAGCAGGAGGCCGCTCTGCGGCTTGTTAGTTCTGTTTCATCTTTGCCAGCTTCAATAACCTGTCCGCCGGCTTTAGGCGGGTAGGGGAGTTCCTCAGTTCGGGTTCAGCATGAGGCGAATAACGGTCTGTCCGCGCGGACTCGTGGTCTCGGCGGACTCCGTGGTATTCGGCGGATTGCAGCATAGCTTGGGCGAGCTCAGCGGTCTCGGCGGTCTCGGCGACCTCGCGGTCTCGGTGGACTGGAGTGCTGTCCGCCCGGCTTGTTTTTGGTTTCTTTCTGTTTCCAGCTGTAATACTAGCGAAATCATGTCTCGCTATGTATGCCTCGGATTGTAAAGAAGTGAATGCATAATAGACCTTCTTGTGCTTCCATTGTTTTGTTGGGTGCAACCTCTAGTCCTTGGGTTTTCCGCAGGTTCAGCGTGCGAACTGGGTAGTTCCGAACTGGGTAGTTGATGGAGAGTGGGACTAGGCATCGCTTGGTAACGGGTACAGAGATCATGCTGATCCAAGCGACCTGATATGGGGTCGGGTGTGGTTCCGTGACCAAGGACATACGTGCAACGGCGTTCTCAGACACGACATTCACGCAACTACCACTATCAATAATCAGCTTGCAAAGCTTCTCGCCACTCTTAAAAATCAGAGAAAATATGCTCGTCCTCTTCCAATCATCTAATGGACGAGGAGTGCTCAAGATACAACGCATCAACATAAGGGGGTGATCGTCCTCTAAGTCACTAGGGACTCCTTCGGGGTCACTCTCCTCTGTGGCCTCGTATACATAATCGTCAGGGTCGGTAGTTGGCTCTAATAAGGCTAGAGTTTTCGTCTTTGTGGGGGCATTCGTAGGCATAGTGGCCTTGAATGCTGCAAGAGTAATAAGTGGTGTTAGCCTTGCTAACCTTCCCTATAGGGACACGCTCACTCGTAGGGTTCTTGGTGTTCCTAGCGGTGATCACTATTAACTTCGACTCGGTGGATTTGAACTTTCCCTTATCATGGTATGTAGAAAAAGATGCCCCAGTGGTGGACTTGTTCTTCGCATGAGTGTAACGGGAGTGAGCCTTAGAGGCTAGTTGTTTTTCAATGTCCAAGGCGGCATTGAAAGTCTTGTTCAAGTCCGTATGCCCATATCGCAAGAGCTTCCTTTGGATATCGGGGTGAAGCCCTTTTCGAAATCTAGATAAAGTGACTTCGAGGATCTCCCTAAGGTCACATCGCACCATACGGTCCTTAAGTTCACCCATATATTCAGCTACTGAGCTTGAGCCCTGCCGCAGACTGGCAAGCTCATCGAGCATCTGTGTCCGATGGTATGCAGGAACGTACTGATCGGTCAACAGGTTCTTCATTACTGGCCAACCTATAAGGGGGGCTCCGTGTCCGGTTTCTAACCTTCGCTCCTCATTCAGCCAGAACGTCTTTGCACGACCTGTTAACTTCATCCGGGCAACTTGGACCTTTTGGGGATCCGTTAGGTTGTGCCACTCGAAGTAACACTCCATATCCACAGTCCAGTTAAGGAAGATTTGGGTGTCTCCCATGCCATCATAAGTGGGGGCATTTATCTTAATGGCCCGAGTAATATCAACGTCTCGCTCGGGGCGGTGTCCTCTAGGGGGCACCCGTGGGGAGTCCCCATCAGAATCCGAATCAGAGTTATGTTGGTGCCGGTTGGGCCGGTCAACATTAACGGGTGGCGGGGGTGGCCTAGCTTGATTTTGTAGGATCTGTGTTAACATGTCCCTAAGCTCCGTTATTTCAGTACGCAGCCCTGCTATGGCCTCGGTGTTGGGATCCCCATGGTCATTCGCAGCCATCCTAGACGTAGACGGAGTCGAATATTCCGATCCGAGCCTAGTGCGCATTCAGGTTTAGAAAAATTTCGGAAAGGTGATTTTTCCTAGGGCTGTAGCTATACTGAAAATAAGCTATTCTTATAGTTTCCCGATGTGAGGAACACGTGGATCGTTAAAATTTTTTTTTTTTTGAAATTTTGCTGAAAAATAAAGATTTCAGCCTGCTATTGGCAGACCACAGAAAATAATTTTTTTGATTTTCTAAAGATCCAATCGACCAACAAGGAACACAGAGAGGATGTTTGCAACGTGAAAGTTGAAACGACTGCTTCTGATACCAAATTGATGTAGGGATGTCGGATCGGAGATCTCCACGAAGCTAACGCTCTATCTCCGCCCTACACGTCGTAGATCTACCACACCTACACAGCACCTGTCACCTACAATAGTTCCTCGTCACAAGAACGCAGCACAAACAACAAAGGAGGAATGGTCGACTCGAAAACAACGATCGGAAATTTGTGTCGGAATATTCCCCAAGAAAACACAAATGTTGCCACTCCTTTTTGAGAACAAGACCAAGGCTATAGGGCAAGATCCGCTCAGGAAAATAGGATCCACCCGATCCGGAAATAAAAATCCTTGCAACAGCGATTTCGATTTAAAACTTGCAGCGATTAAATTAACGATCCGGAGAAAACGATTTGCGAAAACCACCACAACTAAAGAGAAGAAATCACACAAGGGAGGGGGAGAGATTACCCAACCGGAAAGCTTCACACAAGATAACTGTGAGAGAATCACTCTCTCCACGGATCCACCGGCGTCACAGCGAATGGTTTGCAGCCTTCTTCCAAGGAGTCGCACCGAAGGAAGCCGCGCCGGAGTCGCACCGAACGGATGGAGGGAGCAGGGGGGGGGGGGGGGCTTCACACCACACAAGGGGGCGGCGGCTTGGAGAACACTCCTCTTGGCCGAAATTTCACAAGGAGGAAATTAGGTTTTCAATCTTCTCTAATGATCTCATAAGAAAGCTTCCTTATATAGGAGTTACAAACAAGCCTTAACCCTTCATGATGGAGATGTAATCTCATCCATCCAAATGGCTAATTGCACACCAATACTAAAAATAATTCAAAATTAAAACATGCAATGAATGTAAAATTGAGTGCAAGAAAGGAAATAAATAAGGCTAATGCTTTGTAGTGGCGGTAGCACGGCGCGGGCGGAGGTTGTAGCGTAGCCTTCCGTTAGCGTCATCGTGCCGCCTCACATCCTTGAGTTTTATTGCATTATCAACCGGATCATCAGCAGTATCGCCAGCATCGTCTTCAAACGGTGGAGGAGGGGGCACGCCATCATTGGATATTTAAAAATACAAAAAATATGATATCTATGTCAAATTACGACAAAAAACACTATAATTGAAAATCAAATAAATTTTCCTGATAAAATGGCTGATAGGTAGCTATACTGCAGAGTAATGAAGCACTGATACTTTTTTGAGAAACATATCCGTACTGGATACATATCCGGTGCCGGTATATACCTGATACTTCGTGGGTGCACATATTACTCTAGTCTGTAGATACAATTGGACTTAACAAATCGTTTTGTCTTTTAAAAAGAAAATTTTGTGACCCATAAATAGAACTAGTGTTCTTCATTTATTATAATAACAAAATGTACTTTATATTTAAATGTGCTTTTAATTAAAATTATAAAGAATTTGATTTAAATTTTATTATCTTATTTTTTTATTATATACATGTGCACATATATAGACGTGTGAACATGCATATACATATATATGTGCATGTATATACATGGACATTGTCTGTGTATCGATATAAACCAATTTTAATTATACCATATCTCAAACGTTTCTGTTTCCTTATTTTTTATTTTCTCGTACCACCGTACCAGATACGTATTGTACCCAGTACTCGTACTTATACCAGTGCTTCATAGTTTGAGGGCAGCTGTCTTTAAAATATATTATCAGATAACAAAACCTCATTGATGACTCATATTTTATCTTATTTTTATTATACTTTTTATTTTATATTTTATCGAATTTTATTTATCTTTCTCTAATTTAAGTACTTAATTATCTTCTTTTTTAAATTCAGGAAATTCTGAACTGCTAATATAAATTTGAAGCTCACTGATGTGAACAAGGCAAAACTATAAAGGTTTTCTGACAACTCAACACGCCCTGTTCACGGGCGCGATCAGGGGCGTGACCTCAGTCACGGATTGT
The DNA here is from genome assembly GCA_039583875.1 of Platanthera guangdongensis. Taxonomy (NCBI): domain Eukaryota; kingdom Viridiplantae; phylum Streptophyta; class Magnoliopsida; order Asparagales; family Orchidaceae; genus Platanthera; species Platanthera guangdongensis. The sequence goes on along the minus strand of CM077153.1, from coordinate 120,927,103 downwards.
GTACCGCCTTAGCTCAAGAAAGTTGTATCCATGTTAGATAAATATTACACGCCCTGGTCATGGGCGTGACTAGGGAGGCATGACCGCTGTTAAGAATGCAGTGTCACGTCATTTAAAGTTACACGTCCCTATCACGGGCGTGACAGGGAAGGTGTAAAACCTCCACTGTAACAATCGTATATTATGGGTTCGGCCGGGGCCCCACAACATACAAACGCCACAGCTTAAGCATTACAAAATGATATAAGTCTACCCAACTCAAAACTCAGAATAAAACAGCGAAAACAAACAAACAAAAGTAGAAGTTATCCACCCAACCAGGAGTATCAAAATGACCTTAAGGCCTTACACAACAAAAGTCCAAAGCAGAATAACAATCCTATCAATATGCAAAAGCACTCCTACGCTACCTCGGCATGCAAGCCGGATTACAACTCAAGGATCACATTATCACATCAAAAGATAAGCAGATAAAGGTCCACTTCAGGATGCTTAGGCGTTTTTGGCCGGCGAGCTTCCTCTTGCTTGCGATCCTTGCCCTGTAAAAATTTGTGGTAACGTGGGTGAACAAAGGCTGACCTCAACTATGTAACCAACACATCTCCTACCGGCCATCCCTAGCGTACCCCGAGGAACTCCATAACCATGCAGTTCAGCACTTCGTATGCAATAAATAATAACATATAAAGCTAGAAACAGGTTTGGATGTTCCAAGCAACAAGTATGTTTCTACGTTGAGCAAGTAATAAAGGGGACCTACTATGCAGCATGTATTCAAACCTCGGTTTCACCCCAGGCACCATAAAGCGTATGAATCTAACACATCATCACACATCATCAATCAGGTACTTCCATTTTTCCCTTCGACATTCAAGCCTCAAACACATGGGTACTTCTGAGTTTCCCCAAACGACATTCAAGCCGCTACTCGGAACACTTGTCAAGGCCCCACCCTCTCATGGGTCTAAAAACCCGGGCTGGCCTGCAAACTCTGACTTCTCACGTCGGGGTTCTGCCATTCAAACAAACAAACTAATACTAAGAACCTTTGCTAGACCCCACCCGTTCGCGACGACCCAGGCCCGGATCCAAAATTGGGATCAAGTCCACCGAAGGAGACCCAAAGGGACCCAGTTGGAATCATCCGGGCTTGTCATAAGCTTGACGTTCTCATCAGTTCCACAGAAGGGGACTTGTCTCGCCAGGACACTCTCCACACATGACCTTGCAATGTCCCGAGCTAGCCAGCCGACCACGGAGACAAACCACGCCTTGTCACATCACAATCCCATACATTTCCCACCCTATTCCAACACTTATACCGTACCATCCCCGTGCCCATACATGTACTCTAATTTCCACTCAGTCCGGTTCCGGCCACACGTACTCACACTAGAAAGGGGGAAAAACATCATCACAGATGGCATCTTATCGCTAACGGATTCCTACAAAATCCTTAAGGCTCACAATGTAACATCACCGAGTCGGACTAACGGTCGCGACTATGGCTTCACCCACAATTCCTAATCCACTAACGGAGTGGATCTCTAATGCTAATGTCGGGGACGGACACAATCGACCCGGTGGCTCCTCTCTAATCATGGCAACCTGAATCCCTCTCACTTGAGAGATCTGGTGCCTAAAATGCTTGAAAGAAAATAAGAAAAGTGTAGATGTCAAGCACGCATCCTAAAACCGAGAGAAGAAGTGTCGTTACCCTTCTACTCCTCTTTCTAGCCATGAAACTCTTGTCTTGCACAAATGAAAACGAGCGCCTTCACGTTGTCTTCACGGATCTGGCCTCGTAATGACTATCGGAGCTCTGAAGTTCCGATAATGGCCGAGAAAACTCCTCTATTCCTCCTACGAACTCTCTCTCTCTCTCTCTCAAACCCTAAGTCAACTCCAAAATGAGAACAAATGAGGGAGAGAACCATTCAGCCCTACTAAAACCCACCGGGCAGAATATCCTGGGGTCCAGGATCAACCTTGAAGTAAAAATAATCGTTTAAGATTTCAATATATGAACCGCATTTTAGCAATTTAGTCGAACATTTCAGGCTTTGTCGTTCGGCCTGCGCTCGACGAACAGCCGAGAGCTCGACGAACAGCCAGGAACCCGACAACCGGCCAAGCTCGACGAAAAAGACTCGAGCTCGACGAAATGGAGAGAGATCGACGAAAAGTCGAGCGCTCGACAAAATGGCCCTCAGTTCGACTTTCATCGAACGGCCCTCGACGACTTTCGTCGAATGGCCCAAGTTCAACTTTCGTCGAACGACCCGCGACGACTTTCGTCGAACGACCCAAGTTCCACCTTCGTCAAACGGCCAGAGTTCGACCTCCGTCGAACGGCCTTCGACGATCCCAAAATTTCATCAAACTGCTCTAGTTCCTCAAATTTTGGGGTGTTACAACTCCTCCCCCCTTATAAGAATTTCGTCCACGAAATTAATCTTCATACAAGAAGACAACAAGAAAATTGTTGCAACAAATTTAAACATTATTACAACAACTTTACACAAACCATTTTCATTCAGGCAAACAGCGAGAAAAACGTTGCAACGTCTAAAAACACTATTGCAACAAATCGACCACTGTTCCAATCAACATTACAAAAACAACTCGGGATAATCCTCGTGCATGGTTTGCTCTTTCTCCCAAGAGATCTCGTCCCGCCCGCAGTTGTCCCAATGCACCTTTACGAGCTTCACCTCTTTGTTCCGTAACTGTCGAACTTCTAAATCCTCTATGCCCACCGGACGGACTTTCGTCCTCAAGTCTTGTTCTATTGGTACCATCGTCGGTCTGATCACCACACTAGTCTTCACCAAGTCTTTCCTTAAGACGGAGACATGAAACACATCGTGTAATCTACTAAGCTCTATGGACAACGCCAACTTGTAAGCTGCTTCTCCAATGCGTTCTATAACCTCAAACGGTCCCAAAATCCTTGGACTCAATTTCTTGAGTCGATGAATCCGTAAAACGCCTTAGAACGGTTTGATCTTGAGATAGACCCAGTCGCCTACTGCAAACTCCACATTCCTATGGCGAGCATCAAAATACTTTGCTTGTCTGTCCTGGGCAATCTTCATGCGCTCCTAAATGGTTCGCACCAACGTGCATGCATCAGCCACCACTTCTTTTCCCAAAAGTTTGGTGTCTCCCGCCTCTATCCAAGACATTGGCGTTCGACACCGCCTTCCATACAAAGCTTTGTATGGCGCCATTTTATACTTGCTTTATAACTGTTGTTATAGGCAAACTCTACCATGAAGAGGTGATCTTCCCACTTCTTCCCAAAGTCATGAGTGCACATTCTCTGCATATCCTCCATTATATGGTTCGTTCTTTCTGCCTGTCCATCAGTTTGAGGATGGAATGCTGTATTGAACTTAAGTTTCGTGCCCAGAGTCTTATGAACCAACCTCCAGTCTTTGGAAGTGAAACGTCCATCGCGATCACTAACTATACTCTTAGTAATCTCATGTAGTCGCACAATGTTGCGAACATACAACTCTACCAGCTTCTCCACACTGTCCTCTTTCTGATTTGGGATGAAGTGAGCCACTTTAGTCAAGCGATCCACGATCACCCAAATCGCGCCATTACCCTGCTGCGATCGAGGTAAGCCATGAACAAAATCCATGGAGATGCCATCAAACTTCCATTCTGGGATCAGAAGAGGCTTCAGGAACCCGCTCGGCTTCTGACACTCAGCCTTCATTAAGGCGCAAGTTTGGCACCGACTCACGTACAAAGCTATATCACGATTCAAATCATGCCACCAAAAGGATTTATTCATATCCAAGTACATCTTTGTACTGCCTGGGTGAATGGAGTACTTCGTAAAATGAGCCTCAAACATCAACTCCTCACGAAGCTTGCCGAACTGCAGTATACATATCCTTCCGTCCTTCCTCAAGACCCCATCAATCATCTCCCAGGTGCAACCCTCGCCCTTTTGAGCTTCCACCACGAATGAATGAAACTCTTCATCCAAACTAGTCGCTTTCCGAATACGATCGGATAAGTCGTTTTGCAACTCGATCCAGTTCAATCGAGCCATTCTTGACTTGCCTCTTGCTACACACTCAATGCCAAGGGACTCACATTCCCGCATCAATCGCTCATCATGAGCTTCGATTCAACTCCCTCGACGAGAGTATTTCCTACTCAAGGCATCCACCACCACGATGGCTTTGTCTGGTGTATACTGAATCGCCACTTCGTAGTGTCCAAGGAACTCGACCCATCAGTGTTGTCGCATATTCAAGTCCTTTTGGTCTAGAATATACTTCAAGCTTTTATGGTCCGTGAAGATCTCCACCTTCGCACCATACACATAGTGTCGCCATAACTTTAATGCAAAAATTACCGCCACCAACTTCAAGTCATGAACGAGGTAATTCCTCTTGTGAGACTTCAACTGCCTAGACCCAAAAGCTATAACACTGCCATGTTGCACCAACACGCAACCCAGCCCACATCCTGATGCATCACTGAAAATCTGAAATCCTTCAGTCCCTTTAGGAAGACTTAGGATTGGAGCTGTAGTCAGTCTTTCCTTTAGGGTGTCAAACGCCTGATTGCACTCTTGAGTCCACACAAACTTCTGGTTCTTACGAGTTAGAGAAGTGAGGGGTAGAGCTATCCACGAAAAGTTTTCCACAAACATTTTATAGTATGCGGCTAGTCCAAGGAAACTTCGGACTTCCGCCACGGTTCTCAAAACTGGCCAATCTCTGATGGCCTCAACATTTGCAGGATCCACCGCCACCCCATCACCACTAATCACATGGCCCAGAAATGCCAGCTCTTCCAACCAGAACTCCCACTTTGAAAACTTTGCATAAAACTGGTTCTCTCTTAACACTTGAAACACTATACTCAAATGAGTCTCATGCTCCACCTCCGATTTGGAGTATACCAAAATATTATCGATAAAGACGACAACAAAAGAGTCCACGTATTCATGAAATACTCAGTTCATCAAATCCATGAATATTAATGGTGTGTTCGTCAACCCGAACAACATCACCGAGAGCTTGAAATGACCATACCTCGTACCAAAAGCTGTCTTGGGTATGTCCACATCTTGAATCCACAACTGATAGTATCCTGACTTCAAGTACAATTTAGAATACATCACTAACCCCACCAACTGGTCGAACATGTCATCTATCCGAGAAATCATATACTTATTCTTGACAGTCAGTTTATTCAACTCTCGGTAGTCTATGCACAAACACATACTACCGTCTTTCTTCGTCACAAACAACACTGGCGCGCTCCATGGTGAAGAACTGGGTCTAATATACCCCTGCTTCAATAGTTCCTGCAACTATACTTTGAGTTCGGCCAACTCTTTTGGTGTCATACTAAAAGGAGGATGTGATACCGGCCTAGCCTCTAGCACCAACTCAATCGAGAAATCAATCTCCCGCCTGGAACACCTCGGGAAACACATCCTCGAACTCTGCCACTACCAGCACATCTCCAAGTGACAACCTGGAAAGGCAAACCTCCAACAATGCTACAAGAGCTACTCCTCCATGGTTAACTACTCGCACTAACTACATGGCCAAAATCAGGGAGCATGCCACTCCACTAAAGCCCTCAAACATAACTTCTGCCCGCCCTTCACTTCTTAGGGTCACCACATTAGATATACAGTCAATACTGACACACTGCTCTGCAAGCCAGTCCATACCCAATATTAAATCGAACTCAACCAACGGTAGAACCGCCGCTACCAATGAGAAGTCAACTCCGTCCAGACTCCAACAAATGATCCCCTTCACCTTGGTAGTCATGGATGACCCATTGGGCATGCACACCTTCAACTCTTTATCCGCCGAGAATGGCTCAACTACAATACTCCGGATAAAACTTTCTACAAGGAAGGAGTGTGATACTCCCGTATCAAATAATACCCTAGCGGGGTACCAAAAAAGTAACACAAAACCTAAAACATAGGCAACATACATAAAAAATCTTGAAAGTCTAAAGTAAAAGATTAACTCAAGCTTTCATACCTGTCACCACTTTGGGTTGGCGGGTCGCTTCCTGCTGCCCAAGGTTGTACGCCCTTGGATGCACGGGATGGAAATGAGAAGCGCTAGACTCTGCCATCTTTCCTTTCTCTGTTGCGCTGGGATCGGAGCGCACTGACTGTTCTTGTCTCGGCTCCTGCTCAGTGCCACCCGCAGTACAAAAACGAGCTATGTCGCCCGGTTTGCCACACATGTAGCACGATCGTGGTCCCATAAAGCGAGACCCCCCCGACGTCGTACAATCCTTCTCCCAATTCTTATAGGGATGAGACTTCTTCTTCCACTTACTCTCGTCTGTCCTTCCTTGAGATTGAGAAGACTTTCAATCTCCCTACTTGGCCGCAAAACCCATTCGACATTGGGTTCACACCAAATCGCTCTCCAAAGTTCTAGGAGCCTCAACTTGTTCATTGAAACAAGCATTCTTCATAGATATGAGGGGTTGTTACAGATTCTCCCTCAGCCCATCGTAGAAGAGGTTGTCCCTCTTCATATTGTCAGCCATGGTCGTTCCAGCAAAACGATCCCACCGAGTAAACCCCTGAACATACTCGTCCACCGTCTTGTCCCGCTGCACCAAGTGCAAAAATTACCTCGGAAGGGTTAACCTCATCGACGCAGGAATGTACGTTTTCAAGAAAGCATTCCCGAATTCCTCTAAGGACGGGGTGCGTATAACGGTCCAGGCCCATCAACATGGGACCCAGCTAGACCGCCGATCTACCAGAGTCCACACCCGGGCCCACTGCTGGTAGTCAGCCTATCACATTAAAGCCTGCAAGTCATGCACCCCAACCCCTCTCCGGCCTGTTTATTAGCACGACGGGTTGTTGGCAGTGGGGATCTAACCCAGGACCTTGATAAGAGACCTTTACGCAACTCCCTCATCATTAACTGAGCTGCCGCTCAATTAGTGATGAGGGAGTGGCGTAAAGCTCTCTTATCAAGGTCCTGGGTTCGATCCCCAGTGGCAATAACCTGCATGCTAATAAACAGGTCTGAGAGGGGTTGGGGTGCATGGCCTGCAGGCTTGAATGTGATAGGCTGACTACTAGCAGTGGGCCCAGGTGTGGACTCTGGAAGGCCGGCGGTCTGGCTGGGTCCCATGTTGATGGGCCTGGACCGTTATAAAAAATGGTATCAGTTTGCCACGATCCTCAACTAAAGAAGTCATTCAACAATGGTGCCACCCTCGCTCGATTAGTCTGTTTGGGGACAAACTGACTTAGCGGAAGCAGTGGTGTGCCCATTTGTAATTCACACTAAGTTGTCCAACTTTGACCCTACGATTAGCCAACCTGACCTTAGGTACGTACATTTATACGTCGATCTCCTAAAGTTTGGACGACCCCAGGGATGTAAAACTATCGTATAAAGTCTTGCGAGATCCCCTAGGGCAAGCACTTTTGTTTATAGCGGATATTGAATCTAGCAGAGATAATAAACATGGCAGATTTCCTAGGGCAACCACTTTTGTTTATAGCGGACTCGAGCTTGGTGGAGATAATGGATATAGTAAAGTGGTTGGAAGCGGGTCTTTTGGTTGTTTAGACAAGCGTTAAGAGACTCGCTGAAGTAGTAATTGAAGCATGACGAGGACTACGTGGAAGAAATTAAACATTCATCCTTAGTCTGCCTAAGTTTGTTCTAGGAACCTGGATTGAGCCTTCACAATTTTGATACTTAGGCGTCATGGTTAGTGAGAAACCAGTCTACACTCTATTCGATACTGGTGCCGCACACTCGTTTGTGTGGTGCACTTCGTTAAAAACCTAGAAGGTGTACAATACTTTACTAGTATAGCTCGACGAGTACACCTCCCGGACGGCTCTAAGATGACCGCAACCGCTATGTGCGAGCTAGAGATATTCATTGGGGGAAAGGCCTTTGATACGCCTGTAACGTTCTTGAGAATGCCGGAATTTGACATCATTCTGGGCATGACATGGTTGGACTGGCACTTCGCAAGGATTGACTGTGTAGAGAAACGAATCTACTTGAGGCGTGGAGACACTGACGTCATCTTCCAAGGTATTAGACTCGCTCCTCGTATGTTGTTACCTTCAGTTCAGGCTGTAAAAGCCCGTATGAAGGGAGATGAAGTCTTCATGATATGTTTCGAGTTGAAGGAGGTAGCATTGGATATAAAAGACGTACGGGTAGTGCGGGACTTCCCCGAGGTATTTCCTGAGAAACTGCCAGGATTACCCCCACATAGAGAGGTTGACTTCCAAATTAATCTAGTACCAGGTGCCAATCCGGTATCTAAGGCCCCTTACCGAATGACCCCGAAGGAACTCACGGAGGTTAGAGTTCAACTGCAAGAACTGGTGGAGTCAGGGTTCGTTCGCCCCAGTTCGTCACCCTAGGGAGCCCGTGTATTGTTCGTGAAGAAGAACGATGGGACCCTGCGTTTGTGCATAGACTATCGGGAACTCAATCGGCTGACGGTGCAGAACACTTATCTGCTACATCGGATCGACGAGTTGTTCGATCAACTAGTGGGAGCGCATTGGTTTTCTAAGCTGGACTTGCGCTCAGAGTATTATCAGTTGAGAATACAAGAAGGTGACATCCAAAATACGGCCTTTAGTTCAAGATATGGACTGTACTGGTTCACGGTAATGCCGTTTGGGCTCACAAATGTCCCTTCAGCCTTGATAAGCATGATGAACAAGGTGTTTGAACCTTATTTGGATGTCTTCGTCATTGTTTTCATCGACGACATCTTGGTCTACTCAAAGACGGAGGAGGAGCATGTTGAGCACTTGACCTTGGTGTTGAAGAAATTAAAAGAGCACACCTTGTTCGCAAAGTTCAGAAAGTGCGAATTCTGGCTTAAAGAGGTTGCTTTCTTGGGGCATGTGATCAGGGGAGCAGGACTAGTAGTGGATCCGGCCAAGGTGCGTGCCGTGAAGGAGTGGTCGCCTTTGAAGTCTGCGGCCTATGTGAGGAGTTTCATTGGACTTGCCAGGTACTACCGCAAGTTCGAAAAATGATTTTCAAAGATTGCTCTTCCTCTTAGTTCATTGACGAAGAAAGGTGTGCCATTTGAGTGGACACCCCAATGTGAAGCGGCGTTCCAGGAGCTGAAGGATAGACTTACCTCCGCCCCCATCCTTGCACTTCCGTCTGGGAAGGAAGGATTTCAAGTCTACACTAACACATCATATTAAGGGATGGGAGCGGTGTTGATGCAGCACAGGCACGTGATTGCCTACGCTTCAAGACAGTTGAAGATGCATGAAATCAATTACCCGGTTCATGACTTGGAATTGGGAGCAGTGGTATTCACCTTGAAGGTTTGGAGGCATTATCTATACGGCATCCACTGCGAGATCTTTTCAGATCACAAAAACTTGAAGTACGTTCATACTCAGAAGGAGTTGAATTTGAGACAACGACGGTGGTTAGAATTTCTATGTGACTATAAGTTCACCATGAACTACCACCCCGGAAAGGCGAACTCGGTGGCCGATGCATTGAGTAGAAAGGTACCAGGTTCTAGTCCAGAGTCTCGGTTGATGAGTATGGAGTTGGCTCGGATGATTGAGGAGATGGATATTACATTGATATTTAAGGCTCCTTCGGCAGAGTATACGGAGTACTTGGCAAGCATGAGCATAGTTTGTGATATCCGGGACCGAATTCGAGTGGAGCAAGGAATGTATGCGGCTCTGGCCCCGGCAATCAAGTCAATCGAAGAGGGGACTACGAATGAGTATATGCTAAAAGACGGCCTCGTTTATTTTCATGGTCGGCTCAACATTCCCAAGGTGGTAAAATCCCGGAGGATATCTTGCGAGAGGCTCATTGCTCTCAATATTCAGTGCACCCGGGCATTGCTAAGATGTACGCCGGCTTACGGAAGACCATGTGTTGTCCGGGAATGAAAAAGGATGTCCGATATTTTGTTACACATTGCGAAGCATGTCAAAGGGTGAAGGCGGAATGCAAGAGTCCCGGTGGTTTGCTACAATCATTTCCCATCCCCGAGTGGAAGTTTGAGGATATCTCCATGGACTTTGTCCATGGGTTACCTCGCTCATGCTCAGGAAATGATTCAGTGTGCGTGATAGTTGATCGCCTAACGAAAGTAGCCCGGTTCATCCTAATGAAGAAAGAAGCTCATGTGGATGTCTTAGTACGCCTCTTTGTGGAGCAATTCGTACGATATCATGGCGTGCCTAAGACGATCGTGTCTGATCGTGATGGTCGGTTTACCTCCAAGGAGTGGAAAGCGGTACAGGCGTATCTGGGCTCACGCCTTACCTTCAGCACCGCGTTTCATCCTCAGACGGACGGGCAATCTGAAAGGACCATCCGGGCATTGGAAGATTTGTTGAGATTATGTGTGTTGGATAGAGGAGAGCCGTGGGAAAGACTCTTACCATTGGTAGAATTATCCTACAACAATAGCCACCAGGATTGTATCGGCATGACTCCTCATGAAGCTCTTTATGGAAGAAGGTGTAGAACCCCCTTGTCTTGGGTGCAAGATGAAGACCCGAAGGCTTTGGGTGTTGAATATATTGATGATAATGATGCGGTAGTTAGACTGATATGGGATCGCATGTTGGAGGCTCACAGTCGGCAGGCGAAGTATTATAATGCAAGGCACCGGATGGTGGAGTTTCAAGTGGGTGATAAGGTGTTCCTGAAAATTCGACCGATGCATGGAGTGTCACGTGTGCGTGGTGTGAAAAAGCTCAGCCCAAGGTATGTTGGGCCTTATACTATATTAGAAAGGATTGGCCCGTTGGCCTATCGGTTGGAGTTACCGTCCGAGCTAGAGAACCTCCATGACGTGTTCCATGTGTTGTCTCTTCGGAAGGCGTTGTTGCAGCCCGACCAATACATCCCCACAACTGATGGTGCTGTGGCGTCTGATAGGTCTGTGCGACTAGAGCCGGTGTGGATCATAGATAACGAGACAAGAATGTTGCGCCGCAAAAGTGTTCCCTTGGTGAAGGTGCTATGATCTAATCATGGGAAGGAGGAATATACATGGGAGCCGATGGATTTGATGCAAAAACACTACCCGGAGTTGTTTGCTCAAGGTAATTTTATTTAAAAGCTTATTATATTTTATGTTATGCTTTTCTCCCCATAGCCTAAGCCTGATTTTGGGGACGAAATCTTTTATTTTATTTATAGCATTTGTAACATCCCGAAACGCACTAGGCCCCTCGTGCGTGTTTTTGAGTCAGTAGAGCTGACTTGGGTTCAGGGGGGAGTGCTGACAACTGGGCAGCACATGTGAAATGGAGGAGAAATCAGTCAAGCATAGGACACGGGTAGAGACACGGGCATGTCCCTACCCGTGTGGGAGTGGCCAGCTCTCGAATCGAAGACTCGAGTATGTCCAGAGAAGGACACGGGTAGTGACACGGATGTGTCACTACCCGTATGAAGTGACACGGGTAGAGACACGGGTGTGTCCCTACCCGTGTGCGTGTGCATCGAGTTTAACTCGACAAGGCGTGTCGAGATCGACGAACTGTGTGTCGAGATCGACGTATTATATGACACGGGTAGAGACACGGGCGTGTCCCTACCCGTGTGTCGTGTGTGTCGAGTTAAACTCGACGAGGTATGTCGATATCGACGAGGTGTGTCGACATCATATGACACGGGTAGTGACACGGGCGTGTCCCTACCCGTATGTGTCGAGTTAAACTCGACAGAGCGTGTCGAGATCGACGAACTACGTGTCGAGGTCGACGAATTGTATGACACGGGTAGAGACACGAGCGTGTCCCTACCCGTGTCGAGTATTGAACCGACACGGAAACCGTCGTTGCCGTTTCGCCCAAGCAGGACACGGGTAAGGACACGGGCGTGTCCCTACCCGTGTCACTTTTCATATATAAAGGGAAACGAAAACCCTAGCTATTTTCATGCTCATTTCATCCCCTATTTTTTGAGAGAAACTCCTGTTGAGAGAAGGAAGTTACTGTAGCTAATTCTAGAGGAGGAGATCCGCCGCCGCCGTGAAGGAGAAGATGCCACCGAGAAGAGTTACACGATCCATGGCCGAAAATAGTGGAAACGCCGGAAATGAGGTGACCTTCATCCCCTCTCCCTTGGTGCTAGATCTGTAGTTACCTAGGTGAGATGTCGACTCAAAAGAGTCTAGACTTGCGAGATGGTGATTTCTATAGGAAGAGGCCGTCCTAGGGCTTGTGCTCTAAGGCTAGTTGTGTCTTCAACCTCTCCAACCTTCTATGCGAAGATGGGGGATGGCGTCATGAAGAGTAAAGGCCTCATGAGGGTGAATAAGGGAGGAGGAATTTTTGGAGTGATTTTGGAAGATCGACTTGAAGAGGAAGATGAACCGATGCCGTTCATCCCTCTTTAAGATACGTGCAGAATCTGTATTATACGCGTAGTGATCTTCTTGGCCATTTTCATGTAGGTTGTGGCCAGATCTGGGCTTTTTACTAAACACAAAAGTTGAAGCCCTTGCAAATACCTTTCCAACGAATGGTTGCACGACTTTAGGCGAAGTATGTAGCCACGGGAAAGCCTGAATGAAAATGACGTCCGATAAATCCTGCATGCAGAAATGTTGTTTTGTGCGCAACGGACTTGAAGTCGATTTCAAATAGGATACAGTCAAATCTGGGTTGTGGGCTGAGTATGAAAGTTGTAACCCATGGAAAGACATTTCCATCGATGGGTTACACATCTTCACCGGATTCGTGTAGCTTCGGGAATCTCCGGTCAAATTTGCTGTCCAGATTTATTCTGCACTTAAATTCTGGGGTTTATATAATATGAATTTGAATTCGGTGGAATCGATGTTGCAAATTAACTCGAGATTTTGATGAACTATTTTATGCTGACCACCATAGTGCTATGAATGATAAATCTTGTTAATTAGATTTCATAAAACTGAATTGTGAAGCAAGCTTTATTGCATGATATGACTTGCTAAAATTGATAGATTATTATAAATGCGAATCATGTTTATAATATGGTGAATGAAATGACTAGATACAAATTGGTAGATTATTATTAATGCACATCATGTTTGTAATATGTTGAAACCATTTGAAATGACAAATAGAAGGATAAATAATGGCCAATAGTATGTATGATGGTTAGAATGAAATGTCGTAGTCCAATACTTAGAGCGTAGTCTCCCTACGGGTAGTATTGTGGATGGATGTAAGTGCGGCGTTGGCCGTCACTAGTTGAGTTAATGTTAAAATGAGGTATAGACGGACGGTTGGGTTTGGACCTCGGTGTTCACGTCCCGGGGCTCCTTCCGTGCCGAGTGGATGGTTGGGATGTGTCCTCGTGCTTACTTCCGAGGCCCCTTCTATGCCACGGTGATGTGGAATTTGCATGTGGTGTGAGTCGACACGCGGTGTCGTAATCCTGGGTTAAGGATAATGTGGCAGGTCTACGGGCTCGCCGATCATCACACCGACGGGAGTTGACAGTTAGACTTTGGGCGGTTGGGATGTGTCCTCGGTGTTCACGTCCCGGGGCCCCTTCCGTGCCAAGTGAATGGTTGGGCTGTGTCCTCGTGCTTTCTTCCGAGGCCCCTTCCGGGTCACACCAGGCCAGTTCAGGCTGTGTTTTCGGTGCACATCTACCCGAGACCCCGCTGGGCCATAGTACGCATGGGCTCCGTTGTTGTGTTTTTAGCGTTAAGGCGTACGGAGGCCTAGGTGAAGTAGTGTGGATACCCGCCTAGTAGTAGAGATGCCCGCTCTATTGTCACCTCCTGGCCACGGCGGCTGATGCCTGAGATGTTAGCTATCGGCTCGAATAGTGGGAATTATAGTCTGTGTCGACATAGCAATTGCATGTGTGTGATCATGGGGTGAGTCATTGCATAGCATACATACCATTACATAGCATTGCACAAACAAGATCCTCAACGTATAAGTTTGTATGGGCACTCTTATACGATGAGTTACTTTTATGTAACCCGATCCATAAGTTATAAGCTTATATGTGCATCCTTATAAGTTAAGTTAATTTCCTGCTGTAGATACTTGTACTTGATAATTTATTATTGTTTATGTAGAACTGCTAGAATATAATGCTATTAATCTTATTGTACCATTACCACATGCTTGTACCTGTTATATTATTTATTATACTTATACCCGTGTTCCTTTCTCCGCCCGGTGCCGAGATGTCGCCGGGGGAGCGGATGTGAAGCCACTTAGTCTTTTCGACAAACAGTTTCTACGCCTTCCTTTTTAGGAGGTCACCCCGCAGGTAGAGCAGCCGCAGACTTTGCAGCAGGACAGCCAGGTCAGGACGACAGGGCCTGATGTGACGGTGTCGTCGCTACCGTCGGTTACAGATGTGAGTGTTGTGAGATTTTGATGTAGCCCGTTTGGACAATTTTATAGCTGTACTCTGATATTGTAGAAGCATGTTTTAGCTTCTCCTATTTGATGTATTTGGACATATATGCTTAGTGTCGATTGACTTCTCTCTCTCACTCTTTATATTATGGTTGGGTTGACATGTATATATTGATATTGGTTATAGCCGGTGGAATAGGCGTCTTGTGGTACAGGTTAGCCCGTGTTCTAATGCTACCGCAAGGCGGCTGTTCCAGGCATAAGACCCCCCTTCGTGCCTTGTTTTGGGATCCGGGAGGGGGGGGGGGGGGGGGGGGTCTTACAGTGCGTCCAGGAAATTGGCGACCGCTATAGCTCACCCACCACAGCTTAGCATGACCTTCTAACATGAAACTTGCAAACTCAGCTTGCTTCTCTACCGACATCTCGGCCGCCCTCAGCAGTTCTTTAATCCTTTCCCACCAATCCTCTACATCGATCGGCATGCCGACACCCTTGAACGTTGGAGGATGGAAGCCTAGAAAGTATTTTATTTGTCGGTCTCCATGTCCGACAACCACTCTTTCTGCTAACAGCTCTGCTTGCCTGGCTCCTCCACCTAGTGCGACTGTTGCCGCATCGGGGGAAGCAGGAGTTGCTAGTAGTGTAACAGGGGTCACAAGCTGCGCTATTGCGGCAGCTTGGGCTGCCACCATTGCTTCTGCGAGCATGCGACAGAAGTCGGCCGGGGTGACCCCCATGCCCAAAGGACCCTGAGCAGTAGCACTGCTTGCCGAAGGCTCTTCTCGTGGCCTCGACATCCCCGCCTCATCGCTTGCACCCTTCACAAAATCAAAGTAGAACAAAATCAGCTTCTATTCGCACAACAAGACACAAGGACAGTCATAGTCCTGTATTATTCCTAAGTGGATAACTTCATTACGTGATCTGATTATGACATTCGACAACGAATCTTTACCTTCTACACGAACCTGGCTCTGATACCAAATTCTAACACCTCCCCTGTAATAACCGTATATTATGGGTCCGGCCAGGGCCCCACAATATACAGGCGCCACAACTTAAACATTAAAAGATGATACAAGCCAACCCAACTAAAAACTCAGAATAAAACAGCGGAAACAAACAAACAAAAGTAGAAGTTATCCACCAAACCAAGAGTATCAAAATGGCCTTAAGGCCTTACACAACAAAAGTCGAAAGCGAAATAACAATCCTATCAATGTGCAAAAGCACTCCTAAGCTACCTCGGCATGCAAGCCGAATTACAACTCAAGGATCCCATTATAGTATCAAAATATAAGCAGATAAAGTTTCACTTCAGGAGGCTTAGGCCTTTTTGGCCAGCGAGCTTGCTCCTGCTTGCGATCCTTGCCCTGTAAAAATTTGAGGTAACATGGGTCAGCAATGGCTGACCTCAACTGTGTAACCAACACATCTCCTCCCGGCCATCCCCAACGGACCCCAGGGCACTCCATCACCCTGCAGGTCAGCACTTCGTATGTAATAAATAATAACATATAATGCTAGAATCAGGTTTTGATGTCCCAAGCAACAAGCATATTTCTATGTTGAGCAAGTAATAAAGGACGCCGACTATACATCATGTATGTAAACCTGGGTTTCACCCAAGGTACCCTAAAGCGTATGAATATAACAAATCATCACGCATCATCAATCGGGTACTTCCATTTTTGCCTTCGGCATTCAAGCCGCAAATACATGGGTACTTCCGATTTTCCCCAAACGACATTCAAGCCGCTACTCAGAACACTTTCCAAGGCCCCACCCGCTCATGGGTCTCAAAACCCGGAATGTCCAGCAAACTCTGACTTCTCATGCCAGGGTCCTGCCATTCAAACAAACAAACCGATACTAAGAACCCTTGCTAGACCCCACCCATTCGCGACGACCCAGGCCCGGCTCCAAAATCGGGACCAAGACCACCGAAGGAGACCCAGCGGGACCCAGCTGGTATCGTCTTTGCTTGTCATAAGCTTGGCATTCTTGTCAGTTCCACAGAAGGGGACTTGTCTCACCGGGAAACTCTCCACACATGACCTTGCAACGTCACGGGCTAGCCAGCCGACCATGGAGACAAACCATGCCTTATCACATCACAATCTCATGCATGTACCACCCTATTCCAACACTTATATCGTACCATCCCTGTGCCCTCGCATGTACTCTAATTTCCACTCGGTCCGGTTCGGGCCACACGTACTCACACGAGAAAAGGGAAAAACATCATCACAGACAACATCTTGCCGCTAATGGATTTCTACAAAATTCTTAAGGCTCGTATTGCAACGTCACCGAGTCGGCCTAACGGTCGCGACTATGGCTTCACCCACAATGCCTAATCCACTAACAGAGTGGATCTCTAATGCAGTATCATGTCGGGGATGGACACAATCGACACAGTGGCTCCTCTTGAACCATGACAACACGAATCCCACTCACTTGAGAGATCCGGTGCCTAGAATGCTTGAAAGAAAACAAGAAAAGTGTAGATGCCATGCACACATTCTAAAACCGAGAGAAGAAGTGTCGTTACCCTTCGACTCCTCTTTCTAGCCATGAAACCCTTGTCATGCACGGATGAAAATGAGCGCCTTCGCATCCTCTTCACGGATCTGGACTTGGAACAACGATCCGAGCTCTGAAGCTTCGTTAATGGAAGAGAAAACTCCTCTCTACCACCTCTGAACTCTCTCTCTCAAACCCTAAGTCAACTCCAAAATGATAAAAATGAGGGAGAGAGCCGTTCAGCCCTACTAAAACCCGTCGGGCAGAAGATCTTGGGGTCCGGGATCAACCTTGAAGTAAAACAAATCGGTTAAGATTTCAATATACGAACCGTATTTCAGCAATTTAGTCAAACGGTTCAGGCTTTGTCGATCGGCCTGCGCTCGACGAACAATCGAGAGCTCGATGAACAGCCAGTAACACGATAACCCGCCAAGATTGACGAAAAAGACCGGAGCTCGACGAAATGGCGAGAGCTCGACGAAAAGTCGAGCGCTCGACAAAATGGCCCTCAGTTCATCTTTCGTCGAACGGCCCTCGATGACTTTCGTCGAACGGCCCAAGTTTAACTTTCGTCGAACGACCCTCGATGACTTTTGTCGAACGACCCTCGATGACTTTCGTCGAACGGCCCTCGACAACTTTCGTCGAACGACCTAAGTTCGACTTTATTCGAACGACCCTCGATGACTTTCGTCGAATGGACCAAGTTCCACCTTCGTCGAACGGCCAGAGTTCAACCTTCATCGAACAGCCTTCGATGATCCCAGAATTTCGTCGAACTGTTCTGGTTCCTCAAATTTGTGGTGTTATAGAAGTCATGCCATCCAGGCCATAGTCGTGATCCAGAGTTATGATAGCCAGTTTCAGTCGACGACCATTTTGTACAGTCATGCCTGGCCAGGTCACTGGCGTGACCCCCGGGCGTGACTTCATCAGTAACCGCAACCATCATTCCAGATCGATCCTTTGTTATCGTCGTTTTCAGTACAGTACACTAGACGCCCTAGTCTTAGGCATGACCAAGGAGCGTGACCCATAAAGAAATGACCCTTGCCAATTTGGCTCCCTGATGCATGGAAATCGGCAAGCGCACTGGTCGCACAAGTAATAAAATTTGGGAATAAATCCCCGAGTGTCGGTCTCTTGAAAAATGCAATTAACATAGAGCAGTGACAGTTCAGAAAATATCGTTATGAGGGTTATACTTAGAAAAGATTAAAAAGGGGGTTTGTGAGATTATGGTTTCTTGATCTAATAAACTAATTAAGGCTATGCGGGTCGAAGGCACCGCTTCGCAAGGTGAGGTGAGTGTATCGGTAGCGATGCCGAACTTCGGTTGGGCGAGTGGACGGAAAGATAATGGATGGAAGTGTTCTTGTGCGGAGTGCAATCGGGTGAAACAATGGTATGAAGTGGATGTGGAGTGGGCGAGGCGCATTCACAACACACAACTCAAAAGCAAATGAAAACTACAAACATCCAGTTAGATATAGAGTAGAAAATGTAGTTCATTACAATATCAAATCATTCCAAACAACGGAGGAAGGGGAAGAGGAGTAAACCACTAGAGGGTGAAGGTCCACTGCAGGTCATGGCTGGAATAGTGAGTTGTCAATCCGCTTCCGTGCTCAGTCCGAGGAGGCTTCCGGTACCAACGAGCGGTCACCTCGAAGGCCTTTGAGTCCGTTCTCTAGGTCGTATTCTTCTCCAACTCCAGTGGAAAGCTTGGAGTTAAGGTCATCAATGGCCAGAAGCTTCGCCGGAGGGTTTCAAAAGCTTTGGAATCACCGGCTACGGACTCCCGATGAAGGTGGAGGTGGATGGAGCAGCTGGAGAAGTAGAACGGCACTTCCCGTGCACTCTCCGATCACAGAAATGACTAGCATTGCCATAAATCGTGGAGCAGGCCCTTAAATACGGAGGCAGAATAAGCAGAGCGCACGATCAGTGGTGCACGACCAGTGGTCGTGCGCACTGTCGGTCAATGATCGTGAGTAATTTCCAATTAAACCTGCAACTTGGACAGAAACATCAGCAGATATGCGCACGATAAGTGGCGCACGACCGGTGGTCATGCACACTAAATCCACTGATCGTGCGATTGGCTAAGACAGAACCGGGGAAAAGGAGAATGTAATGTGCACGATCAGTGGCGCACGACCAGTGGTCGTGCGCAATTAGTCCAGTGATCGTGTGCAGTGTTCCTGTATCTTCGGGGTCTCCCGAGCAGTTCCTGAGCACGCATACGACCCATGCACCAGTAGAAGAGGCAGATAGTCCACCAAAAGTACAAAACACATTCTCAAGACATGGCGAGAGAACAAGTAAAACAAACGGAAATATAAAAACATCTAAAACACAAAAAAATGAGCCTAAAGTGCACTTAATCATGAAATAGGCAAATAAGCAAATATAAGCAGTTATATCTCTCAAGTGCAGTGCTAAGACGATAAAACTGGCCCAGATGAGTCCAAAAATCAGTGTAATATTTGGACTCATCACACACCCAGACTTACCCATTTGCGCGTCCCGCGCAAATGATTACTCCGTGGACTGTAAAAACAGCTAGCTAGCTTAGAAACTTCAAAATAAAGTAGGACGAGAAATCAATACATCATACACATAGAAAATAGAATAAAAAAACTTTTTAATTATACTACAAAGCTTAAATTATTCGACAGAGGTAAATAAATATTGTGTCTACTTAAAATTAGAATTCTGGAGAATCGTTCGGTCATATGTACGAAGAAAGTAGACAAGCCACTAAGGTGAACATTGCCCAAAACCGGGGCTCGTGATCACCTCCAAAGAAATCCATCAATGTCGGGAACCATAAGCTTGCCCTTTCACACTCTCTCCACGATGTTAAGTAGACTCAAATGTGAATCAGCAGGACTTGTAGGTTTGAATGGGGCTAAGGCTAAGGTGTGGTAGTCAATGATAAACAAGGAGGCTACATGCAACAAAAGCGAGTGAACAAGAGTTAAACCCAAACAGACACTAAGAAATGCATGTGTGACACACCCCCAGACTTGGCATGAAAACCGGGTATGCACACGACATATCCCGACCAAAAACTAACACACAAGATGGGGATTGCAATTCTCCTTGTAATAATTTTAAATTTTTTTTCTTTTTTTTCCTTTTTATTTATCTTTTTCTTTTTCATTTTTCTTCTTTTTTCGTTAAGCAATCCCCAAATCTAAAAATTAGCAATTCCTGAATTCATCTCCACATCACATGAATCCCAAATATCACAACATATCAAATTTTTGAAATCAATCATGCTCAAGGTTTTGGTTGCGACAAAAGGGTTGGCTTTTAGGCTTTGGTGAACATAGGTGGAGCTGAAACAAAAGGAGGGTAGGCGCAAATTTGGCTTGCAAGGGTCAGCTCCAAGGACTAGGTACAAAAAGGCTCAAACTAGCCAAAATGATGGCCTACCTTATGCTCACAATCGACTAACCATGCACCAATGCTTCAAGAGTAGCTTGGGGCAAGTTCTCAGTCCCCGAAAAAGACGATCCTTCCCCCCGACTCGAGCAATACGAGTCTAGTGACGGCTACACTCATCTCTACACTGCAGTTTGATTACTCCAGATTCTTTAATTTTAAGTAGCACAAACAAAATTTACTTTTGCAGAATAAATTTAAGTCAACGAGCATGAAGAAAAAGTAATCCTATACTATTTCTATACAAATCATGAGTACTCGATTAGGAGCACTGAATGAGTTTCGAACTACTATATCCTAAAATCCTAAGTCAGCACTGCTTTTTAGAGTTTACACAAAAGTAATACATTTGCCTTGAGCCACGCGCATGGTTAAGTGCGCACTCATGTGGGTGATTCAGTGTGTGCAATTAGCGATCATGAAATAAATAAATGCAGACTAGTATGCAATAAACTGTGCTATGTAGTGATCACATGCAACTCCACCCCCAGACTAGAATATGACAATACGAAAAAGTAAAACATGTAAATAAAAATAAAGGGTTAGGGGAAGAAGTACCCATGCTCAAAATTGAGCATATCGGTCGTGCGACGAGATATCCAAGTGCGGCCAAGTTACCGCGCCTCAAATATTCCTGCACCTACGATTTAAATACGTACGCAAAACAAAAGATGGACACAGATATATATATAGAAAAAGAGCTCAAAACATAGCACAGGACCAAATGGTCCAACATGGGTTGTCTTCCGAAAGCCCTTTTGTTTACCGTCCTTAAGGTGGACCAAATACCTGTATTAGAAGTTATAATAAAGAGTTCTTTGCAGTTTGAAAAGGACGAAATAAAATAGAGCGAACTAGAGTTCCATACGCAGCGAGAAAATGGAAAGAGGAGGGTAAGTGGAATGATGGTATTGCAATCAGCTATAAGCAGATTTGTGGTAAGTCTCTCCGGTGGGGTGCGAGGGGACGACATATTGTATTTTTGCGTTAGGGGAAGGGGGTTTCCCCTTACTCCGATTGTGCTATTCCTCGCGCCGGAAGGCAGCGTAGCACTCATCGCGTAAACTCTTTGCCTCTTTCAGTTTCTCCACCGTGGGAGACTTCCAATGGATGTAGTATGTGGGTTTTCTTGTTTTTGTGGTTGGTGGCATCCTGTCCGGCACCGTGATGGCGACCGGATCTGCCCAAGCTACAGATCGCTTAACAGTGTTATCAGCAGTGTTATACAAATAAGTGTCTAGGGATTTCTCCCGGTTAAAACTCGGTTCGCCATGCTCAAAAACAGAGTTGGCGGGAAGTAGAAAGGCAGTCGTGGCTTTGGCGCACTCGATTTCTTCTTTGACCAATAACTCTTGATTCTCATCTATCTCCTAGGAGAGTCCTTTCTTTGTCTTCTCTTTCGGATGTGCTTCTTTCAAAGTTGGGAGTCCTGAATCTATCTTGGTATCTGTGACACTCAGAAAATTGTTATTTTGGATGGGAGAGGGATGTATGGATGTGTTATCGTGGGCGGAATCTTCGGCCGGCCAAGTGATGCGTCCTTTGGAAAATTCGAGTGATGCGCCACTGGCCATCAAGAATGGGACTCCTAATATAGGAATAGAGTTATTTTCAATTGGTCCAAAAACCTGGATGTTAGTGGTTATACTTTTTTTGTTGACCTCGATTTCGACTTCCCGAGCACCTCCCTCGGTGTCAACCAAATTGCCATTCGCTAAGATAAGTGACTTCCGGTTTTCAGTATCAACTTGTAGGTGCATCTTCGCAACATCTTGCAGGGTGAGGTTGTTGCTGGACGCCCTGGAGTCGCATAATGCTGGGGTTTTTGAAGTTGTTTATTTTACAATTGATGACGAGTTCGTTGCTTTTTCCCAAATTTTCCTCCCCAAGGCTTTTACCTTGTTCATGGGAGTTCTTTTCGGTGTTACTAGGTAAGGTGCCTTGGGTGCTCTCAGAGATCAATTGGGCCAATTGGCCCAATTGTGCCTCCAGTTTGCGCATCGAGGCTGCTTTATTTGTCATGTTGGTTTTGGAAATTTCAACGAATTTCTCGAACATCTCTTCCAAAGAACTTTTTTTAGCGGCGGGGGGCCCTTGGGAATAATTTGGTTGAGGCGGCCGTGGTTGGCTTCTGGAGGCATACGCATTGTTTCGATTCTGCCCCGGTTTCCATCTTTGTCCAGATGCGTTTAGATTCCAAGAAAAGTTGGGGTGGTTTCTCACCCCCGGGTTGTATGTGTTTCCGTAAGACACTCCCTTGTTTTGATTTGCTACAAAATTAACTGACGCATTCAGAAAAGAAGATTCGTCTGGTACCTCGACTCCTAGGCATTCGATACTGTGGTGGTCGGTGCTTCCGCAACCTTGGCATGAGATTGCCATCACTAGGGAGGCGACTGGCTTGGGGATATCCACGACGAATACTCCGCTTGTGCTTCGTGGGATGTTTCTTCCAGTGGTCCAGTAAGCGCTGTGTAACTACCCCATCCGTTCATATAATATATTCTAGAAGGTCCGACCGGGGCCCCACATCATACACCACAAAACACACGATGAAGCTACGGAGTGATACCAGAGTAGCGCAACGTACCTAACACATTGCATTTTAGCGGAAGCCTATAATACTACACTTGAACTCCTCTCTCGAATGTCCAACATATAAAACTCCACATTTTATACATCATAGGAATGTCTTACACCACATATCAATAGTTAGCCTTATGACCTTACAGAGCTTTCAAACAGTGGCTCAAACATTTGCACGCAGGACTGCCACATCAAAAGAAACATAACATTTACTTCCACATTAGCCTTCGAGGGCTAGCAGCGGCAGCAGCCAATGCAGTAGGGACTTCAACCCTTATGCGTCCCGCTCGATTCTCCAGCACCTGCACGGGGACATTCCACCCAAGGGTGGCAAACAGAGGCAACGGTCAGCATTCAGCTGACCAAATTATAACGACCCTACCCCTTTCTCGGGGCAGCGGTATTCTTCCCTGCAGGCATAACATATCACAAGCATGTATATATTTATCTCATATAATGTGCTTTCACGCACATAGGCCATCACAACCACCAGCCACCCGGCCCAACGGTCCGTGCACTCAGGGCACATTCTTGGTGTATTGGCAAATCAGTTGCCCACCACCGTATCAGGGTCACAGCCCAACAACAACTCACTTGAGCATTTACTCCATGGCGTGAAGCCGGATTTTTATAGTCTTAGTGAACCGGGACTGGCCCATAGCCCCCCATTGTATCACGGCGTAGGCCTAAGACTCTTGCTATGCGCTCCAACATACCGCACTTTCTACTCTCACGTCGGACGAACATAGCGCAGGTCGGATCCTCCACCCCCCGTTGCTGAAATTGCCTTGCCATCACCGAGTACGACGTACTCGCGGCTAAATAAAGGCGCGGGTAGGTCTCACCTATCCTGTTCTGGCATTTAAGCCTGGGCATAACTCTTACACCCATTCTCTCACAATATTAGCGGGTCTTTCGTGGGCACACCAGTACTTCCTGCTACACTCTTCGCAGGTGGACACCGCAAATATCACAAATGTCAGGGGTCTTTCCTGGCTACCACGCCAGTACTTCCTGTTACTCTCTTCACAGGTGGACTCCCTATGAACATTAAGCATTCAAAAAGGTATTTCCTGGAATTCCAATCTAGTACTTCCTGCTACTTCCTTTCACAGGTTGAACCCAATAGCACAAGCAGCACAAGCATTTTATGGGTATTTTCCTGGACTACCACTCCAGTACTTCCTGCTACTTCCTTTCATAGGTCTAACCCGTCGACTCCTAAACTACACGTTTATCACGGAGTCTTCTCCGGTTCATATATGCAACATCACCAATCCAGACCAACATATCCAGATGGGCTTCACACAGCATGCCTATTCCGTACTCCATTTCCGGATATATATGCCAACAAAGGGGATTCCATGAATCAACCCAAAGACTCCCAAATTCAGCCACCTTTTGGTGGGGGAATCACATAAGTATGCCAAAAAGGAAGCCTTCACGTGGCTAGGAATAAAGGTCATTACGCTTGAAGAGCATTTCGGTGCCATGAACTCTTCACTGGCTAGGAAGATCCGCAATAGCTTTTCCTCCGCAACGCCGGCCTCGGATCTCTCGTCGGAATTCCGCAGCACCAACGGTGACCAGCCCCTCTTCTTCCTCCTCCCTCTTCCTCTCCCTTTCTCTCTCTAAAAGTGTAGAAAGAGGAAAGCTACTTACAAATGAGTTCTTTCAACCCATTCCCGACCTTAAGGACACAGGGAGGCAGCTCAGCCCTTGGATCTCAGTTGAAGGAATGAACGGCCACGATTTGACAACAAAATCATAATTTTTGTCTGACACGACCTGTGACACGCCCGTGTCCCAGGCCGTGTGCCTCAAGCGGTGCTCAACTGACTTATCTAATCCAGTGACACGCCCATGTGACATGCCCGTATCACGGGCCATGTCCCGTGACACGCCTTCAGACATGCCCGTGTCTGCGGCCGTGTTCATCGAGCTGAAAAATCTCAAAATCGCCCGAGACTTACACGGCCTGTGACACGCCCGTGTCCCAGGCCGTGTCACCTCAAAACTTAGCTGCTGAAAAATGGGCTGTTACAACCTTCCCCTCCTACAAGAAATTTCGGCCTCGAAATTCGTATACAGGAAGGAAACCAGCAACCAAAAAGTTATAACATCAAAAGATCTTGTGACAATAAAATTTACACTATGCAATTGCTACAAAAATAGTTCGAGAAACTCCGCTCGCATGGTCTGATCTCACTCCCATGTAAGCTTCTCACGGCCGCAATTGTCCCAGCAGACTTTAACCATCCCGACCGTCTTGTTCCGTAACTGTTTCTCTGCTCGATCTCCAATATGAATGGTTCTAACTCTCGTTGTTAGCCCATACTCCACCGACACACGATCATCCGTGATCACTTGAGCTGGATCTTTAATGGCCTTCCGAAGCACCGAGATGTGAAACACATCATGTAGTCCACCCAAGTGTGCCGAAAGAGCTAGCCGATACGCGGCTTCTCCGATTCGCTCAACCACTTCAAATGGACCCAAATATCATGGACTCAACTTTTTCAAACGTCGAATCCTGGATACACCTTTAAAGGGCTTGATCTTCAAGTAGACCCAATCTCCTACAACGAACTCCACATTTCGGTGCTTGGCGTTGTAGTACTTCGCTTGACGATCTTGGGCTATGAGTAGCCTCTTTCGAATAGCACGAATGGTTGAGTTTGCTTCTTCGACTTCATTTCGATTATAAACTCTAGCTTCGCCCGCTTCTACCCAATCCAAGGGAATACGACACTTCCTTCCATATAGAGCTTCATACGATGCCATCCCGAGGCTCGTCTGGTAGCTGTTATTATAAGCAAACTCCACCATGTAGAGATGATCTTCCCATCTCTTTCCAAAGTCGAGGGCGCACATTCGGAGCATGTCCTCCATCATTCTGTTGGTTCGTTCAGTTTGGCCATCCGTTTGGGGATGAAAGGACGTGCTGAAAGTCAACTTCGTGCCTACCAGCTGGTGAACTAGACTCCAATCCTTTGACATAAATCGCCCATCTCGATCACTCATGATGCTCCGAGGAACACCGTGAAGCCGTACAATCTGTTCCACGTTAGCTTTGCCAAACTTTCAACCGAATCATCATAGCATAGGTTTGGCATTTGGCCACATAAAGAGCAACATCTTTCTTTAGCCCTGGCCACCAAAATAGCATTTTCATATCTCTGAACATCTTCGTGCTCCCTGGGTGGATTGAGTACTTCGTATATTGTACTTCATACATCAGTTCTTCCCTCAATTTACCCACATTTGGGATGCACAAACGACCTTCTTTTCGCAAAAGACTGTCATTCCAAGAGAACTTCCCTTCTGGCCCAGCTTTCGCATAATGTAGGAGATCTTCATCCAACTCCGTTGCCCGTCGAACTCGGTCCGCAAGGTCACATTGCACCTCCGTCCAGTTCAACTATGCATTTGTAATGGAATTTTTGTCAACATAAGAAATCTCTAACGCTTCCTGCTCCTGGATGAGATGTTCATCATGCCTTTGCAACCAAGCTGCTCTTGCCGGAGTCCGCCTACTCAAGGCATCCGCGACAACATTCCCCTTCCTGGGAGTATAGTGAATCTCAAAGGTGTAGTCCCCGAGGAACTCCAACCACCTTCGTTGTCGCATATTCAAGTCCTTCTGCTTCAATATGTACTTCAGGCTCTTGTGATCTATATAGATCTCCACCTTCACACCATAAAGATAGTGTCGTCACAGATTTAATGCAAAGATCACCGCCGCCAACTCGAGATCATGGACGGGATAGTTTCGTTCGTGCACTTTCAGCTGGCGTGAGCCATAAGCAATCACCTTTCCATTTTGCAGAAGCACGTAGCCTAAGCCGCTCCCTGATGCATCACTGTAGATTACAAATCCATCGGTACCACATGGCGGTGACAACACAGGCGCCATGGTCAACTGAATCTTCAGCTCTTCAAAATCTCGCGTGCACTCTGGCGACCAAACAAACTTCTGTTCTTTTCGCGTCAACATGGTTAGCGGCAAAGCAATCCATTAGAAGTTTTCAACAAATCTTCGGTAGTAGCCTGCTAGTCCAAGGAAACTCCGGACCTCGCCCACTCAAGACAACAACGACCACTCCGGTATGTCCTTTATCTTCGCTGGATCCATCGCTATGCCCGCTCCACTCACCACATGGCCCAAAAAAAGCCACCGACGATAGCCAAACCTCGCACTTCGATAACTTGGCATAGAGCTGATTCTGCCTCAATGTATTCAACACCAACCGCAAATGCTTCTCATGATCGGCTTCCAATCTTGAGTACAGCAGGATATCATCACTGAACACTATCACGAACAGATCCAGGTACTCACGGAATATTCGTTGCAACAAGTCCATAAATACCAAGGGCGCATTGCACCGCCCAAATGGCATGACCGTGAACTCATAGTACCCGTACTTTGTTCCAAATGCGGTTTTGGGAATATCTTCTTCCCGGATCCTCAATCCATCTTCGAGTAGACAGACGATCCCACTAGCTAATCAAACAGCTCATTAATCTGCGGAATCAGATATTTATTCTTCTCGGTCAGCCTATTCAATTCGCGGTAATCAATACATAACCGCAAGCCTCCGTCTTTCTTCTTCACAAAAAGCACAGGGGCAGTCCAAGGAGACAGGCTTGGGCGTATATAACCCTGCTCCATCAATTCCTGTAATTGGACTTTCAACTTCGCCATTTCCTTAGGCGCGACGCGATATGGCGAGCGGGCCACAGGTTTCGCACCTGGCACCAACTCGATCGTGAAGTCAATCTCACGCTGTGGTGGTAGCCCAGGGAGATCCTTGGGAAACACATCTGCAAATTCCGACACAATCGAAACATCACTCACACTGGCCTTTGGCTCAACAGACTGAATCAGGGCGAAGTAGCACTCCGCACCCTTCCGAGCAGCCTTCAACTGAAATCCCGACTTCCTATTTGGACCGCCACATCGCAAGCTTGATCCGCAAGCATCCAACAGCCATTTGGCAACACCACTCTGACGCTATCTGTCTTCACCCGACTAGGTATCCCAAGCCGCGCTAGAATCTCGCTAGACAGAAAAGAATACGAAGCATTCATATCAAACATTGCTTGCATCAGCGTGTTCCGAATCATCGCAAAGACTGTGGTGCACGTAACACACACAAGCAACATACATAAGATGCAAACAAAAGCAAGCATTATGATTATCGCGCACTCGTAACACTTAGGATTACGCTTGGGACCCAGAGGACTCCACCACTGCTTTTCTCGTCTCCATATAAGACGCTCCGATTTCCTGCTCAACCAGACATCGACGACTCCTGATAAGGTTGGGCACAAGTGTCCCCATGTCATAAAACATCAACAATCTAGTCGTGTTCACGGCTATCGTACAAACACGTTGATCCCACACATCCATGTATTGTAGTTATATAACGCCATCATAGAACTATCATCCAAAACGGCTTACTATATATATAACACATGCATAATCCACCATACATGAGGAGCCTAATTATTTATGTACATCATTATGTCGACATTTCCTTCTCCTTTATTGCCCGCTACGAGCCAACGCGGCAATCTCGGGCTTTATGTCCTGCTTTACCACACGAATAACACTTGTATTGCTTCTTTGGCTGCTGAATACCATCACAACAGTTACGAGCGATGTGTCCTACCTGACCACAAGCATAACAAGTACGCTTCTCGAGTCTTTGCCTCTTATGGTGAGCAGACTTCCCAACCCTTGGAGTGCGCACTTTCCTGGTCACAGGCATCTGCTGGGCTCTCATCAAGTCCATTTCCAACAGTCAAGCTGCCTCCACCAGTGGTTGGAATACCAAGAACTTAGGACCCATCAACAAGAAATGGAGTTCCTGACGTAGCCCATCATAAAACCGATTGATCTTCATCCCCTCGGTTTCAAACACAAACTCGAGTTGTTGTCTCATTGCAACAAATGCATGAAAATAGTCCTCAACCGTGTCCTCTCCTTGGCTCAAACACACGTTCACCGACGAAGCTGAGGCACTTCCCCTTGCCGTCTGCTCAAGTTCACTACCCGACATGGGACACATTACTGGATCAGAGGGTTGAACCTGTCCCTCATGGTAAGCCTTGAGCATTGCAAAAACCACATTGGCAATCAGTCGAGCCGTTTCTATCGATGGAGGAGATGTTGGTACCACAGTTGATGTCATGCTTCAAATCGAGTGTTGGGGTTCTTGTTGCCCTGCCATCGCACTCGTCGCCTACATTCGGAAAATTACACAAGTAAGAAACAAGATAGGAACGTGCAGGTTCCTCAAACGCAATAATTTGCATTCCTATCATGGACACTCAGGAGTTCAAACGTGTTAACGTGGTTTGCACAAACACGTGCTCGCCACCCCACAAAAGAAGTCGACCACAACTTCGAGAGGGAAAGACCAAGACAGCTGATACCAAAATATAACAATCCCATCCGTTCATATAATATATTCTAGAAGGTCCGGCCGGGGCCCCATAACATATACCACAAAATAGACGATGAAGCTACGGAGTGATACCAGAGTAGCGCAACACACCTAGCACATTGCATTTTAGCAGAAGCCTATAATACTACACTTGAAATCCTCTCTCGAATGTCCAATATATAAAACTCCACATTTTATACATCATAGGAATGTCTTACACCACATATCAATAGTTGGCCTTATGGCCTTACAGAGCTTTCAAACAGTGGCTCAAACATTGGCACGCAGGCCGGCCACATCAAAAGAAACATAACATTTAATTCCACATTAGCCTTCGAGGGCTAGCAGCGGAAGTAGCAAAAGCAGTATGGACTTCAACCCTTATGCGTACTGCTCGGTTCTCCAGCACATGCACGGGGACATTCCACCCAACGGTGGCAAACAGAGACAACGGTTAGCATTCAGCTGACCAAATTATAACGACCCTACCCCTTTCTCGGGGCAGCGGTATTCTTCCCTGCAGGCATAGCATATCACAAGCATGTATATATCTATCTCATATAATGTGCTTTCACGCACACAGGCCATCACAACCGTCAGCCACTCGGCTCAACGGTGCGTGCACTCAGGGCACATTCTTGGTGTATTGGCAAATCAGTTTCCCACCACTGTATCAGGGTCACAGCCCAACGACAACTCACTTGAGCATTTACTCCATGACGTGCAACCGGAGTTTTATAGTCTTAGTGAACCGGGACTGGCCCATATCCCCCCATTGTATCACGACACGAAGGCCTAAGACTCTTGCTATGCGCTCCAACAGACCACACTTTCTGGTCTCACGTCGGACGGACATAGCGTAGGTCAGATCCTCCACCCCCGTTGCTCAAATCGCCTTGCCATCACCGAGTATGATGTACTCGCGGCTAAATAAAGGTGCGAGTAGGTCTCACCGATCCTGTTCTGGCATTTAAGCCTGGGCATAACTCTTACACCCAATCTCTCACAATATTAGCGAGTCTTTCCTGGGCACACCTGTACTTGCTGCTACTCTCTTTGAAGGTGGACACCGCAAATATCACAAATGTCAGGGGTCTTTCCTGGCTACCACGCCAGTACTTCCTGTTAGTCTCTTCACAGGTGGACTCCCTATGAACATTAAGCATTCAAAAGGGTATTTCCTGGAATTCCAATCCAGTACTTCCTGCTACTTCCTTTCACAGGTTGAACCTAATAGCACAAGCATTTTACGGGTGTTTTCCTGGACTACCACTCCAGTACTTCCTGCTACTTCCTTTCACAGGTCTAACCCGTTGACTCCTAAACTACACGTTTATCACGGAGTCTTCTCCGATTCGTATATGCAATATCACCAATCCAGACCAACCTGTCCAGATGGGCTTCACACAGCATGCCTATTCCGTACTCCATTTCCGGATCTATATGCAAACAAAGAGGATTCCATGAATCAACCCAAAGACTCCCAAATTCAGCTACCTTTTGGTGGGGGAATCACATACGTATGCCAAAAAGGAAGCCTTCACACGGCTAGGAAGAAAGGTCGTTACCCTTGAAGACCATTTCGGTGCCATGAACTCTTCACTGGCTAGGAAGATCTGCAATAGCCTTTCCTCCGCAATGCCGGCCTCAGATCTCTCGTCGGAATTCCGCAGCACCACCGGTGACCAGCCCCTCTTCTTCCTCCTCCCTCTTCCTCTCCCTTTCTCTCTCTAAAAGTGTAGAAAGACGAAAGCTACTTACAAATGAGTTCTTTCAACCCATTCCCGGCCTTAAGGACATAGGGAGGCAGCTCAGCCCTTAGATCTCAGCTAATGGAATGGACGGCCACGATTTGATAACAAAATCATAATTTTTTTCTGACACGGCCTGTGACATGCCCGTGTCCCAGGCCGTGTGCCTCAAGCGGTGCTCAACTGACTTATCCAATCCAGTGACACGCCCTCACGGGCCGTGTCCCGTGACATGCCTTCAGACATGCCCGTGTTTGCGACCGTGTTCATCAGGCTAAAAAATCTCAAAATCGCCCGAGACTCACACGGCCTGTGACACGCCCGTGTCCCAGGCCATGTCACCCCAAAACTGAGCCTGCTGAAAAATGGGCTGTTACACGCTGTGGGTGGCGGTGTCTTGTAAGATTCTCAGAGCATCATCTGGAGCAAGGTTCATGATTGTTCCTCCGGAGGCGGCATCGATCATGGATCGGTGGTGTGGTTCAATAGCAAAGTAGAAACTTTCGACGAGGTTCCATGTTTGGAATCCATGGTTAGGGCACTTCCTCAGCAGCTAGTTGAAACACTCCCAAACTTCGGCTAAACTTTCTTGATCGGCTTGCCGAAAGTTGGCTATTGCTCGCCTCATGCTCACGATCCGATCTATCGGGTGGAACTTAGCTAGGAATTTTGTGGTCAAAGCCTCCCAGGTGGTGGCTATTCCAGGTGGGAGGGAGTGAAGCCATGTCTTGGCTTTGTCCCTTAGTGAAAAAGGGAAGAGGCGGAGCTTGACTATTTCGTCCGGGATTCCAGTATAGCGGAACGTGGCGCAAATTTCAGAGAATTCCGCCTGGTCAAGATGGGTGTCTTCAGTGGCCATTCCTGAGAACTGAGCATTATTCCGAATGATATTCAGGATAGTTGGTTTAATCTCGAACTATTGGTTGGTGATAGCAGGTCTGAAACCGGGGTATATGCTACCAACGGTATGTGTAGTGTAATCCCTCATGGTGCGGACCTGGGGAGGGTTCACTTCATTTTCGTCGCCATTTCGGTCGATAGGAGGTATCCCCCCAACTCGGTTGCCGGCATCGATATTCAGCTGGTATCCCATTGGGGCTAAAGTGATGGCTGCGGCGCGTCTTCGCGCTAGGATAGTACGTTCGATCTTTGGGTCGTAGGCTACAAGATCTCTTGTGGCTCGACCCTGCATTCACTGCGGCAAACACTAGAGGAAACAGCAGTCAAAAACACTAACTCTTATAACAATATTTTCAGTCATCCTGAGTCGCTCTATAGTTGCATTCCCCGGCAACGACGCCAAAAACTTGATGCGTGGAAATCAGCAAGCGCACCGGTCGCACGAGTAATAAAATTTGGGAATAAATCCCCGAGTGTCGGTCTCTTGAGGAATGCAATTAGCATAGAGCGGTGACAATTCATACAATATCGTTATGAGGGTTATACTTAGAAAAGATTAAAAAGGGGGCTAGTGAGATTGTGGTTTCATGATCTAATAAACTAATTAAGGCTATGCGGGTCAAAGGCACCGCTTTGCAAGGTGAGGTGAGTGTATCGGCCGCGACGCTGAACTTCGGTTGGGCGAGTGGACGGAAAGCAAAGGGATGGAAGTGTTCTTGTGCGGAGTGCAATCGGGTAAAACAAGGGTATGGAGTGGATGTGGAGTGGGCGAGGCGCATTCCCAACACACAACTCAAAAGCAAATGAAAATTACAAACAACCACTTAGATATAGAGTAGAAAATGTAGTTCATGACAATATCAAATCATTCCATACAACAGAGGAAGGGGAAGAGGAGTAAACCACTAGAGGGTGAAGGTCGACCGCAGGTCGTGGCCGAAATAGCGAGTTGTCAATCCGCTTCCGGGCTCAGTCCTAGGAGGCTTCCGGTACCAACGAGCTGTCACCTCGAAGGCCTTTGAGTCCGTTCTCTAGGTCGTCTTCTTCTCCAACTCCGGTGGAAAGCTTGGAGTTGAGGTCATCAATGGCCGGGAGCTTCGCCGGAGGGTTTGGAAAGCTTCGGAATCATCGGCTACAGACTCCCGATGAAGGTGGAGGTGGATGGAGCAGCTAGAGAAGTAGAACGACATTTCCTGTACACTCTCCGATCGCAGAAATGACCAGCGTTGCCCTAAATCGTGGAGCAGACCCTTAAATACATAGGCAGAATAAGCAGATCGCAGGATCAGTGGCGCACGACCAATGGTCATACGCACTATCGGTCGATGATCGTGCTCAATTTCCAATTAAACCTGTAACTTGGACAGAAACAGCAGCAGATATGCGCACGATCAGTGGCACACGACCAGTGGTCGTGCGCAGTGAGTCTAGTGATCGTGCACAGTGTTCCTGTATCGTCGGGGTCTCCCGAGCGGTTCCGGAGCACGCACACGACCCATGCACCAGCAGAAGAGGAAAATAGCCACCAAAAGTGCACACCACATTCTCAAGACACGGCGAGAGAACAAATAAAATAAACGGAAATTCAGAAACATCTAAAACACATAGAAAATGGGCCTAAAGTGCACTTAATCATGAAATAGGCAAATAAGCAAATATAAGCAGTTATAGCTCTCAAGTGCAGTGCTAAGACGATAAAACTGGCCCAGATGAGTCCAAATATCAGTTTAATATTTGGACTCATCACTCCCAACGTTTCCCGGGTTTTTTATGGTGGCAGTTCCGTATCTTACATGCCCTGCGGTCACGGGCGTGACCCAGGGGCGTGACTCTCATGCTATTTTTCCTATAAATACCAGTCTTCTCCTTGAGTTAAAGAGGGAGATTTTGATGGAGAAATTTTGTAATTTGATAGTATCTTTCCTTATTACTCATTTCTAGTTCAAATTTTAGCTTGGTTTAATTTCGGTTCCAAGTTGCAATTTATCTTTGTAGTTTGGTATTTCAAGTTCTCTTTTCTAGAAGTCATGTATTTCTCATTCATGTTATGTAGTTTCTTAATCGTGATGAGTAGCTAATTTTCCTTTATCACTTGATCATTTTAAACTTTGGAATGAAATAAACTTTGGTTTTCTTTTATTTATCTAACAAGCTCTCTACTTTAATTTGCTTTAGGTTGTCTTTGATTATAATTTGTTTGAATTCAAGTATAGTGAGTCAGATCATAGACTTGTATCCTATATTTTACCGAGAGATTGTGGATACATGGAGATCACTAAATGTATCGCTACCTAGTCTTTGATCCTAGATATGTATCCTAGATTTTACCGAGAGGTTATAGATGCGGGAAGATCACTCAAAGACAAAAGAAGTTGTCATGCAATCCTCAATAGAGGACAACCGAAATCTTCTGGATTGAGGTCAAACCCAATAGAGAGGTTCACCACCTAAAGAAAGCTTAGATGGTTCGACTGGTCAAGGGGGCTCAATCGTGCCACCTAAGGTTAGACGTTAGCAGTATTCCCGAGAGGGGCGTTAACATAATTTGGGAACCTCCACGATTGAAGACAAATTATTGGAACTTGCACTAAAACCTATTAATCAATGCTCATTTTATCCAAATGAATTCTACATCAAGTGCTAGTCTTTCTCTTATCAAATTTCTCTCAATTAGTATAATTACATTTTGACTTTATTTTTGCAGATCACTCACGATTTTGTTAAGGTAGAATAATAGCTTTTCTTTGTGAGTACGATTACTCAACAGACTCGAAAAATTATGACACTTGATTATATACTCTGTAACGATATGTGCACTTGCCTTCCCAATGCGTATTTAATCACATCTCATCATTTCAATCACATATCACACACTCATCTCACGTTACGAAATCTACGCATCAAGGTTTTGACGTCGTTTACAGAGACTAGTTTTATAGATATTCTAAAATTAAGGTTCTATTACTTTTATCAAATATCTAATTTTTATTATATTTAAAATAATAAAAATAATAATAAATATTTTTCTTAGTTTGTTTTACTTTGGTGTATGACCCGAGGGAATCTGTCAAATCTATTTAACTTGGATCTGGAAATTGAACAAACCTTACGTCAATGCTTACGAATCCGAAATCTCAATTCTCAAGATTTGGTTGAAGAATCCATTTGGGACACTTCTCTTTCTTTACCTCTGTCATCATTTTCTTCTTGTCATTCTACTTTTCTTTCTTCTACTTCTTCTACTATTTCGTTTCTAGTATAGGAGAGCCGAATATGTCTGAACAATGGACCATGTCCTATTATGCTCGACCAAATTTAGATGATGTTTAATTCAGTATTGTTCGACCTGCTATTTCGAATAATAACTTTGATTTGACGTCAAGTGTACAACCCCATATTTGTCGAGTAGGATCTAAGGGCCTATGGTTCAGGTTTGAGTGGGCTTTAAGCTATTCGGGCCAGGTAAGAAGAATAGGCGGAAGGGTTCCCGCCTAGGGCATGCGATAAAGCTTACACCCGGGTAAGCAAGAGACCCTCAGAGTTAGCATTGAGTGAAGTCTTTCCACTCAATGCTCTCAACGCTATTTAGCCTCGGGCTTTGAGTGAAGTCTTTCACTCAACGCTCTCAATGCTATTTAGCCTCTAGATTTGATTGAAGTCTTTCCACTCAACGCTCTCAATGATGTTTAGCCTCTAACATTGAGTGAAGTCTTTCCACTCAACGTTCTCAATGCTATTTAGCCTCTAGCCTTGAGTGAAGTCTTTCCACTCAATACTATCAACGCTGTTTAGCCTTTGGCATTCAGTGAAGTCTTTCCACTCAACGCTCTCAATGCTTTTGGACTTAGTCTTGTCTCCTATAAGTGCAGGTGAGTTGGGTAGGTAAACGGGCACTCGATCAGATTTTGGCCTTTCGGCAAGGCATGTAGAAGGGTTTCCACCAAGAAGAGCGGGAAGCCCACGGGGATCCATGGAAGAGTTTCCGCCCAGTAGGGTCCAGAGGTAAAATTACCCGGATACCCTTGGAGGTCTGCATTTAGTTCTTCAGAATAGCAGAGTTTGGCTGTTAGCAGACCATTTTGGGCTTCATATAGCCTTTTTGAGAAGCGTAATTACGGTGTTGGCAGACCAGATACTGAAACTCTATAAATAGACCCACAAGATACTTCAAAAGGCAAGCTTTCTCATTTTTTGAAGTCATGTAGTGCTTTCTGAGGTATCCTTAGCTCAGCACTTTGCTAAAAATGGGAAGCGCTCTGAGATCTTTCGGGTTAATGGAGGGGCCTCTATGTTGTAGCCTAGGGTCAGTTTCTTTATTCTTTGTGTCGGGTCAGTGGTCTGGGCTTGGGAGTAGTAGGTGTTACCTACACCCCAGGGTACGAACTCTTGTTGGGGCCAGGTTTTGGTTCCAACATTTCTAATGCGGTGAGCGAGTACCGTAGCTGATTCAAGAAAATCTCAGGCTTAGTCGCACGGCTAGAGGTGAGTAGGAAGGAGCAGGCTCAGGAGGTTATCCACCCCAAGCGAGTGGGGTGACGTTGGGGATGCTGGAAGACTTCAAGCGGGAAGTCTTGTAGACCATCCATTTGGCATTCTCGATAAGGAGCGAGTGGGCGACACCTTAGGTTCTAGTGGTTGCAGATCCGTCATTGGGCGAGAACGCTCCCTGGCAGCATCCTAGAAAGGAGGTCCCGGTAGAGGTAGGCGAGAGGGATGTCGCCGGACGAGACCTCTTCCCTGGGCAGGCTGGTGTTGACGGGCTCAGCGACCCGAGATCCCGAGACGTGCCTTCTCGCCATATGGTAGGCGGAAGCCCTTTTAGCGAGCTGATCATCTCGGCCCCGGTTCCAGACGGGTTTCTAGGGCCCGACATGTCCTACTACACGGGCAGAGACGACCTCGTGCAACATGTGCATTGGTTCGAGGACACTGTTTCAATAAGGCAGATGTTAGACCCCTTCAAGTGCAGTTTTTTGCCATCACTTTGAAAGAGAAGGCTAGGGATTGGTTTCACCAGTTGCCCGTGAGTTCTATCTATTGCTTTGAGGATTTACATTGAGGATTCTTATTGACGTTCTCGACGTCGAAGAAGAGGCAGAAGTCGGCGTAGTGCTTGGTTGCCATCAAGCAGAAACCGGAGGAGACGCTGGGATGCTATGTTGATAGGTTCTAGAAAGAGATTCTATAGGTCCAGGATATGTCGGGGTACACCATAATGCTCGCCTTCACCCTCAGGTTGAGGTTGCATTTCTTTAGCAGGGAGCTTAAGAGAGTACCCCCTCTCTCTTTCGAGGAGCTAATGGAGAGGGCGACAAAGGAGATAGAGATCGAGGAGGCCAACCCGACATTCACGAAAAAGTTGGCCAAGTTGGCAGAGGAGGATGTGAAGGAGCCAGGAGCAGGGAGGCAGAGAGAGCAGAGGAGCCCAGAGGTCAGGGGCATCAAGGGCAGCACCCGGGCTAGAGACAGCGGGAGCCGAACAATCGGTTGGGCTGAAGGCCCCAAGAAGGACATCCCCAGGGGCAGGGGGAGGATTCCAAGGCAGGGATAACTTCCGTGAGCAGGGAATGTTCAATCAGCTAGCATAGAGACAGGGGCAGAGTGAAATTGAAGGATAGATCTAACTAACTCTAGAGGGGGGGGGGTGTGAATAAAGTATTTTAAATTTTTACTTTGTTTTTACAGTGGATTAAAATTGGTGATATATATATATATATATATATATATATATATATATATATATATATATATATATATATATATATATATATATATATATAAACAGTGAAATATCACCGCACAGAAAATAAACAAGTAAAAACACAAGGAATTTATAGTGGTTCTCCAATAAACTTGGGTACATCCACTCTTCTACCACCCTAGCAGGAATTCACTACAGGCTTTTGCTCAGGTACCCTGGCACCACAAGTTTTTGATCAGGTGCCCTGTCACCACAAGTTTTTGATCAGGTGCCCTATCACTACAAGATCTATTTTCTAAGGGACATCTAACAACCCTTTGAGCTTTTGATCAGGTGCCCAAAAACCAAACCAAGTCTTTTGATCAGGTGACTTGAGAACCAAAATATTTAACTTTTGAAGGGAGTTATAACCCTGTATACAGTGAAATAAAATAAAATTGATGTTTTCTTCTCTGTCTCAAATCTCTGAGAACACTAGTGGATTTGTTGATGTTTCCAAAGCCCCCCTGAGTTGTATAAATCTGATCAGGAGTGGAAGCTTGCTTCAGGGTGTAAGCCTTCTTTGAGACCTTCTTATTCCAGTAAATGTTTCTGAGAGATCGAACTTTTGGTCTCAGATTGAAGATGTGTTGCTAGAAGAAAAGCTTGAAATAGAAGATGATGAACAAGATGTTTGTCTCTGTCTCTTTCTGTTACTGTTGCAGAAACCTTTTGAGCATCAGTGTCTTAATCAAGAGAAGAATTCAAATATTTGAATTCATTAATCCTGAAATGGCTAGAGATTTCCTAAGAAGGTAACTGCCTTGGAAATTGCTTAGAATGGAAATAAGAACTCTGTGATTAAATCCATATTTAATGTTGCCTCTAAACGGCTATATTCATAAGAATATTGAGCATTAAATATCAGAGTTATGGCTGCCTGCAATTAAACCATTAAATATTCTGCCTTCAGAATATCCTGAAATTGAGCCTGGAAATATTCTGCTAACTGCCTAAGACACTGTCTGGAAATAGTCGAACAACGCCTGAATTTCGTCGACCTGAGCCTGGAGTTCGTCGAACTGAAGATAGCTTTCGTCGTGCTGAGATTCTGAGAAAAGATCGGAGTTCATCGACCGGAGCTCAGCTTTTGTTGAGATGACTTCTGATATGAGATCACAGTTCATTGATCTCAGCTAGACTTTCGGCGAGCTCAACTCACAGATGGAATTCTGAGTTCGTCGATCTGAGATCGACGATCCTCGAGCTGAGTTCAACTATCGTCGAATACCTTTTTTGCATTCTTTAAACTGCTTTTCCTCTGAAGTCTTCTGTCTCTAAAGTCTTCTGGAGGAGGGTTCCAACCAATCTACGTATGTGCTGCTGACCTTGACCCTGTAAATATCCTATGACCCTAGACTATACATGTTGTGTCATCTTAACAATCCCAATAGTGAACCTAGCCCAAATCAAAAGTAGGGTTCTAACATAGAGGGGCCCACTCCAGCAGCAATAGGAGGCAATGAAGATCGCCCGAGGTAGAG
Source organism: Platanthera guangdongensis (assembly GCA_039583875.1). Taxonomy (NCBI): domain Eukaryota; kingdom Viridiplantae; phylum Streptophyta; class Magnoliopsida; order Asparagales; family Orchidaceae; genus Platanthera; species Platanthera guangdongensis. The sequence continues at coordinate 120,887,813 of CM077153.1, read as the reverse complement.
GAGGAAGGAGATGAGCTCGAGGATGAGCGAGGAGAAGGGAAGACAGGGTGGCATTATCTTTCTACGACCTCCATCAGAAGGAAGGTCACGCATCGGCCACCTACCCAGAGTTTCTAGAGATAAGGGTGGACAGGGGCAGGTGCGGCAGTAGTCTCCCATGAGGATTGAAGAAGTTCTGCTACGGGGAGAGGATATGTGCGAGAACCGGGCAAATGTGGAGGTCCAAGGAGGGATCTGAGTGATCCATGTGGGAGTTGGGATTGAAGCCACCCGTAAGGGGTGTTTTCAGACCATGTATCGAAGGAGCGTCGCTTCGACCTCCCAGGCTCCCCCTCCCCCGAAGAAAAAAAAATCACTTTTTCATCAAAGGATATGATCGACTACAAAGACAGTTCTGTGACGCCTTGGTGATCCGGACGACCGTAGTGAATTTCACGATCTCCAGGATTCTAGTTGACAACGGAAGCTCTGTGAACGTGATCTTCAAGAAGGTATTTGAGGAGATGAAAGTGGAGGCCCAAAGGGTTTTGGATTTAGATGGACCGTTGTTCTGGTTCTCTGGGGAGAGGAAGCAAGTTGAGGGAGGAGTGGGACTGCATATGAAGTTGGGGGGGGGGGGGGAGTGTCAAGGAACTGTCAGTTCGTCATCGCCGATGCTCCGAGCATCTACAATGCCATTTTTGGGCGCCCCCTTGATGGTTAAAACTCGTGGCGCCCCAAGGGTTTATTTAATAAGGCGGATGATTTCTTTTATTTTGGAAGGACGGGGTGCGCAGATTTATTATCTATAAAAAAGTTGAAACTGAGTTTTAACAAAAGGAGGAAAGTGCACCTATCGCGTGTAGTACATGATATTCCGGTGAGGAATATCGAGGTCGTATTATTCTCGGGGACGGGTTGATTATTTTTACTCTTCCCTGGAGGGGACTATTATTTTACCGAAAATATCTTGTCGGGTTATTATTTATATATATAAAAATAGAAAATAAACATTAAAAAGAGCCGATGAAGAAATAGCGCAACGGTAGCAAATTGAATTTGAACTAAAATAACTTTTAATAAATAGAGATCCTAAATTTCAAATTAATTAAGGCGGAGACTTGGCCGTGGAGGTTCCATAAAAATGAGCTCACCTATCTCTAGGACTATCACTCACCTGAACATTAGGACTATTCGACCGGGCTCTCGTCTGACGAAGGATTCCTCTTAATGCCCACATTACACTAGGAACCCCTCTATTGGGTGGGGAACCCAATCCAGTAGAATTTTGCGCCTCCTCTCATGAGGGTTAGTGCGGAACTCCCTTTACCCAGGGGTGATCGGTCCATACGCAAGGCATCTCGGCTAGCTAGCGTATGCACTACGGAAATAGAGCCCGCAAATCGATATGTGGTTCTACGCGTTGTAAAGTAGGGGAAATCCTTAAGTAATTTAATTAATGAGAAAAAGAGGACCTTTCATTATTTAAAGCAATCTTATCTGTCTCAATGCTCTTCGATACTGAGGGATAAGAGAGATTAGCCACTCATTGGAATGGGGACGACTTACAAAAAGAAATTTGCATATTTGAAAATTGCGAATACTAGTCAAACGAGTAGGCCGGAAATGAAAGCAGTAAATGAAACCCGAAAATGAAAGCAGTAAAATGCAAGTCCTACTCAAACGAGTAGGCGGGAAATGAAAGCGATAAAATTGCAAGTCCTACTCAAACGAGTAGGCGGGAAATGACAAGTCCTACTCAAACGAGTAGGCAGGAAATGAAAGCAAAAAATGAGATTCCTACTCAAACGAGTAGGCGGGAAATAACAAGTCTTACTCAAACGAGTAGGCGAGAAATTAAAGCGAGTCCAACTTAAACGAGTAGGAGAAAATAGATGCACATACACACATACTCTACAGGAATAAAACACACACACACACACTCTACAGAAATAAAAACAATAAAATCTAACTCATACACTCTCACACACATACGAAAACAAGAAAAATAAAGTGACTGAAAAATTAAAATGATTACATTTTTACAGGTAGATTATGCTAAAAATGCGTAAAAAGTGTAAATAAAAATTAAACGAGCACAACGATTTTCAAAGAAAAGCAAAATAAAAGTGTTCGAAAAATAAAAACGATTAGAAATCCATTCTTATGACTCTGTAAAAGTGCATAAAAAGTGAAAATAAAGTAAAAAAGAACAAAAAGTTTTACAAACTAAATGAGAAAATCTAAGTTAAAGAAAAAAATCCGCTTTGAAAACACTTTTACTAATTTATAAGTATGTATAAAAAGCTATAAAATCCTAAATCTAAACAAAGATGAGTAAAAATAACTACAATATAAAAGCATAAATCTATACTCATACACACACACCCATTTTAAGAACAGAAAATCAAAGATAAAACAAATAAATAAGATTGCTTAAGGAGAGGTGCTTAGATCCATTCCAAAACCATATAAAGAGAAGAAAAAGGACATATTTTATTAAGAAAAAATGAGTTATAAAGGAACTAAAACAAAAGCTAGAGGGGGGGAGGGGGAATTTCCCTTACACAGCTTGGAAATCACCTAAGCAGCACAACCCCTAAGCAAAATGGTTCAAAAAAAAACAGAACATGTGATCTTACAGAGAAGATATATTTATAGGCAAAAAATTCGGGTTACATGCCCTAGGTCATGGGCATGTCGGGGGGGGGGGGGGGGCGTGTAGCTACTATTGCTGAAGTGATCCAGAACATTTATTGCTAGTTTGACTTTGGGGTTGTACACGTGGAAGTCACGGGCGTGACCCTTCTATCATGGGCGTGTAGTGGAGGAGTGTCAGGGAGATTTATCTGGGGAAGGTGTCGTGTCATTTCGTTTCTGACACTATCTTGTCTGGGATAAGTGGATTGGTCACGGGTGTGTCGAATATTGACACGGGCATGACAGGAAGCGTTGAATGGAGATGGCGTTGAGTGGCGATGGCATTGAGTGGTTGACTGGCATTAAGTGGCGATGGCGTCGAGTGGAGATGGAGAAGAGTGTGTGTCACAGGTTGAACACGGGCGTGTCGAATCGAGACACGGGCGTGTCGGGCAGTTTGACGACGTCGAACGCCGATCGTCGAGCTGGCGGCAACTTTATATTGGGATCAAGTAACACGCCCAGGTCATGTGCGTGACCTCGAAGTACACAAGCGTGTACTTTGAAATTTTGACAGTTTTCTGAATTTTTTTGAAAAATAAAATAAAATAAGTTAGAGCAATAATTACAAAAAAGGAGCATTTTATTAAAGAAAATTAACTAAAAATAAAGAAAAAAAGTAAAACGACTTAAATAACATGCAAAAAATACGTATATTTACAACTTATCAAATACCCCATACTTAAGCTTTTGCTATTCCAGAGCAAAAGTTGGAGATATACTTATAAGGAATTAAAGAAACCCTAAGTTTAGCTATAGCTGGAATTTATTGAAAGAAAGATCAAAATAATTATCCGGGGTATAAGAGTAAAGTCCTAAATTATGACAAAAATTTAAATAGAGGAAGAGTTTCACCTAAAAACTTCTCGATATAATCAAATAGAAAACAAAAATTGTATTTGTTAGGTTAACAAAAATAGATTGAAATTATAGAAACTTTAGCTTTTAAAAATTAAAGGAAATAATGCAATTTAAAAATTATGCTCTCAAAAAGATTTTAAATTATTTCTAGAATCATTTGAAATTGGCGGAGGGGGATGTTGTGGTTTATGAAGGGGGCTTTGGTTTACAGGTGTGATATATTTTTTTTTTGCTCAAGCCTCCAATGAAATTTTGGTTTGAATGTGGATGTTTCGGAAAACGAAATCTTATTTTCCATAACATATAATATATTTTTTAAACAACTTCATAATAACCCAATATATATGTATATGAGTAATGAATTTTATCCTGTTATTATGTAACATATAATATTTAAAAAATATTGGATGCCTATGTTTACGGAACAAAATCTTATTCCCATTGACATAGGTTCTTTTAAGGATCAAAATCATGTCAAGTATGACATGAAAAAAAAGAGATAAGTTTTTTTTAGAAAGAAAACTAGATGTAATAAAAACATTTTGAGAACAACCTTTATAAATTGAACGTTCCTATATTTCAAAAAAAAATTGGAGTAAACATAATTGAAATCTAAGGTTATTATTTTCTAACAAAATAAATGTGCAATTATTTAGATAAGTTAGAAGTGGTGTTGAAAATAAGTCCCTTTTCTAAATAAAAAAACAAACGAAATTCTTTAAAACTTAACCCGAGATATTTAAATCTATTGATCTCCAATTAATAAACGAATAGTAAACAAAGAATTAATAAAATTCGCTTATAAATAAACTCGCAACTAAATTTTTGGAGAGCAAAAAGGGGTTAAGAATGAAAATTTTGATTTATTTGTTTCATAATAAACAAAATTTTTGGGTTTTTTGTGTTTTTTATATACATTTTTTGTGTGTTTTTAATTATTTTCTTTTTTGGATTTTGGTGTTATTGTCTTTTTAGGATTTTTGGATTTTCTAAATTTTTTGTTTTTTTTTTGTTTCTATCAAATTATTTACGAGAAAGAGGAGAGAAAGATGTGTTATTTAGATAGAAGAGAGGGGAAAGAGGAAAAATTGTTTATAAAAAAGATTTACAAAGTAAAAACAATTTTTTTGAATTTTTATTTTATAAGAATTTTTTGAATTTTTTGTGTTTTATGAATTTTTTGTCTTTTAATTATAAAAACAAGCAAAAATTTTGGAAGTTTTAAATTTTTTTCCATTTTTTTTATTTTTGATTAGGTGCAGACAATATAAGTGTGAAAAAAGAAAATATGCGAGAAAAGAAAACACCCCCACACTTAGTTCCAACATTGTCTCCAATGTTGGAAGATAAGCATGAGGAACAAAAATTGATAAAATAAAGTATTTACAAAAATAAAGATTGATGGTGGAAACTACCCTGAGACGAGGTCAATGAGGCCCATTTAGAACCCTGCATTATTAATAACAAATAGCAGAAAGATAACAGAAAAATGAAAAAGATAAACTCGGCCAAACGTATGCGGGTGGTAGGGGGCAAGTGTGGGTGTCACTCGTATTTAACTAAAGTCTTAGCCAAATGAGCGCAACAGAAATGCATTCCCCGATCGCTCACAATAGAGTGAAGCTCACCGAAGCGAGAAAATAGAGATATAATATTTAATAATAGAAAATTTTTTATTTATTTCAACTGTTTTTTTGTTTATGTTTTTTGTTTTTGGTAAAATTTTTTGGGTTTTTGAAAAGAAATAAAACAAATTAAAACAAAACATATATACGGGAATATTTTTTTTGTTTTTAGGAGGAGAGTTTCTTGTTATAAAGATATACATTTTTAATAACAAATTATTATATACTTTTAAAGTAGTTTTTTTATTTTTTAGTTGGTTTTTAGATAGGTTTTTTAGATTTTTGGTGTTTTTTTGGTTTTTTAGGTTTTTAATTTTTTAGCTTTTTGAATTTTTAGTTTTAGTTTTTTGATTTTTTAGTTTTTAGAGTTTTTTGGTTTTTGAGGTTTTAAATTTTTTGGTTTTTATAGAGAAATATATGAAATAATAATATAATTTTAAAAGTTTTTGTGTTTTTTTAAAGTTTTTTTATTATTATTATTAATATTAATTTTTTTGTTGGCCAATTTTTTTATTATATATATAATCAAAAAGGTAAAAGTAATAGTTTTTCAGAGTTCGAAATAACAACACGAAAACTCCCCGGCAACGGCGCCAAAAACTTGATGGTAATATTCCAAAAAAAATACTCCCGACAGCGGCGCCAAAAACTTGATGGTTAAAACTCGCGGCGCCCCGCGGGTTTATTTAATAAGGCGGATGATTTTTTTATTTTAGAAGGACGGGACACGCAGATTTAATATCTATAAAAAAGTTGAAACCGAGTTTTAATGAAATAGGCAAGTGCACCTATCGCGTGTAGTACAGGGTATTCTGGTTAGGAATATCGAGGTCGAATTATTCTCAGGGACGAGTTGATTATTTTTACTCTTCCCTGGAGGGGACTATTATTTTACCGAAAATAACATGTCGGGTTATTATTTATATATATATAAACAGAAAATAAATATTAAAAAGAAGCCGATGAAGAAATAGCGCAACGATACCAAATTGAATTTGAACTAAAATAACTTTTAATAAATAGAGATCCTAAATTTCAAATAAATTAAGGCGGAGACTAGGCCTTGGAGGTTCCACAAAAATAAGCTCATATATCTCTAGGACTATCACTCACCTGAACATTAATAGTATTCGACCGTGCTCTCGTCCGACGAAAGATTCCTCTTAATACACGCATTATGCTAAGAACCCCGCTATTGGGTGGGGAACCCAATTCGGTAGAATTCCGTGCCTCCTCTCTCTAGGGTTAGTGCAGAACTCCATTTACCCAGGGGTGATCGGTCCATGCGCACGGCCTCTCGGCTAGCTAGCATATGCATTACGAAAATAGAGTCCGCACATCGGTATGTGGTTTTACGCGTCGTAAAGCAGGGGCCAACCTTAAGTAATTTAATTAATGAGAAAAAGAGGGCCTTTAATTATTTAAAGCGATTTTATCTGTCCCAATGCTCTTCGATACTGAAGGCTACGAGCGGTTAGCCACTCATCAGAATGGGAATGGCTTACGAAAAGAAATTTGCATAATTGAAAATTGCGAGTACTACTCAAATGAGTAGGCAGGAAATGAAAGCAGTAAATGAAAACTGAAAATGAAAGCATTAAAAAGAAAGCAGTAAAATGCAAGTCCTACTCAAATGAGTAGGAAGGAAATAAAAGCGATAAAATTACAAGTCCTACTCAAACGAATAGGCGGGAAATGACAAGTACTACTCAAACGTGTAGGCAGGAAATGAAAGCAAAAAATGACGAGTCATACTCAAACGAGTCGGCGAGAAATAACAAGTACTACTCAAACGAGTATGCGGGAAATTAACAAGTCCTACTAAAACGAGTAGGCGGGAAATAACAAGTCCTACTCAAATGAGTAGGCGGGAAATTAAAGCGATTCCTACTCAAACGAGTAGGAGGAAATAGATGCAAACACGCACACACTCTACGGGAATAAAGCGCACGCACTCTACAAAAATAAAAACAATAAAATCTAACTCATACACTCACACACACATACGAAAACAAGGAAAACAAAGTGACTGAAAAATTAAAATGATTACATTTTTACTGGTAGATTATGCTAAAAATGCGTAAAAAGAGAAAATAAAAATTAAACGAGCAAAACGGTTTTCAAAGAAAAGCTAAATAAAAGTGTTCGAAAAATAAAAACGATTAGAAATCCATTGTTATAACTCCGTAAAAGTGCGTAAAAAGTGAAAATAAAGTAAAAAAGAACAAAAAGTTTTACAAACTAAACGAGAAAATCTAAGTTAAAGAAAAATAAAATCCACTTTGAAAACACTTTTACCAATTTATAAGAATGAATAAAAAGCTATAAAATCTTGAATCTAAACAAAGCTAAGTAAAAATAACTACAACATAAAAGCATAAATCTATACTCACACACACACACACACCCATTTTAAAGAATGGAAAATCAAAGATAAAACAAATAAATAAGATTGTTTAAGGTGAGGTGCTTAGATCCATTTCAAAACCATATAAAGAGAAGAAAAACACATATTTTATTAAGATAAAAAGGAGTTACAAAGGAACTAAAACAAAAGCTAAAGAGAGGGGGAGGGGGATTTCCCTTACATAGCTTGGAAATGACCTAAGCAGCACAACCCCTAAGCAAAATGGTTCAAAAAACAGAACATGTGATCTTACAGAGAAAATCTATTTATAGGGAAAAATTTTGGGTTACACGCCCTAGGTCACAGGCGTATAGTGGGCGTGTAGCTATTGTTGCTGAAGTGATCCAGAATATTTATTGCTGGTTTGACTTTGGGGCTATACACGTGGAATTCAAGGGCATGTAGTGGAGGCGTGTCAGGGAGGTTTATCTGGGGAAGGCATCGTGTCATTTTGTCGCCAGCGCTTTCTTGTCTGGGATAAGTAGATTGGTCACGAGCATGTCGAATATTGACACTTGCGTGACAGGAATTGTTGAATGGCACTGGCATTGAGTGGAGATGGCGTTGAGTGGTTGACTAGCGTTGCGTGGCGATGGCGTCGAGTGGAGATGGCGTCGAGTGTGTGTCACGGGTTGAACACGAGAGTGTCGAATCGGGACACAGGCATGTTGGGCAGTTCGACGAACGTCAAACGCCGATCGTCGAGTTGGCGGTAACTTTCTGTTGTGATCAAGTAACACGCCCAGGTCACGAGCGTGACCTAGAAGTACACGGGCGTGTACTTTGAAATTTTGACAGTTTTCTGAAAATTTCTGAAAAATAAAATAAAAATAAGTTAGAACAATATTTACAAAAAAGGAGCATTTTATTAAATAAAATTAACTAAAATAAAGAAAATAAAGTAAAACGACTTAAATAACGTGCGTAAAAATACGTATATTTACAACTTATCACCCATTGTCAGTGCTTTTCGTTGCATCCCCTCCACATTTCATCAATGTCTCGAGTTTAGTAGTGGAAGAGTCTAGGTCAGGGTCAGGGGGACCCGAAGGTGGCGAGACAATGCTATGTAACTACCGACAACATCATAGTCTGGATGGCAGAGGCGGAGAAGTTGGATAAGGAGATGGCGACAAGGGAGGAAGTTGTAGAGGAGTGAGAAGCAAGTCTGGGAGGGGCTGGAGAGAAAGCTACTGAGGAAGAGTATAGAGAGGGAGAAGCTGGGGCTGAGGCCCAGAGAGGCGAACAAGTGGAGCTGAGGGAGAGCCTATTGGAGGCGATGAAGGTGGAGGAAGTAGGAGGGGAGGAAGAGTTCAGGCAGGAAGAGGAGCCGAGGAGCAGTGGAGAGCAGTCTAGGTTGGAACCAACAGAAGAGGTCGTGGATATGGAGGTCTTCACCAGGGCAGGGAAGACAGAGAGGGTGCGGATCATCAGCGACTTGAGCCCTGAAGATCAGGAGCGGATGCGGGAGTGCATCCAAAAGAACATCTACATATTCGCTTGGAGCGCGACAGACATGTCGAGCATCAATGCAGACGCGACGTGCCACCATCTGAATCTAGACCCCCCAATGCATCCCATCCACCAGAAGATGAGGACCATCGCCACCAAACTGGAGGAGCCCATCCGCGGAGAGGTCAAGAAGCTTCTTGGCGCAGGTTTCATCTCGAAGATCCAGTATCCATGCTGGGTATCAAACAAGGTAATTGTAAAGAAAGTAGAAGGGAAGTGGCGTATGTATGTACACTTTTCTCTATTAAATAAATCTTGCCTTAAGAATTGATACCCCCTGCCTCAGATCGATGTGCTGGTTGATTCAGCCGTTGGTTTTTCTAATATGAGTTTTTTGAATGCTTTTTCAGGTTACCATCAGATTCGCATGAATCCCCCCGACGTCAAGTATGTCTCCTTCATGACGAGGGAGGGATGCTTCAGCTATAAGATGATGCCCTTCGGGATAAAGAATGCGGGGGCTACGTACTAAAGTATGATGGACCGGGTCTTCCAAAGTCAGAGCGGTAGAAATCTGGAGGTTTATGTAGATTATCTCATGGTGAATAGTAGGTATGTGGGTTCACATCTGTTAGACTTGGAAGAGACATTCTCCACCTTGAGAAAGTTCAAGATGAGGCTCAACCCCCAGAAGTGTGTCTTTGGGACAAGGCGAAGAAAGTTCCCCGGTCACCTCCTCACCCCAGCAGGGGTGGAGCCTAACCCAGATAAGGTGAAGGCTATCATGAAGCAAGAGTCTCCGTACAATGCTAAGGAGGTTCAGAGTCTGACGGGTAAGCTCGTCGGGATAAGTAGGTTCTTCTCCTAGGAAGGGGAGAAATGCTCACCTTTCTTCAGGGCGCTGCGGGGAAACCAGAAGTTCGAGTGGATGAAAGAGTACGAGGAGGCTTTACAAAGATTGAAAGGTCAGTTCTCCCAAGCACCGCTTATTTAGATCCTGAGGGAGGGGGTGGATCTAGCTCTATACCTCAGGGTGGGGGCGGAGGCTGTAAGCTTTATCCTGCTCAGGGAAGAGGGGAAGAAGCAGTTACTCATCTACTATGTTAGCAGAATCTTGAAGAAGGCTGAGCTCCGTTACCCCAACCTGGAGAAGCTGGCCTTGTCCTTGGTCATCTCGGCCAGGAAGCTTAGGTCATACTTTCAGGCCCATTCAATCAAGATAGTGACGGACCATCCCCTACATAAGATTTTCGAAGGAGTGGAGCATTCAGGGCGGTTGGCCAAGTGGTCCATCGAGCTAAGCAAATTTGATACCAGTTTTATGCCTTGACGCTCCATTATGGCACATGTAGTGGCCAATTGCTTGGCCGACTACGGCGTTGAGGTACAAGGTGAGAGGCCGCCACTGCGGGAGGCTTAGACGATTTTGGTCGACGGAGGCTCAGGGAAGCATTCTCTAGGGGGAGAGGTAGTGTTGGTAAGCCCTCAGGGGGTCATCATAAAGAAGGTTGTGGTCTTGCACTTCCCAGTCACAAATAATTAGGCGGAGTACGAGGCCATCATAGCATGGCTACGACTAGCTAAGGAACTCGGGGTGTATGACGTGGAAGTGTTCACAGACTCATTGGTTGTGGCGTCGTAGATCAGGGGTGAGTATGAGGCTATGGAGATTACCCTCATGAAGTACTTGTCCAAGGTAAGGGTGATGGTCGGCGGGTTCCGGACGTTCTCTATCCAGCATATCCCTAGGGAGGAGAGCGTAGCGGCCGGTCGGTTGGCTAAATTTGGGCCCCGAGGTGGAGGAACTTTGACCGAGTTGTTCCACCTGGGATCAATGTAGGAGAGTTGATGGAAGTGGATTGGCGGCCCTCATGGGTGGATCCCTTCATGGATTTCTTGACTACCGATGAACTTCCCGAAGGGACCAAAGATGCGAAGGGATTCAGGCACAAATCATCACATTACCTAATCCACGAAGGAGGGTTGCATCAGAAGATGTTGTCAGGGCTTCTGGCGCAATGCGTGGAGGAGGAGGAAGTCTCATAGATTCTAGAAGAAGTGCAATCAGGCGAATGTGGCAGTCATTTAGTAGGCAAGACTTTGGAGGCAAGGGTGGCCAGGCATGGTTACTTTTGGCCATCCCTGAGGAAGGATACAACTGAGTTTGCAAGGATGTGCCAAAAATGTAAGCTTTATGCCCCTCCAACTCTTGCCTGCCCAAAGGATTCAAAGAATCACAGTACCATGTCGTTTTGTAATTAGGGGGATCGATTTGGTTGGACCTTTTCCCCAGGCAAGCGGATAAAGAAGGTTCCTTCTATTTATGATTGATTATTTCTCAAAGTGGTTGGATCTCAAGGCGATGGCCAACGTGATCTCCCAAGTCATCAGAAATTTCATATGAGGGGAGATCATCTGCCGACATGGGTTGCATCAAACCATCTTCACAGACAATGGACCCCAGTTTAACAGCAAAGAGTTCATCAACTTTTGCGCCCAATTGGGGATTGACCTCAGATTTGCCTCCGTCCACCTGGCCGTTGCTTCTTGGGTGCTGGACGGAGGCAGCCAACAAAATCATCGTCAACCTGCTTAAGAAGAAGGTAGAGAACTTGAGGGGGAGTTGGGTTGAGCAGCTCCCCTTGGTGTTGTAGGCTCTGCGGTTAACCCCCAACACGGCCACCGGAGAAACCCCCTTGAAGATTTCACACGGGTGTGAGACGGTCTTGCCCGTAGAATTTGAGGTTTGATCACTGAGAGTCGTAGCCGACAGTGGTGGAGATGAGGAATGGAGGGAATAAAATGAAGGGGAGCTACGACTCTCGCTGGATATGGTGGAAGAGATTCGAGACATGGCTGTCATCAGGCAGGAAGAGATCAAGTGGCGGATGGTCAAGTATTTTGACAAACACGTCAGGATCAAGCAATTTAAAGAGGGAGATCTAGTTCTGAAGAAAGTTGACGCTGTAGGAAGGTCGGCAGCAGTTGGGAAGATCAATCCAAACAGGGAAGGTCCCTATATTTTTGAAAAGGCCCTGGGGTCGGGAGGATACCACCTCCATAATTTGGAGGGGGTGACCATGAGCCAAACTTGGAGTGACAACGATCTGAAGCATTTCTACCCTTAGTTAGGGGGTAAGATTGTAAATCCTATTATAATAAATTCATTAAATTGTCTCATGTTTATTTATTTTGAAGATTCCAAAGAGATTGTGACTTGCAAGACCCCGAGTAGATCCCACTGTCCAGGATTCCATTAGCTGGCAGGGCTGGAAGGTGCACTCGGCCCCGAGTAGACTCGCTGTCAGGCTCTTACTAGCTAGCAGGGTCGTAGGCTCGCATGGGGGGGTGGATAAGGGAAGACCCCGAGAGGATCCCTCTATCCAGGCCTCCATTAGCTGGCAGGGCTGGAAGGAGCACTCAGCCACCAGTAGACCCGCTGTCTAGGCTCTCTCTAGCTGGCAGGGTCGTAGGATCGCTTGGAGAGAAAGGAAAGAAAAGGTTTACGATTTTGGAAGACCCCGAGAAGATCCCGCTGTCTAGGCTTCCAATAGCTGGCAAGGCTGGAAGGCGCACTCGGCCCTTAGTAGACCCGCTGTCAGTCTCTTACTAGCTTGCAGGGCCACATACTCGCTTGGGGGGGGGGGGGGTAAGGGAAGACAGCGAGAGGATCCCACGATCCAGGCTTCCATTAGTTAGCAGGGATGGAAGGCGCACTCAGCCCCGTGTAGACACGCTGTCCAGGTTCTCACTAGCTGGCAGGGTCGTAGGCTCGCTTGGGGGGTAAGGGAAGACCACGAGAGGATCCCATTGTCCAGGCTTCCATTAGCTGGCAGGCCTGGAAGGCGCACTCGGCCCCGAGTAGACCCGATGTCCAGGCTCTTACTAGCTGGCAGGGCCGTAGGCTCGCTTCGGTGGAAAGAAAAGAAAAGGTTTGCGATTTTGAAAGATGTCGAGAGGATTCCGCTGTCTAGGCTTCCATTAGTTGGAAGGGATGGAAGGCACACTCGACCCCGAGAAGACCCGCTGTCAGACTCTCACTAGCTGTCAAGGACATAGGCTCGCTTGGGGGGTAAGGGAAGACCCTGAAAGGATCCCATTGTCCAGTCTTCCCTTAGCTGGAAGGGCTGGAAGGAGCACTCAGCAACGAGTAGACCCGATATCCAGGCTATTACTAGCTGGCAGGGCCGTAGGCTCGCTTGCGTGGAAATAAAAGAAAAGGTTTGCGATTTTGAAAGACCCCAAGAGGATCCCACTGTCCAGAATTCCATTAGCTGACAGGGCTGGAAGGCGCACTCGGTACCAAGTAGACCCGCTGTGAGGCTCTCACTAGCTGGCAAGGCCGTAGGCTCGCTTGACGGGGGGGGGGGGGGGGGGGGTAAGGAAAAACCTTGAGAGGATCCCACTGTCCAGGCTTCCAATAGCTGGCAGGGCTGGAAGGTGCACTCCACCCCGAGTCGACCTGCTGTCTAGGCTCTCACTAGCTGGCAGGGCCATAGACTCGCTTGGGGGGGGGGGAGGAAAGGCAAGAATTGGTTTGTGACTTTGAAAGACCCCGAGAGGATCCCGCTTTCTAGGCTTCCATTAGCTGGCAGGGTTGGAAGGCGCACTCGGTCCCGAGTAGACCCGCTGTCAGGCTCTCTATAGATGGCAGGGTCGTAGGCTCAATTGGGGGGGGGGGGGGGGTAAGGGAAGACTATGAGAGGATCTCACTGTCCAGGCTTCCATTAGCTGGCAGGGCTGGAATATGCACTCGGCCCCGAGTAGACCCACTGTCCAGACTCTCACTAGGTGGCAGGGCCGTAGGCTCGCTTGGGGGGAAAGGAAAAAAAGTTTTGCAGATTCGAAAGCCCGATCGGTGGCAAGACACAAAATGCTTGGAATGATCAAATCTGGAGCTGCTCCCGTTGTTTGGCTCTCACCTAGCTGAGAGTGGGAGTTAGGCCCATGGCGAGCATTACGAAGAACTTCGCCAACAGGTTCTCAAATAGTTGGAACCCATCCTAAGTAAAGATAAGGAAAGGTAGACCCATCTCGGCATCTACCTCTCAGCAGGGACCTTTTGGTATGCCTTTTTGGCATAAACATGTCAACATACCCATCTCGATGAAGGTTTCTCAAATTATTCGAAAAACGAGCTGCGGTCATCACCTAAGAGCCTAAAGCGAAGGCGAATGCTCGAAAACGAGTACGACTGATGAGCATAAAGAGAGGGTCTCGCACAATAGCTTATTGAGCCCGCGAATAGACACTTACTGTGGTTGGTTCGATGAGTCGATCTCCGCGAGCTTACTTAGGTAGACAAGTGCACCTATCGCAAGTAATACAGAATATTCGGGGGAATATCCAAATCGTAAATTTCCCGGGAATGGGTTGATTATCCCTACTGCTCCGAAAGCACTATTATTTTACCGAAATAGTTAAGTCGATTTTTAATTAAGAAAAAGCTGGAAAAAGATTAAAAGTAGAGGCGATGAAGAGTTAACACTCGGTATCGAATTACGTTAGGATTAAATATAGATTTGAATAACTAGAGATCTAAATTTTCAATTTAATTAAAGCGGAAACTTGGCCGTGGAGGTTCAAAATAATGAGCTCACCTATCTCTAGGAATATCGCTCACCTGGACATTAAGGCTATTCGACCGGGCTCTCATCCGACGAAGGATTCCCCTTAATGCCCGCAGTACGCTAAGAACCCCGCTATTGGGTGGGGAACCCAATCTGGTAGAGTTAGCGCGCCTCCTCTCTCGAGGGTCAGTGTAGAACTTTATTTACCCAGGGGTGATCTGTCCATACGTACGGCCTCTCGGCTAGCTAGCGTATGGATAACGGAAATAGAGCCCACACATCGATATGTGGTTCTACGCATCGTTAACCCGGGGTAAACCTTAAGTTTTTTAGTTAAATAGAATCATGAGACCTTTAGTTATTTAAAACATTTTTAATCCCAAAGCTCTTCGATACCGAGGGCTAAAAGCAATTAGCCACTCATCGAAATGGGTATAGCTTATAAGTTTGGTTATGCAAGCGTTCTAAACTATTCGCTGAAGGGTTATAAAGAAAATAAGAAGAAAAGTAAGATAACCTAATGTTAGAAAAGATACTACAAACAAACACACCCGCATTCATCCAAACACATAATAAAGAGACAGAAATAAACTTAAATTACAAGAAAGAAAAAATATCATAATGAAAATTGCAAGTCCCACTCAAACGAGTGGGGGCGGGAAATAAAAGCTGAAAATTGCAAGTCCTACTCAAACGAGTAGGACTGAAATGAAAGCGAGTCCTACTCAAACGAGTAGGAGAAAATAAATGCAACACACACACGCACTCTACTGAAATTAAAACACACACTCATAATGAAATACACATACACAGATCCCACTCAAATGAGTAGGTGAAAAATTAAAGCACGCCATTTAACTCTTAACGAGTAGGCGGAAATAAATGCGATTACAAGGATTTCTCAAATATTTACATCAAAATAAAGTCTGTCCATTTAACTCCTAGCGAGTAGGTGGAAAATCAATACATGCCATTTAACTCAAGTGAGTAGGCCGAAAAAGAAAGAATGAAAATTACAAGTCCTACTCAAACGAGTAGGCGGGAAATGAAGTCCGGCCATTTAACTCAAGTGAGTAGGCGGAAAAATAAAGAATGAAAATTACAAGTCCTACTCAAACGAGTAGGCGAGAAATGAAGTCCGGTCATTTAACTCCTTGCAAGTAGGCGGAAAAATAAAGAATACACACGCACGCACTCGACATAAGTAAACACACACACACACACACACACACACTTGCATAATTAAACTTAGGAGGTGAAAAATATCTCATACACGCACACACTCATGCTAAAAAAAATTGACAAAAACAAAGTTATTGAAAAACTAAAATGACTGCATTTCTACCGCTGGAATGCATTAGAAATGCATAAAAAAGGCAAAATAAAAATAGTTTGAGCAAAAAGTTTTGAAATTAAAGTGAACAAAGCAAGCGCCCGATAAATTAAAACGTTTGTATTTTTACCGTTAGATTTTGACAGAAATGAATAAAACGTTGAAATAAAAATTGTTCGAGCAAAATTATTTTTATGTAATTAAAAAAATGAGAGTTGTTGAAAAATTTAAAGTAACGCATAATCTATTTTTAAAGCTTTGTAAAACGGGTTAAAAAGGTGTAAAACAAAAAAAAATTAAAGTAAAACCCTAAGTCAAACCGATTCTAAAGAGTATTACAAAACAAATGGCTATAATAACGACTAGAAATGTTGATAAAAATGAAAGTGAATCAAAAGGTTTTTCATTTGAAAGTATAAATTTTGCAATTTTTAAGCTCAAAAACACACACACGCATTATGAAAATGAAAACAAAAGTACTTAGGATTGATGAAAAGGAGGCCTTCAGAGTTTTTTCAAAGCATTATAAGGATGAAAAAAAAATTTTATTAACAAAAAAGTTGATTACAATGCTTAAACAAACTTGAAAAGGAGGGGGAAAGATCCTTACATAGCCCCAAAACTAGCTCCAAACAGCAGCCCTTAGCATCAAAACAGTTCAAAAATTTGGAACCCTTAACTCATATAGCAGCTGCCCTTTTATAGGCAAAAATTTCAAAGTACACGCCCTCCGACACGGGCGTGTCGGGGGGTGTGTCAGCACAATTTATCAGCAGATTTCGGTGGTCTACAGTGATTTGACATTACGGCTGAAAATGCGGCGGTCACGCCCCAGGTCACTGGCGTGATGCTGGGCGTGTCGAGGAGGTTGAAATGGGCGCCATCTGTGTCGAAAGTTGCCGGCAACAGTTTGTCGGGCCAGGTGGAGAAGTCACGCCCCAGGTCACGGGCGTTACGCTGGGCGTGTCGGGTTGCTCGACGATCGTCGAGCGGGAAGTCGTCGAGCGCGAATTTCGTCGAGCGTAGAATCGTCGAGCGGAACATTTCGTCGAGCTTGATGGAGTGGTCACGCCCCAGATCACGGGCGTGACGGGTGTTCAACGAACGTCGATCGGAAATCGATGAGCGCGAAAATCGTCAAGCGAAAATCGTCGAGCGCTGGACACGGGTCATACGACGGGCGTGTGACCGGGAGTGTCAAGCTATTTCTTCAAAATTTAATCATTTCTCGGGAACTTGACGTATCACGCCCTAGTCACGGGCGTGACCAAAAGTACACGGGCGTGTACTATGCAAAAGTTGACTTTTCCTGAAATTTTTTAGGAAATCAAAATAGAGTAAGTTAGAGCATTATTTACAAAAAAGAAATAATTTTATAAATAAAAATAAACAAAAATAACAAAAATAAAGTAAAACGACATATTTAATGTACATAAAAGTAGGTATATTTTCAACTTATCAATAGCCTCTCAACAAGACCATCCTGGCAAGATCCTCTCGGCAAAGAAACCTCCTATAAACTCTACTCGGCGAGTAAGGGTTCCGCGCGGTCATCCCCTAAGAGCTTAAGGTTTGAGCGAAAGTTCGGCAGCATTGGCGAATGGCAATAGATAAAAAGTAGAAATTAACTACAAAAAAGACATTTCGGCAAAAAAGAGGATTTAACTTTAATATCTCAAAAATTACAGTTTTGGGAGTCTCGCACCATACATGGAAGATCAAAAAGAGAAAAAATTTACAAGGCAAAAATAAGACGGGAAGTCTTCAGGAAGAACCGTCGGACATCTCACTGGAGGTGGCTTCGCTCTCGCTGGAGGAGCAGCTTTATCCGCTTCCGCTTGACGAGTCATCCTCTCCCTAAGGCTTTGGGATGGGCTTATATAGCTGAAAATGTTTAAGTTGTCTTACCTAAATCACCTAGAGGGGGTGAATAGGTGAGTTGTGCGTATTTTTGTGGAATAAAAATTTAACCAGCTATGGACAAAAAATTAACCAAGCATTCACAGACGACACCAAGAGTTATAGTGGTTTTCCAACCTTGGGTATATCCACTTTCCACCTCACCAAACTAGCAAAGCACTAGACTCGGCTACACTACTAATATCGGATTGAAAATAATCCTACAACTCGGAACAATGTTCCTATAACTCGATCCCAAAAACTGGATCTACAATCGGAAATAAAACTTCCTACAAAAACAACTCAGAGAACAAAGCTCCTACACTCGGAGAAGGATCTCCTACAAAAATAAATTGAAATATAACAAATACAAACAGTGTTTTATCTCTCAGATCTGACAGCTTCTACCTTTCTTCATCCTTGAACTTTGCAGCTCTATCAGAAATGTTTGAAGAAAACTCAGCAAGATCTCTACATCTGATATTCTGGACTTAGCAAGATCAAGTAGTGGATCTATAGATTGTAGAATGTCTTGATCTCGTAATCACTTGCTCTGAATCGATCTGGATCGAAAGCGCTTTTGGCGATGAAGGTGATGAGCGGCGACGCTTCCGATTATGGAAAGCAAATTAGAGATTCAGAATTCTTAGGATATCTTACTAGGGTTGGTCGAAAATGACAAGACCTTTTATAGGACTTGCCTATGGGTCATAATCATAATTACTGATAGCCACGTGGACCAATAACGTGCTAATGACATTTGAAATTATGTCTGTCTGGACTTAGAAGAAAATTTTTGAAAACAGTGTAGCAGTTCTCGAGAAGAAGAATTGTACTCGAGAAAAAAAAGCTTACTGGTTCTCGAGAACAACAATGAATGTCTCGAGAAAAAGACTTAAAACAATGTGGAGGTGGAATTCAACATTCTCGGGAATGAAGGAAAGTACTCGAGAAAAATAGATTATTGTTCTCGAGAAGAAGCACTTTGTACTCGAGAATAAAAGACTATCTCGACAAAATTTCCAGATGGCGCTGAGTCAAGTCTTGCTCTCAACTCTTTTAGACAGACTATACTCGAGAACAAAAGATGACTTCTACTCAAGTACAACAAGCCTTACTCAAGAACTAGACTTAACTTCTCAGTGCTTTCAACGCCTTAAGACTGACATCTCGAGAATTAAATATATCCTTCTCGAGAACAAGACAGTGTCTTTTCGAGAAAAAGACTTAGATTAATTTCAGTCTGGAAAAGAGAATAACCCGAGAAGAAATGTCTTGAAGTACTCGAGTACATAAGGCCTTCTCGAGAAGAACATTATGCTTTCTCGAGAACTACATTTGCAACTCGAAATTATGACAAGTCTAACTCGTTAATTAACTTAGTCCTTCTCGAGTACAAAACATAGTACTCGAGAAAAAGACTTAGACAATTTCTCTGAATATCTGAAATCATAAATTCTTCAATAAAATCAGTAACCAACTTTTCTCTTGCCCTTAGTGCTTGAAAAGAAGTGTGTCCCAATAGAGAGGCTACACATGAGTCAACACCATGGATCACACTATGAGGGATTACATTGTATGGACCTGTGTTCGGAGACTCATTGTAGACTGACATTAGTCTACACCTAGCAATTAAGTCCTGCAAACACTCAATTGAACAGAGCATCAAATACAAACTTAATTCATCTTAGTCCAAGGGTGACTTCATACAAATCTGGGCTATTGTGGATGCAATACCTAACAATCTCCCCCTATTTGTAGAAGTCAGAACCCTTAACACTAAGGTGAATTACATCAAGATAAAACAAGTAAAGAAACTAATAATCATGATAAATGGAACAAAAGCTATGATGGAGAAAAATCAGATCAGCAAAACTAAAAGTTCATATAAATAGAAATTTGTCCCAGGAAAATTAAATTCCACAATTTCAAAAAAATAAGAACTTTCAGCACATCTTCAACCTCTACTGATCTTGTCGTTGTTGTTGTCTTTCTAACTTTTCATGTAGTCTCTTTTGATAGTTGTATGGTTTAGGGAAATACTTTGGAGGTCTGGGAGGAGCCTTGGGATTGTTCCTACCATATTCTCTGTCATAAATCTTCCTCTTGGTAAGATACTTTTCATATAACTCTCATTCCCGAGGGCTGTAATGGAGATTCCTGTCTTCATTGAAATCAACTACCAGCTTCAGGGTTTCCAGAATAAGAGATTTGGAGGTTGGACTCCAAACTTCAGTAAACTCTTGAAGTCTTTTCCTTTTGTCAGGATCAGGATGTGGAGTTATTATGCTGGTTGAGGCTCCATCCCATATTTCCTTCTTTTTGCTTTTTGAATTTTAGGAGGTTGAGTAGGCATACCTGCATGTTCTGATTCCCACACTTGTTCATATACATCAGGAGGTGGTCCTTCAAAGTATTCTAGATGTGGTCCTTCAAAATACTCTGGAGGTGGAGAGAAGGTTGGCTTGTTTACATCCAGGTGAGCAGGAGGAGGGGCAGAAGGGTCCATTGCTAGTTCAAGAAATAGTTGATTATGCATCCATATAGTAGTGTCATATGTATACAGCTTAGTACTTTTGATTTCCTTCAGTACAGAAGTCTGGATGTCTTTCATTTGATCTTCCCACTGATTTCTCATAGTCTGAGCTTCTTTTCCTAGTTGGTCTTTCACTTTATCCTCCCCCTTTCTGACTTCTAGGGAGAGGGTGTTGATCACAGCTTCTTTGAATTGTCCAACTTCTTCATAAGTTTTGAAATTCCTTTCTTCATCTCTCTTGTCTAGTTGAATCTGATTATTAGCAAGGGTGACTGATTATTCCATAACAGTACCAATACTTGTGATTGTATGATCTATAGCGTTTCCACCTATTTGCAAGAGCCTTTTATATTCATCTATGTTGTTCTGGATTTCAGCAAATCCACGGCTCATTTCTTTCTCCAATGTAGTTACTTTCTAAGTGGCAACTTTAAAAGAATTATCAAAATAATCTCTTTGGGCAGCTAGCATAGATTCAATTTTTCTTAGTATAGAATTTCTAGGAAATGTTTCAGATGGAGTTGATGGAGGAAGTGGAACTGGGGCTTTCCCTGGAGCTTTTTCTTCAAGTACAACTGTGGAGGTAGAGGCTTTCTTTTTGTGGACAGTGCTGTCCTCATCTTCAGCATCTATGGGTAGAAGAGATGGAATCTTGAAATATAAGCTTGGAAGAGGTGGTTCAACAGCTTCTACTAGTATTTCATCATCTGAATCATATACAGAAACAACTTCATCATCATTTATACTTTTAGGAGATTTCTCTGGTTCATGCACATGAGACTTTACAGCTTGAGGAGATGGTTCTGGAGACTTGGGAGATGTTGTTGGAGATGAAGGATGATCTTCAGGTATATGGGATAGAGGCTCTTTGGAAGAGAGCTCCTCTATCATCCTGGTGATGTCTTCATCTGTAGGAGAAATCTGAACTTTCTATATGCAGCAGAGGGGAAGAGGCAACATATGTGGATGAGACTAAGGGTGCAACAATAGCAGCAGGAGAAATAACTTGAGGTAGAGTGGCTATAGCAGCAGGTGAATGAGTGCCATCTTCTTGAACTGTAATGATTGCAGCAGATGATGTAATTTGAGGAGGAATTTCTGTAGTAGTAGGAGGAGTAAAGACTGTGGCTGGAATTGCTGATGTAGCTGGAGCAGGAGCTGGCTGGGCTTGAACAGATGGGGCAGGCTCCCCCTCAATAACTGGGTCAGTTATTTGATGAGAAGGAGGAGATGGGGTCCTATCCACATCTTCAATTTCCTTTGGAGTTTTGTCAGACTTCTACAGTTTAACCTCCCATCTCTGGACGAAGGTAATAGAAACTTTCTTCATGTGGTGGAGGGCTATGCCCTTTTTCATGAAGGATTTTTCTGGATTCATCTGATTCAAGTAAAGAGAAAGAATCCTGCCATAGTTAGGACTCTTAAGACATGGCTTCATTTTGTCAAATAACATCATACCCCACTGGAACTTCTTTCTACAAATCACTGCAGTCATTAAGTCAAAGAATTCTGGGGTAATATAGCTGATAGAACTTATTTTGTAGAGAAGAACTTTGACCAGAATATCTGCCAGCAGTTTGCTTTCTGCATTCATGAACTATCTTCTAATGGTGTGAGAGGATTGGGGAATCACACAAAAACTATATGATCTCTCATAATCAGTCTCTTCAAGATCATCTTCTATGTATTTGATAGGGAGTTGCAGAAACTGTGAAACAGAGAGGGCTGTCATTTTTACCTTAATATCTTGAACCTTAGACTTGAGCATCTTGCCATTCCGTTTAACTTTGGCGTGTTGGAAGAACTCTTCGACATCAGAAGTTAGTATCTTACATGGATGTTCAAGAACAAAAGACAGACCAGTGGTATTGAGAAGAATGAGGACATTCCTGAAGTCATCAGAAATCTCGGCAATCCCGGTAGAAATCCAAAGCTTAGAAGACGACGCCATTGATGATGAGAAATTGATCTTGGTTGGCCGGCGAATGGAGAAACTTGCTTGCAGCAGACGGCGGAGACGGGGAAGATGAAGAAATTTTTCTCGAGGGAAGGGCTTTTGAAATCGGGAATAAATTTCTTGGACCTAAGTCTATTTATATTTACTTTTAATTTTGATGCTCAATGATATAAATAATATTAGAAATACCTGGAATAAGGAGGTTATGTGCCTGGGTGCCGATATGAAAATATTGAACTTGAAGAGCAATTGGACACCAGATTTCTCGAGTGGATTGTTTGTTCTCAAGAAGAGATATATTTGCACTCGAGTAGAATCCTTTTTGTTCTTGAGTATAGCAATCCATGTTCTCGAGTAAAACAATACTTATTCTCGAGTAGAACTTTTATTCTCGAGAAGTAATTTATTATTCTCGAGAAGTAAGTCTGTCGTTCTCGAGTACAGGTGTTGTACTCAAGAAATGAAGTCCATTCTTTGAAATTTCTTGAATTTTGAAGTGTAGCCAGAACTTGAACTTACTGTCACCTTTTTCTTCATTCTTCAGCATCCTTGTTGAGCATGCCAAGTTCTGTTTTGAAGAATGAAAACTTGGCCTCGTCCAGCGGCTTCGTGAATATATCTGCAATCTGCTTATTAGTTGGGATATATTGGAGATTTATGTTACCATGCTCCACATGCTCCCTGATGAAGTGTTATCGCAACTCTATGTGCTTTGTCCGGCTGTGAGAGATGGGATTGTTGGCTGTGGCAATTGCACTGGAGGAGTCGCAAAACAAAGGGATGTTCTTGACTTTCAAGTTGTAGTATTCAAGTTGGTTCTTTATCCAAAGCAATTGTGCACAACAACTGCCGGTAAAAATGTATTCTTACTCGGCCATTGCGATAGCGACACTATTTTGCTTTTTGCTACTCCATGAAATGAGCCTCCTTCCAAGGAATTGGCAAGTCCGGGAAGTGCTCTTTCTATCATCTTTGCTTCCTGCAAAATCTGCGTCTGAAAAACCAATTAGTTCGTTGTCATTACTTCTTGGGTACTATAAGTCAAGATTTGGTGTACCTTTAAGGTATCTCAAAATCCGCTTTGCAGTAGCGTAGTGAAATTCCATAGAGTTCACTTGAAATCTAGCACACACGCATGTTGAGAACATTATATTTGGTCTACTAGCAGTAAGATAGAGCAAGGATCCAATTATGCTTCTATACTTGGTTTCATCAAAAGGTTTCCCTTTCTCATCCTTGTCCAGATGCATAGTTGGGCCCATTGAAGTCATCATAGAGGTTGCGTTCTCCATTCCGAATTTCTTAATTAACTCCTTGGTGAACTTCGTCTGAGAGATGAAAATTCCATCTTCAGATTGTTTCACCTGTAGTCCTAAGAAATAATTCAGCTCTCCCATGCTGCTCATTTCGAACTTCCCTTGCATAAGTTTGGAAAAGTTCTTACAGAGGTTGTCGTTATTAAAGCCAAATATGATGTCATCAACATAGATTTGCACTAGGAAAATCTTGCCTTTTATTTTCCTAAGAAATAATATCTTATCTATCTTTCCTCTTGTGAACTTATTCTCAAGAAGAAAGTTAGACAACATCTCGTACCAAGCTCGAGGAGCTTGTTTCAAACCATATAAAGCTTTAAATAACAGATAGACATGATCAGGAAAGTTAGAATCAACGAAACCTGGAGGTTGTTCCACATACACCTATTCCTTTATGTCACCATTAAGGAATGCCAACTTCATTCCATCTGATAGACAGTGAAGCCCTTAAGTGCAGCATATGCTAGGAACAACCTGATTGCCTCCAGCCTTGCCACTGGTGCATAAGTCTGATCGAAGTTGATTCTTTCTTCTTCTATGTATCCTTTGGCGACGAGTCTGGCCTTATTCTTTATGATTGTACCTTCCTCGTCCATCTTGTTCCAGTAGACCCACTTGATTCCGATGACATTCTTGCTTTTGGGCCTTAGAACAAGCTTCCAAACTTGGCAACGCTTGAATTGATTCGGCTCTTCTTCCATTGCCATTACCATGATGCATCTGAGTTTTCTTCCTCAAACTTCTTCGGTTCAACCTGTGAGAGAAAACTTAAATATAAATTTTCATTAACTGTACCTCTACGAGTTCTGACACCATCCCGAGGATCTCCTATGATTTGGTCCATTGGGTGATCCTTCAAATGTCTGAGCACTAGAATACTTGCATCTGGAACTTCTTCAACCACAGGAGTGACTTCATCAACTTGAATGATTTCTTCATCATGGTCATCAACCTCTCCAATAGGGGTTGGAGTGGTGATCTTCATGAACTTCTCATCTTTTTCTTCAGTTGGCTCATCCAAGTTCAATTCTTTTATCTTTGAACCTGCATCTTCAATAAACATACCAGAAGAGCTGCCTTGCAACAAGCTCGTCTCATCAAATACAACATGAATAGATTCTTCTATAATAAGAGTTTTCTTATTAAAAATCCTATATGCCTTACTATGGCTACTATACCTTACAAAATACCTTCGAAGCTCTTTTCGCTAAATTTAGTAGTGTGATATTTGCCATTGTTAAGGATGAAGCATTTACAATCAAAGATTCTAAAATATGAAATAGTCGGTTTTCTGCCCTTTAGTAGTTCGTAAGGGGTCTTATCATGGTTCTTGTTTATGAGTGCTCGATTTTGCACATGGCATGCAGTGTTGACAGATTCAGCTCAGAAGTATTCTGGTAGTGTGCCATCACTCAACATGGTCTTGTAGGCCTCTATGAGTGTTCTATTCCTTCTCTCAGCTACTCAATCTTGCTGACGAGTACGAGGAGAGGAAAACTCAAGAAAGATACTTAAGCTTTCACATAATTCTATCATGGCCCCAGACTTGAACTCTGTTCCATTATCACTTCTGATTTTGACTATAGAATAATTATAGTCATTCTGGACCTGCCTGACAAAATTTGTAAACATATCAAAAGTATCTGACTTGTGTTTTAGAAAGAACACCCACATAAAGCGCAAGTAATCATCAACAATAACCAATGTAGATGTAAACATTTATTAGAGTCTTTGCCAATAATGCTTTTAAAGGTAGCCCTTATTTGCTTGCCTTTTACACATGCATGACAAGGTCTATCTTTAGCGCACTTGACATTTGGGGCATCACGTACTAAGTAAAGAGAAAATAATTTATAGTTTTGAAATTAATATGTGCTAGTGTCTTCTGTCATTGGTCACCAAGAGATGCATTATGTTTAGCCAAAAAGCACACTGGTGTAGAAGAGTCTATGTAAATGAAATTCAAACAAAAAATGTTTCTACTACGAGTGCCTGATAAAATCGTTTCCAAATTGTCTACCAATTTTATCAAGCACTTATCTGCATGAAATTTTATTATGTATCCTTTATCGCAGAGCTGGCTTATGCATATAAGATTGCGTTCCAATCCTTCAAAATAAGCCACGTCTGAGAAGGATACACTACAATTCGTAATCATACCGTAACCTTTAGTAATTCCTCTGTCAGAACCTCCAAAGATGACTTTTGGCCTGTTCATGACTGGAGAATAATTCTGGAGTAGGCTTCTTGTAACGCCCCGAAAATTGTATTTGAGTTGGTCGCGTAAAAAGGCGATTTTGGTGCCTGTATAGGGGTACACGGCCTAGGACACGGGCGTGTCCAAGGCCGTGTCTGGCTGGTGTTTTGGCCATTTTCATCACGAGAAGGACACGGCAAGAAACACGGCTGGATGATACGGCCGTGCCATTTGACATGGGCGTGTGCATACCCGTGTCAGTACCCGTGTTCAGCGGGGTCGTGTCGGTTGGCGTGGCGGTTATATGTGACACGCCCCAGAACACGGGCGTGTCGAGGAACCCGACACGGGCGTGTCGAGTGGTACACGGGCGTGTCTAAGCCCGTGTGAGTCTCGGTGTTCGACGATCGTGCCTGGATCGAGGCACACGGCCTGGGACACGGCCGCGTGCCAAGCCATGTTCGGCCCAGGTCTGTTGATTTTTGAGCGGATCAGAGCCGTTCGATTTCTTTATTTTATATCCAACGGCCCAGGTGATTTCCTGCTCTGTTAAGGCCGTGAATGGGAGTTGAATCCTTCATTTCTCTCCAAAGCTTTCTCTTTCCAAGGAGTTAGAGCAAGGAGGAAGAAGGAGGAGAATTCCGGCCGCCGGCGGAGCATCGGAGCACCGTTTTGAGATCTGAGAGCGGATCCGTGGAGGAAAGATCGTTGCGAAGACTTCTATCCGTGTTGTTTTTTCCATGGCGCAAAAGTGTACTACAAGGGTAACGATTCTCAACTTGAGCATGTGAAGCTCTTCCTTTTTGCATAGGGAAAACCCACTCCCGCGAATGTGCGGTGAGTGCGTGGTGTTCCTTGGGGTTGATGTGAATAGTCCCCCTTGTGTTGCATATAGAGTTCAGAATCGAAGTATGGGCATAGGCATTGTGTGTGAAGCCTACCCGGACATGTTGGTTTGGATCGGTGATGTTGCATTTGTTATGATTTGCCGGAGAAGACTTCGTGCTTTGGGTTTTCGGGTTTCTACACGGTAGATTGCAGCTGGAGGTTATCTCCAAGGCGCACCCGGAAAACTGAGCGGAATCGTTGTTCTGCTAACTTGGCGGTCTAGGAACCGGCCTTGTACATAATAGGGTTATGTGATTGTTTGGAAATGGCAGGATCCGAGAGAAGCTTGGCCTGTGCATACGTCTTAAGGTGAACTACGCATTTGTGAGCAACGGGCAAGTGGAATCGGACCTGGGCTATGTGGTTCAGTGCGAGAGAACCGAAAAGGGGACTGGCCGTTGGCATAGTCGGGTGCCTTAGATAGTGGTCAGAAAGGCTAAATGCTCACGTGGTTGCCATCTTGGTGGTGGTGGTGAAGACACTGAAGTGTCAGGATTCACCGTTAATATGCCCTTTATGCACGAGGTGTTTGGCCATGCGAGCCTACATCTGTGGCAAAATGTAATTGCACTTTATTGTTTCGCTGGGCTAATGTTATGCAGGGAAAGAGCACCGCCGTCCCGAGTAAGGGGTGGGGTTGTTATAATTTGGTCGGCTTTAGCTGACCATTGCCTGTTTGCCACCATGCGGTGGAATGTTGCTTGCAGGTGCTGCGGAGCCGAGTGCAAAATAGCGGGCTGGAGCCCATGTTGTTGTGATGGCCCTTGAAGGACGTAAAGAATAGTTGTTTTTATTTTGTCATGTGTGACCGGCCTGCGAGCCGATGTATGTAACACACTATTTGTTAAGTGAACTATTGTAAGGCCATAAGGCCGTGTTCCCCCTTTTAGTGTATTTGGTTTTCATTCATGTTGTGTGGATGTGGACATTCATGATTATGGATTTAAGTTTTGGGTTCTTTCAACTATTTAAAAAGCTTCTGCTAGAATGTTTTGGGTAGGACGAGTAGTCTTAATTAGATAGTTTGGATATTCTTATGTAACCCTTCCGTCTGTCTGTGGTATATGGCGTCGGGTTCCAGCTGGACCTTATGTTATATGCCATGTGACGGATGGGGTATTACAATTTGGTATCAGTCTTCTGGTTACGGTCAGGCTTAAATGAATTCGTGGGAGAATTTGTTTAAGGGGTGGTGAGCACATGTGTGCGTCATCATTATAATATCAAAAAGAACCCATGAATGTCCACTTAGGAATGAAAAATACACTTGTTTTGTGGAATCTGAGTGTTCTAATGACTGCTTTTAGCAATTTGGTTGTCGTCTAATCGCATGTCTTTGCTTCTATAGGCAGAAAGGAGCGGTGCTGGTCAGTTAGAGCGTCCGCAATCGGCGGAAAGTAGTGCACCGAGAGACATGCCTACTGCACCTCCTTCAGCGGAAACCATCAGGATGGTGGCTGAAGCCGTATTTGTGATGATTAATGCCCAACTTGCAGGGCAAATGCACCATGCACCTCCTGTCGTAGAGCAAGAACCGGTTAGGGCGGCAGAGCAGAGAGTGGTGGAGCACGCAGCAATTGATCTGGTAGAGCCGAGGAGAGCTACGGAGAAGCAGCTTAAGCATGTAATGGGCATTCATCCCCCAGTATTTGATGGGACTGGAATGCCAGCTCAAGCTGAGGACTGGCTCTCTATGATAAAGAGGGTTTTGACAGACACGTTAATTGAGGAGTGGCAGAAGACCACCATAGCGACTTTTATTTTGGTGGGTGAAGCAAGGCTGTGGTGGGATGAGTTGGAGTTTCATCTCTTAGTGGGTAGGCAGCTTGCTGATGTGCCTATGGAGGAATTTTCAAGATTGTTCCTATCCATATATGTACCCTCTGCTCAGAAGCTTGAGATGGAGAACCAATGTCTTGGGTTGACTCAGGGATCCAGAAGCGTGGACGAGTATCTCCACGAGTTTACACAGTTGGGTCGGTATGCTGGGGCTATGTTTACGGAAGTGGAGACGAAGACCAACCGATTTTATGAGGGTCTTCGTGGTGACCTACAGTTACTCCTTGCTGGGCCTAAGGCGCAGGGCTTCCTAGCCTTGGTCAACTCGGCCCGGTCTTTGGAAAAGGTTGTGAAGAGGGTGCAAGAGAAGAAGGACTCAGGAGAAAAGAAGGCAGAGTTCAAAGTGCCTAATGCAAAGTCAGGATTCCGCATGAGGAGCAAGAAGCAGAGGACTTCGAACTCAGCCCCTTCGTCTGGTGCATCAGGGGCAACCAAAACTCGAGTCCCAGGAGCTTGCTACAACTGTGGGAAGACGGGGCATTTTGCTCGTGAGTGTTGGAGCGGATGTGCAAAGTCCGAGAGGAAGTCTGGAGTGAATCATGAGGAGAAAGGGAAGGTGGTAGAGTCAACAGCGTCCCATCATGCTCCAGTCCAGCCTAGAGTTTATAATCTTGGTCTGCAAGAGGCCATAAAGCAAGCTGACGTGGTGACAGGTATGAGTTTATTTATAGCAGATTAACTTTTGTAGTTGTTACCTCTTTTATGTGTTAGCTTACTTCTGTTGTTGCTAAGATTTGTTTTGATTCTCGATTGTCAGGCGAGAGCCTTGTTTGATACGGGAGCTTCGCATTCCTTCTTGTCCGAACGATTTGTGACGCGCATCGGGGTCCCTCCCTCGATGGCAAAAGACAAGTTGGATGTGTTGTTGCCCAATGGGTGCCCAATGCGCGCGGATAAGGTCTGTGTAGTCAAGATTCAGATTGGGGATCAGGAGTTTAATTTGCGAGCGTTGATTCTACTGTTAGTAGAGTTCGATGTAATCTTTGGTATGGACTGGCTCTCGGAGCAGCGAGCTTACATTGATTGCAATCGAAAGGAGGTTAAGTTGGGATTAAATTCTGAACGTGAGACTATGTTTGCGGGCATGAATGGATCAAGGAAAGTTTTGATGTCAGCCCTTCAGGTGATCAAGGCAGTTTGGTCTGGGGCAGAGCTGTTTGTCACTCTAGTACAGACTTCGACGCCTAAGCCAAGTCTGGACAGGATCCCAGTTATGTCTGAGTATCCTGATGTGTTTCCAAATGATCTCCCAGGAGCTCCTCCTCAGCGGGAGATAGACTTTACTATTGAGCTGGTACCGGGTGCCAAACCGGTGTTACGCTCTCCATATCGGATAGCGCCAAAAGAGATGGCGGAGTTGAAGGTGCAACTGCAAGAGTTGTTGGAGCAAGGTTATGTGCGTCCAAGTTCGCCGCCTTGGAGTGCACCGGTTCTTTTTGTTAAGAAGAAAGATGGGAGCTTGCGACTTTGTATCGACTACCGGGAATTGAACAAGCTTACGGAAAAGAATAAGTATCTGATCCCGAGAATTGACGATCTATTTGATCAGTTGGTTGGGTCAACGGTATATTAGAAGTTATATCTGAAGTCCGGTTACTACCAATTGAGGATAAGGGAGAACGACATCCCAAAGACAGCATTCAACACGCGGTTTGGGTATTACGAGTTCAAGGTCATGCTGTTTGGTTTGACCAATGCGCCATCCGTGTTTATGGATCTGATGAACAGGACGTTCAGAGAGTACCTGGACCATTTTGTGATAGTATTTATCGACGATATCCTGGTGTACTCGCAGTGTGAAGAGGATCACTACAATCACCTGCACATGGTGTTGGAGACATTGAGGGGAAACCAGTTTTATGCTAAGTTCTCCAAGTGTGAGTTCTAGTTATCATCGATAGCGTTCCTTGGTCATGTTGTTAGTGGAGAAGGGATAGCTATGGATCCGGCGAAGATAGTGGCGATACGGGAGTGGCCTGCTTTGACTACAGTGGCGGAGGTCTGGAGCTTTCTAGGGCTTGCTGGCTACTACAGGCGCTTCATAGAGAACTTCTCGCGGATAGCGCTACCACTCACGACTTTGACTAGTGTTGGGTACATTGGAATATATGTACCTGATTTGAAGAAGCCTCACCCTACTCAATGATATACATCATGGTGTATTTGATGTGTTTTTAAGTTGATGTGTGCAGGTTAAGTAATTGCAGGGAAAGCATGAAAAGTTTCTAAGTCCATGTGTCGACACCCAGAAGAAAAGTGTCGACACTTAAGAAGGCTTGTGTCGACACCTAGAGAAGCAGTGTCGACACTTGGAGTAATTGTGTCGACACCAGGAATGCAGAGTCGACACCAGAAGGAAAGTGTCGACACATACAGGAAGTGTCGACACTCAATGAAGAAATGTCTACATAATCAGTGTCGACACTTAGAAGCAGTGTCGACACCCAGAGGAACTTTGTCGACATCAAAAGTGTCGACACTAGGAGGCTGTGTCGACACTCAGCAAAACTTCAACAAAGTTTAAGTACAAGTGTCGACACTAGGATACTGTGTCGACACTCAGCAAAACTTCAACAAAGTTCAAGTACAGGTGTCGATACTAGGAGGCTGTGTCGACACTCAGCAAATTTCAACAAAGTCTAAGTACAAGTGTCGACACAAAGGAGATGTGTCGACACTCAGCCAAAGTCTCAACACATGAAGAATGTGTCGACACAAAGGAGATGTGTCGACACTCAGCCAAAGTCTCAACACATGAAGAATGTGTCGACACAAAGGAGATGTGTCGACACTCAGTAAAAAGTATCAACACAGAAGGAATGTGTCGACACCCAGGAAATGTGTCGACACTTAGCAAGTATCAACACAATAAGATGTGTCGACACAAAGGAGTTGTGTCGACACTTAGCAGAAATCAACTAAGTATCAAAGAAGAAGGACTTGTGTCGACACACAGGATCAGTGTCGATACATTCTGAAGAAGCAGTGTCGAGAAGTAATTTCTACAACACAAGGAGTTGTGTCGACACCATGAATGCTAGTGTCGACACTTAGTCTACTTGTGTCGACACTTAGTCTATCAGTGTCGACACTTAAAGACTGACTGTCTCGACACTTTCAGACAGTTACAGAGAATTCAAGAAGTGACTGGATGACTTGACAGTTGCCATTCCAGCCGGTCTACTGCAACTGTCAGAGCTGTCAGAAAGTTGTTAGGAACCGGATCAGCCGGTCTCCTTGGAGAAAGTCTATATAAAGACCCTTCTCCTTGACAGATAGAAAGAGACAGATTAAGAAGATCAAGCAATTCATTGAAGATCTAACAACACAACAAGAAGAAGACCTTCAAGTGAAGATCTAAGAAGTTGGAGAGAGAGAGCTCCTTCCAAGAAGACAGCTGTTGAACCAGGCTGTGAAGAAAAGTTTCAGATTGAGATCTGATTCTTAAGTCAGCAGTGATTGAAGATCATCTGCATAGAGAACCAACCCTACTGTGTTCTAATTCAAGAAGCTTTGAAGAAAGCCAAGGGAGGTTGATCTCAGCAAAGTTCTTTCAAGAACTCTTCAAGAAACCAGACAACTCTTCTCTCTCAATCAGAGTTGTGATTATATTCTTTGTAATTTTAATTTCTTGTAGGATCCTAAGGGATCTGAGTTGTAAGCCTGAAATTATAAAGGCTGAGTGGTAGGGCATGTGTTCCTGAGTGTAGGAGATTCATTTCTCTGAGTGTAGGCCTTGTTGAGGGCTGAGTATAGGCCTTGTTGAAGGCTGAGTGTAGGTCTTGGTGAAGACTGAGTGGTAGGGCTTTGAGCCTGAGTTCTAGTAGTGGGATCACTCTGAGTTGTAGGAACCTATTTGGGGTTCTGAGCTGTAAGATCTGAGGATCTGAGGTGTAGTGAAGAAGTTTGGCCGAATCTAGTACACTACTAGATAGGAAAAGGGTGAAAGTGGATGTACCCAGACCTTGGGGAATCACTATAAAAACTGTGGGTACTCTGTGTGTGTGACTGATTCTGTGTATGCTGTTTAAAGTTCTGTGAATTCTGTGATTAATTATGCCTAAAAGTTTAAAAAGATTAAGGTCACCTATTCACCCCCCCTCTAGGTGATTAGGTACAATTTCTTTCAAGTGGTATCAGAGCCAGGTTAATCAAAAAGGACATAACAGTCTGAGTAAAGATCCTGTTGGCAGATTCAGTATAATCAAGAAACAAGAAAATGGGTTCAACTGAGAATCACAAAGAGCTAGGATCCATGAAGTTGCCAATCTGTAGAAAGGAGATTTTTGGCATTTGGAAAGAAAAGGTTAGACTATTTATGGAAGCCTCTGACCCTAGAATCTATATCACAGTCAAAGAAGGGCCATATGTGCCAATGAAAGTATCTATCCTGGATGCAAATCAGAGAACTCCTAAGGACTATTCAAAGATGACTAAAGATGAGATTATTCTGGCCACTATGGATAAGAGGGCTCAGAATATTATTGTAAGTGCAATAGATGATTCCACATTTTAGAATTTGATACACTGTAAAACATCAAAGGAAATGTGGGACACACTGATAGTCTATATGGAGGGTTCAGAAGAGGTAAGACAGGACAGGAAGTCTTTGTTAAACCAAGAGTATGAGAGCTTCAGACAAGGAAGGTCTGATAGCATAACTGAGTGCTACAAGAAATTCTATAGGATAGTTAATGAGTTAATGTCCTATGGAAGAGAATTCAGCAATTATGAGCTGAATGATAAGTTCTTGAGATCCCTAACTAAAGACTGGGATACTAAGATTTGTGCCATAAGGGAAATGGCCAAATTAGCAGACATTCCTCCTCCAACATTGTTTGGAAAACTGTTATCATATGAGATGCAGTTAATGGTAAGAAAGGAGGAGGAGAAGACCACAAGAGTTGAGCACAAAGAAAGAGTTGTGGCTTTCAAGACTGAAGCCACTAGGAAATATAAAAGCAAGTCTCCATCTCCACCTCCAAAAGTTGCTGAGATAGAGACAGATGAGTCAGAAAGTAAGAATTTTGAAAGTAGTGAGAGTGATGAAGACTTTGCAGCTTTCACTAAACATTTTCAGAAGTTTCTAAAGAAGAAACAGTGGAGGTCTAAGCCATCCACTTCACAGAAGTCATCAAAGAATGACAGGAGAAAGCCCAAGTCAAGTAAAACTACATCTTCAAAGATAGTTTGTTATTGTTATAATAGACATGGACATTTTGTTGCTGACTGTCCAGAAAAGAGGAAAGAGTCAACTAATAAGAAGAAGACTCAGATCAAGGGCAAAAAGGAAAGGTCCTTTGTTGCTAAGAAGGACAAAAGTCTGTCTAATATGTCTTCTTCAGAAACTGATTCAGAAGCTGAAGCTTATATTGGACTATTTGCTGAAGAAGAGGTAGATGAGTTCATCCAGTTAATGAACTCTATATATGAGCATGAGGACAATAAGTGCCAGGGACTGATGGCCTTATCAGAAGGAGACAAAATCCAGGATCAGCCTGCACCAAGTCAGGTACAAAATTGTTCTTCAAGTTCAATTTCTAGTGTTGGATCAGAATCAGATTCATCAGCATCAAGTGATGAGAGTGGATCTGAATATGAAGGAGACATTCATCAATTAATTGATGAATATAGAGTAGTGTTGCAAGCTTTGAAGAAAAGCAAATCCTTGGCCAAGAGTCAGGCTAAGGAGATTGCTAATCTCAAAGTGGCTGCAACAGATTTTGATAAGTTGCTTGATCAGAAACTAAATGAAATAGCCAGGCTGAAGAACATTACTGTTATTCAGATGGGGACTATTACATTCAAGAATGATCTAAACAGAAATCTGGAGATTAGTCTTCAGAAGGAGAGAGATATAGTAGCAAGGTTTTCTAAACCAAAATCTGTTCTACCTTTGATAGATGAGTTTGTACCTCATAAGGGTAAAACTGGATTAGGGTTTACAAAACCTTCCTGGACTGTAAAGTCCAAGTCTAAGGGCAAAGCCCCGGTACTCAACAAGAAGCCTGCTGTAGATAAAACAGCCAGGGTTGTACCTAAACAAAGGTACAATATATTTGAGTGCTGGTGTTGTGGCAAGGTAGGCCACTTTGCCTTAGACTGTTAGCACAATTCAAGTGCCAAGGTGAGTAGCAATCTGCCTGCTAGAAAAGCTACAGGTAGTTTTGTTAAGAGGCAAACTAACCAGCACCAAGGACCCAAGAATTCTTTGGGTTCTAAGGTTAACTAATCTGTTTTGCAGGTGAGTCCAAGTGACCATGCCCCAATATGGTACTTGGACAGTGGATGTTCCAGGCACATGACTGGAACTAGGGGATTGCTAAAGGACTATACACCAATCAAGGATGGTCCTAAAGTCACCTTTGGTGGTTCTGAAAAAGGAATCATCAAAGGCTTTGGTAACATTTCTAGCAACCTTATTACAATTACTTAAGTGGCTTATGTTAAAGGTTTGAAACACAACCTCATTAGTATAAGTCAGCTGAGTGATTTAGGATATGACATCTCATTTGTCGAAGATGGTTGTCATATCAGGAGGTCAAATGATCAAAAGATCATTCTGACAGGTTATAGGAAGAGAAATGTCTATTGTCTAGACATTATGTGTGAGAATAATGTTTCTCCTATGTGTCTTGTATCTGATGAGAAAGTCTCTCATTGTGTCAAATGGCACAAGAGGCTAGCCCATCTTAACTATAAGATAATTGGTCAACTCTATAGTAAAGAGTTAGTGAGGAATGGTCCTCAGGTTAAGTGTATAAAGGATGGGATATGCTCAGCTTGTCAAAAGGGCAAGCAGACCAAATCCACCTTTAATAGCATTGAGAACAAAGATGCTGTGAGGTGCCTATACCTCTTGTATATGGATCTTTTTGGTCCTATGCCAGTTCACAGCCTAGGTAGGAAGGTCTACACATTTGTGATTGTAGATGATTATTCAAGGTTTTCCTGGGTATTCTTCCTAAGGCAAAAATCTGAAACACCTAGTATCTTTTATAGTTTTGTCAAACAAATTCAGAATGAGTTAGACAGTACAATGGTCAAATTAAGAAGTGACCATGGTACTGAATTCCAGTCTGATAGTATGACAAAGCTATGTGAAGAGTTTGGGATATTTCAGGAATTTTCCTCACCAAGAACACCTCATCAAAATGGTATTGCTGAAAAGAAAAATAGAACCTTGATAGAGGCTGGTAGAACCCTATTGAGTGACACATATCTCCCAGAATATTTCTGGGCTGAGGCAGTTAATACTGCACGTCCTGTGATCAATAGGGCTACTATCACCAAGAGCCACAATAAGACCCCCTATGAGATTGTGAAGGGCAGAAAACCAAATCTATCCTATTTCAGGATCTTTGGTTATAAATGTTATATACTTAACAATGGTAAGTCTTACTTAACCAAGTTTGCTGCCAAATCTCAAGAGGGGATCTTTGTTGGGTACAGCAACAACAGTAAGGCTTATAGGGTCTACAACTTGACTACTCAAGTTGTAGAAGAATTTGTACATGTAGTGTTTGATGAAGCTAGACTCATTAACAATGAATTGTCTAGAAGTGTTTGCAGCTCTACAAGTGTGACTGAGAAGATGGACAAGCTTACTATTAAAGAAGGATCTACTGCAAGTCAGCATGTGGATGATAGTGGCTACTGTCCAGGGGGAGTACAAGATACTCCAGTTGATAAAGAAGATCAAGAGGAGCTGCTGAATGAAGAAGCTGTAGGTGCATAACCAGAAGACAGGCTACCTCCAGCTAATAAACATTTAAAAGATCATCCAGCCAATCAAATTATTGGTGATCTTAGACAAGGGGTACAAATAAGGAGCAGAAATCTAAGTTTAGTACTCTACTCCAGTTTTCTATCCCAAGTAGAGCCAAAGAAATTTGAAGAAGCCATCCTAAACCCTCATTGGATTGAGGCTAAGCAAGAGGAGCTGAACCAGTTCAAAAGATGCAATGTCTGGGAGCTAGTTCCTAAACCAAAAGTCCTCAACATTATTGGGACTAAGTGGATCTTTAGGAACAAGTTGGATGAACATGGAGTTATTATAAAGAACAAAGCAAGACTGGTTGCAAAAGGTTATAGGTAGGAAGAAGGTATTGACTTTGATCAAACCTTTGCTCCAGTAGCCATACTGGAAGCTATAAGGATGTTCTTGGCTTATGCAACCTATCAAGAGTTTAAAGTATACCAAATGGATGTTAAGTCAGCCTTTCTGAATGGAAATCTGAAAGAAGAAGTCTATGTAGAACAACCATCAGGTTTTGTTGATTCTATCAAACCTAATTATGTCTTTAGACTTAGGAAGGCTTTATATGGGTTAAAACAAGCCCCTAGGGCTTGGTATGAAACCCTGTCTAGTTTCCTCATTGAGAATAAATTCACAAGGGGGAAAATAGACAAGTCTCTATTCCTTAGGGAATCCAGAGGCAAGATTATCTTAGTCCAAATATATGTAGATGACATTATATTTGGGTCTACAGAAAGTAGTCTTTGCAAAAAGTTTGCAAAACTAATGCAAGGACAATTTGAAATGAGCAGTATGGGGGAACTGAAGTTCTTCTTGGGTCTCCAAGTTAGACAGACTGAGGATGGTTTATCCATATGCCAGTCTAAGTTCACCCTGGAATTGATAAGGAAGTATGGTATGGAATCATCCACTACCATGAAAACTCCTATGGGGTCAACAATGTCTTTATGCAAAGATGATGCAGGGAAACCTGTAGATGAAACTTTGTATAGAGGGATAGTTGGCTCCCTATTGTATTTGACTGCAAGTAGATCGGATATCATGTATGCTACATGTGTCTGTGCTAGGTACCAAGCTTGCCCTAAAGAATCTCATTTGACAGCAGTCAAAAGAATTCTGAGATATCTTATGGGCACTCCATATCTAGGCCTTTGGTACCCTAGGAATGGAGACTTTGAACTAACAGATTATTCAGATGCAGATTTTGCAGGCTGCAAGGAAGATAGGAAGAGTACCACAGGTACCTGTCAGTTTCTAGGTGGAAGGCTGGTGTCTTGGAGTAGTAAGAAGCAGACCAGTGTGGCTATCTCCACAGCTGAGTCAGAGTATGTTGCTGCAGGGAGCTGCTGTGCACAACTACTATGGATATAATACCAGCTAGAAGATTATGGTATACAAGTAAGTAGAACACCTTTATTTTGTGATTCTACTAGTGCTATTTCTATTGCAAACAATCCTGTCTCCCATAGTAGGACTAAGCACATAGAAATAAAATACCATTTTCTAAGATAACATGTGGAAAAAGGAGATATTTCACTAGAGTATATTAATACAGAAAATCAGCTAGCTGACATGTATACTAAGCTTTTAGATGAAACCAAATTTAATAAATTTAAAATTGAATTAGGGATGATAAACTTAGAATAGTTTACAAAAAAATTGGCTAAGTAAAATATTATCGACACACAGAGTTGTCTGTGTCGAGACAAAGAAGTGGTGTCGACACTTCAGAGAAAAGGTGTCGACACATATAGGAAGTCTTTGTCGACACTTCAGAGAATTAGTGTCGACACATGCAGGGTAGGTGTCGACACATCCAAGGTGGTGTCGACACTTAAGATTTACACAGGATTAGTCTAGTAAAGTCTCGACTAAGTGTCGAGCTAAGTAGTGTCGACACATATACAAGTGTCGACTTTACTTGTGTCGACACATAGTTGTTGAGACATTATAAGTCTGTGTCGACACTTTTCAACAGTGTCGACACAATTTAAGTATTTTGACGCGCCCTTTCATCTTCGACTCTAGAAAGGTATAAATAGGTTTTCGCCATTGTTTGTCGACACGCTCACCAAAGTTTCGAGACCAAAATTTTGTGTCGACATCTCTCTTCTCTACATTCAAATTTCTTCAAACCCTAATGGCGCCCAAGCTAGAAGAGAACATAAATGAAGGATATGAACTCGTGCGTCACGCCTTTGATGACACGGAACCAGAAATCAAAGGTGTAGTAACCCTAATAGAAGAGACTGGGTTAGAATTTCTTGTATCAGAACCGATCAAGATATGGAAGAAGGAAGTCCTCAAATTTCTGAATGGAGCAACTCAAGATGAATCAGGACTCAAGATTAAGTTAAGATTTCATGGGGAAAAGGTGAAGGTCTCTCCTAAAAGTCTAAGAAAGGTACTTCAACTACCAAGAACTAAGGAAGAAGAAGATGTTTCTGCTTCTAAGACTAGAGAAGCATTGACATGGTGTGGTTTGGACTCAAACCTGAAGATAGGATCTGTGTTCAATAGAAAGGGAATGAATATGCAAGGCAAGTTTTTATCTGAGATTGTGGGCAATGTCATACTGAGCAAACCTGGTGGGCATGACAGAATTTCAGCTCACATGTTCCGTCTAATGACAAGGATAATCTTCCAACTTAATACTGATTGGTCTGCAGTATTGTTTGATAATATTAAAGAGAGCCTGAAGAAACCCAATATGGGTAGAATTCTAAGTCTTTACCTATCTGGGAGCATACCAGAAGTGATGAACCAAGCTGTTGGTTCAAAGATAAACCACATGAGGAGAATGGATTTGAGAAACTTCTCTAGGTGGGATAGAGTATTGACCAAGGAGCTACCAACTACAGAAAAGGACACATCTCAGAGGAAGAAGAAGAAGAAAGCCATAGTGGCTCCTGAATCATCAAGTAGCTCAGAAGAACATGTAGAATATAGTTCTGGTGAAGAGGGAAGGAATGCTGGAAAGTCTCCAGCAAGACAAGAAGAAGCTCAGAGGCAGGGGGAGCTACCCTCAGCTAGCCCAATTCAGCTGGATCCACTCCAGGGGGAGCCTTTACTTGTGGAATATCCAACTCCACTAGAGAGTGAACGAGCTACCCACACAATACTTGAGGTAATAACTGAAATTAATAAATTAGATTTCCCTATTGAGGATGATGTTTTGTCTGATTCATTACCTGATATTAATCAGCAAACACAGACACATAGCCAACCGTAGGATGTTGTCATGGAGGACACATCTGTAGCTAATAAAGAACTATTAGATGCTCCTGAGCAAAGAGATTCACCAAGTCAACCTCAACAAGAGTTTATACTGGAAGAGTTATTCCCAGACTTAATACATACTGACTTTGAAGTGGAAAAAGCAGCTGTTGAGGGGGGAGCAGGTAGATCTTCAGGGGGAGCAGGTTAGGTTTCAAGAGGAGACAACAAATAAAGAACCATAAGTTCCAAAGGATGCTGAGCAGGTTCCTAGGACTGACAAGGATTTACCTTCTAGTCCTAAGGATAGAGTGGATATAGCTAGCACATCTGCTTCAGAGGATGAAGAGGTTGTTAGAGCTAAGAAGAGAAAGTTCCAGGTCTTCAAAAGAAGGAGCCAGAACTATAAGAAAGCCCTACAGACCATTACACCACAGCCTGCCACCACTACTGATTACAGTTCACTGCTGGTAGCATTGCAAATCAAGCTAGATGAGCAAAGGCAAGCTCTGGAAAAGTATGTAGATGAAGGGCATAAGTCACTCCAATTTGATCTGGCACAAGATATCAAATCTATCAGATTTGAAGTAAATCAAAACAAGAAGGAGATGACTGACTGTTTTCATAAAGGAGGAAATGCAGTTGTCTATTTGGCTACACATCAAGAGAAGATTAAGACTCAAGTGGATGACATGGCTGTCAAACAAGGATATGTACTGGAGAATCAGATAAGAATGAATGATAATCTAATAGCTTCCCATAATGCCATTGTCACTGAGATAAAGAATAGAGCCACTGCACAGTCTGCAGAAAGTGCAAAAGCCAAAGAAGCTTTTGATAAGAGGTTACAAAAGAGCCTTACTGCTTTTAAAACTGTGCTTGAAGATTCCCAGAAGGCTATAGCTCAACAGCTTCAGAAGTTTAAACCTTTCTATAAGGATGGAGTAAACTATTTGAATGCACAGATAAGGTTTCAGAAAGATGATCTGAGGGATCACATTGAAAGAGAAGTCATAAAGGGGGATAGGGTATTAGTCAAGGCAGGCTCTGATCATGCAAAGTGGATTTCAAATTCCATCAGAGCCACCCTTGGATATCCACCCTTATGTGATGATGATAATGTGACAGAGTCTGGAATAAATCCTGCTTACTTTGGAGGAGAGCCAGCTGAAGTAGCTCAGGTAATATACCCTCCAGCAGACTTTGTGTAACGACCCTAGCCGATCCAACGTGACAGCGTCACGGCTCCGCTCTAGGCGACGCTACCGGGCTGCAGCCCAAGCACCCCAACCCCTCTCCCTCCACGGGCGGGTTGTTGGTGGCCACAGCCTCCCTTTGATGAGGTAAACTCGATAGTCAAGCCCGCACTACGGGGACTTCCCAGGAGGTCACCCATCCCAGTACTACTCCAGCCCGAGCACACTTAACTATGGAGTTCTTTCAACTCTCATCAACAATTGAGCTGCAGCTCAAATGTTGATGAGAGTTGAAAGAACTCCATAGTTAAGCGTGCTCGGGCTGGAGTAGTACTGGGATGGGTGACCTCCTGGGAAGTCCTTAGTTAAGCGTGCTAGGGTCATTACACTTTGATATGATACATCAGGAGGTAAAGTCTATGTATAGTCCTCCTGATGGTAATATGAATCTTATTTTAAAGAAAGTAGTTCAGCCTGTGCCAGAGGCAATACTGAAAGAACAAGAGGCCTTATTAAAAGAACAAGAGACTCAATTGTCTAAGAAAAGATTCAGAGAGCAAGCTGAACTTAGGCCTGATTTTGAACAATGGAGCCCCACCTCCAGGAATATCATTTTGACTGCTTGGAAGGCTGCTAAAGATAATATTCTGGATAGAGGCAAATGGTACTCTGAACAAGAGTGGAGGAAACATGAGAACATGCAAGAGGCTATTGTTCAATATGGAAGAAAGGCTAAGATGGGAAAGCTACCTCCTACTGCACAGGAGCCTAGCAAGTACTTTCCAAAGCCTTATCATTACTTTGAAAGGAAAAAGATCAAGGCTGAAGAATTGAAAAAGAGAGATCTTAAGGGAAATAAGCCTGCTAATGACAAAGAAGCTCCTGTCCAAGCAAAGATACAATCGGGAAAGGGCATTGTGATCAAGGAGCCTGAGCAGCCTTAGGATAGGAATTCTCTTAAGTTTACAATTTATAATCATTTGTTTTTAAACTCTCTGTAAACTTTTGAATAATGAAAATGTTGAAGTTGTTAGAATAATGTGATATATGTTAAATCTATTACATTACTGTTCTGAGATATTTGTGTATATATGTTTTGTTTATACATGTTTATGTACTTACCCTGTTATATAATACTGTTTTACATCATACTGTGAATTTGTTATGTATGGTTTATATCATTGACTAAGGGTTATGACTTCTCCAAATAGGGGGAGATTGTTGGGTACATTGGAATATATGTACCTGATTTGAAGAAGCCTCACCCTACTCAATGATATACATCATGGTGTATTTGATGTGTTTTGAGTTGATGTGTGCAGGTTAAGTAATTGCAGGGAAAGCATGAAAAGTTTCTAAGCCCATGTGTCGACACCCAGAAGAAAAGTGTCGACACTTAAGAAGGCTTGTGTCGACACCTAGAGAAGCAGTGTCGACACTTGGAGTAATTGTGTCGACACTAGGAATGCAGAGTCGACACCAGAAGGAAAGTGTCGACACATACATGAAGTGTCGACACTCAATGAAGAAATGTCTACATAATCAGTGTCGACACTTAGAAGCAGTGTCGACACCCAGAGGAACTTTATCGACATGAAAAGTGTGACACTAGGAGGCTGTGTCGACACTCAGCAAAACTTCAACAAAGTTCAAGTACAAGTGTCGACACTAGGAGACTGTGTCAACACTCAGCAAAACTTCAACAAAGTTCAAGTACAGGTGTCGACACTAGGAGGCTGTGTCGACACTCAGCAAATTTCAACAAAGTCTAAGTACAAGTGTCGACACAAAAGAAATGTGTCGACACTCAGCCAAAGTCTCAACACATGAAGAATGTGTCGACACAAAGGAGATGTGTCGACACTCAGCCAAAGTCTCAACACATGAAGAATGTGTTGACACAAAGGAGATGTGTCGACACTCAGTAAAAAGTATCAAAACAGAAGGCATGTGTCAACACCAAGGAAATGTGTCGACACTTAGCAAGTATCAACACAAGAAGATGTGTCGACACAAAGGAGTTGTGTCGACACTTAGCAGAAATCAACTAAGTATCAAAGAAGGACTTGTGTCGACACACATGATCAGTGTCGACACATTCTGAAGAAGCAGTGTCGAGAAGTAATTTCTACAACACAAGGAGTTGTGTCGACACCATGAAGGCTAGTGTCGACACTTAGTCTACTTGTGTCGACACTTAGTCTATCAGTATCGAAACTTAAAGACTGACTGTCTCGACACTTTCAGACAGTTACAGAGAATTCAAGAAGTGACTGGATGACTTGACAGTTGCCATTCTAGCCGGTCTACTGCAACTGTCAGAGCTGTCAGAAAGTTGTTAGGAACCGGATCAGCCGGTCTCCTTGGAGAAAGTCTATATAAAGACCCTTCTCCTTGACAGATAGAAAGAGACAGATTAAGAAGATCAAGCAATTCATTGAAGATCTAACAACACAACAAGAAGAAGACCTTCAAGTGAAGATCTAAGAAGTTGGAGAGAGAGAGCTCCTTCCAAGAAGACAGCTGTTGAACCAGGCTGTGAAGAAACGTTTCAGATTGAGATCTGATTCTTAAGTCAGCAGTGATTGAAGATCATCTGCATAGAGAATCAACCCTACTGTGTTCTAATTCAAGAAGCTTTGAAGAAAGCCAAGGGTGGTTGATCTCAGCAAAGTTCTTTCAAGAACTCTTCAAGAAACCAGACAACTCTTCTCTCTCAATCAGAGTTGTGATTATATTCTTTGTAATTTTAATTTCTTGTAAGATCCTAAGGGATCTGAGTTGTAAGCCTGAAATTATAAAGGCTGAGTGGTAGGGCCTGTGTGCCTAAGTTTAGGAGATTCATTTCTCTGAGTGTAGGCCTTGTTGAGGGCTGAGTGTAGGCCTTGTTGAAGGCTGAGTGTAGGTCTTGGTGAAGACTGAGTGGTAGGGCTTTGAGCCTGAGTTGTAGGTGTGGGATCACTCTGAGTTGTAGGAACCTATTTGGGGTTCTGAGCTGTAAGATCTGAGGATCTGAGGTGTAGTGAAGAAGTTTGGTCGAATCTAGTACACTACTAGATAGGCGAAGGGGGAAAGTGGATGTACCCAGACCTTGGGGAACCACTATAAAAACTGTGGGTACTCTGTGTGTGTGACTGATTCTGTGTATGTTGTTTAAAGTTCTGTGAATTCTGTGATTAATTATGCCTAAAAGTTTAAAAAGATTAAGGTCACCTATTCACCCCCCCTCTAGGTGATTAGGTACAATTTCTTTCAACTAGAAAGAATCAAAAGTTTGTGTGGTCTTCGAAGTGGGAACAGGCTTTTGAAGAGTTGAAGAGGCAGTTGACCACAACGCCTATTTTATGTTCCCCAAGTGGAACCGAAGGGCTCGAAATCT
Source organism: Platanthera guangdongensis (assembly GCA_039583875.1). Lineage (NCBI taxonomy): Eukaryota > Viridiplantae > Streptophyta > Magnoliopsida > Asparagales > Orchidaceae > Platanthera > Platanthera guangdongensis. The sequence continues at coordinate 120,843,704 of CM077153.1, read as the reverse complement.
ATAGTGATGCTTCGGGTAGTGGTTTGGGCTGTGTTCTGCTACAGCATGGGAGTGTGATAGCCTACGGTTCACGACAATTAAAGGCTCACGAGAGAAATTATCCGGTCCATGACTTGGAGTTAGCGGCCGTGATATTTGCTTTAAAGCTGTGGAGGCACTATCTGTATGGTGTGAAAGTCGATATATACACCGATCATAAGAGCTTGAAGTACCTGTTAGATCAAAAGGATCTGAACATGAGGCAGCGGAGGTGGATGGAGTTCCTAGGGGACTACACCTTCAAGATACATCATGTGCCAGGGAAAGGTAATGTAGTGGCGGATGCGTTGAGTCGAAAGGTTCCTACACAGGCCAACTGGTTGTCGGTACATGATGAGAGATTAGTCCGTGAGTTGGAGGCTTTGGAGATATCCTGCATCGACAAGCAGTCTAATTCTGAGGCGAAACTATTTTGGACCGAGGTGCAGTGTGACCTAGCTGATAGAGTTCGGCGGGGTTTGATTCAGGATAACAGCATGAAGCAGATCTTGGATGAATCATTGGACGAGTCAAATTCCCAGTTTGTTGTTGATGATGGGTTGCTAAGGAAGGATGGTCGCCTATGCGTTCCTAGTGCGGATAATCTTCGGGAGGAGTTGATGTACGAGGCTCATCATACCAAGTACTCAATCCACCCAGGAAGCACGAAGAGGTATAGAGACGTGAAGAAATTATTTTGGTGGCCAGGATTGAAGAAAGATGTAGCACTTTATGTGGCTAAGTGCCAAACTTGTGCCTTGGTTAAGGCGGAGTGCCAGAAGCCCGGAGGTTTCCTAAAGTCCTTGCCTATCCCGGAATGGAAATTTGACGACATATCTATGGATTTTGTGCATGGTTTACCGAAGTCGCAGAGGGGAAACGACACCATCTGGGTGGTCGTAGATAGGTTAACAAAGGTGTCACACTTCATCCCGATCAGGAAGGAAGATCCGGTGGAAAGGTTGGCCAAACTCTATGTGGAGAATATTGTACGGTTGCATGGTGTGCCTCGCAGTATTATTAGTGATCGAGATGGACGCTTCACGTCGAATGACTGGAGTTTGATGCATAGTTTGTTGGGTACTAAGCTATAGTTCAGCACAGCCTTTCATCCGCAGACGGATGGCCAAACCGAGAGGGTCAACCGGACGTTGGAGGACATGCTTCGCATGTGCGTCCTAGATTTTGGAAAGTAGTGGGAAGATCACCTGTACCTGGTGGAGTTTGCGTATAACAACAACTTTCAGGCGAGTATTAGAATGGCGCATTTCGAGGCCTTGTATGGGAGAAAGTGTCGCACGCCGTTGTCTTGGTTGGAGATGGGCGAGTCAAAGCTTTACAAACGTCAAGCGGTGGAAGATGCCACTTCAGTGATACGAACAATTCAGTAACGGTTGAAGATCGCTCAGGACAGACAGTCGAAGTACTATAACCCAAACATAGGAATGTGGAGTTCAGTGTTGGCAACTGGGTGTACTTGAAAATCAAACCATTCAAGGGTGTCTCACGGGTTCGATGCTTGAAGAAGCTGAGTCCGAGATACCTTGGACCATTTGAGATCCTGGAGCGTGTTGGCAAAGCAGCGTATAGATTGAAGCTGTCGGTGGAGTTGAGTGGGTTGCACGATGTGTTCCACGTATCGGTGTTGCGTAAGGCGGTGCAAGAGCTTTCGCAGATAGTTACGGTTAATCAATTGCCAGTTGATTATGAGTTGACGACAAAGGTCAAGCCTATACGTATAGAATACGTTGAAGTCAAGCGACTCCGCAACAAGAATATCTGAATGGTTAAAGTCTGTTGGGATAATTGCGGACGTGAGGAGCTTTCTTGGGAGCGAGAGCAAACTATGTTGGAAGAATAGCCCGAGTTATTCCATTCAGGTAGCTTGTAATTTTTGTGTACCTTTACTTAATTTTGGGACGAAATTCCTTAAGCGGAGGAGATTTGTAACACCCCGAAAATTGTATTTGAGTTGGTCGCATAAAAAGGGGATTTTGGTTCCTGTATAGGGGTACACAGCCTAGGACACGGGCGTGTCCAAGGCCGTGTCTGGCTGGTGTTTTGGCCGTTTTCATCCCGAGAAGGTCACGGCAAGAAACACGGCTGGATGACACGGGCGTGTCATTTGACACGGGCGTGTGCCTACTCGTGTCAGTACCCGTATTCAGCAGGGTCGTGTCGGTTGGCGTGGCGGTTATATGTGGCATGCCCCCGAACACGGGCGTGTCGAGGAACCCGACACGGGCGTATCGAGTGGGACACGGGCGTGTCTGAGCCCGTGTGAGTCTCTGTGTTCGACGATCGTGCCTGGATTGAGGCACACGGCCTGGGACACGGCCGTGTGCCAATCCGTGTTCGGCCAAGGTCTGTTGATTTTTGAGTGGATCAGAGCTGTTCGATTTCTTTATTTTAGATCCAACGGCCCAGGTGGTTTCCTGCTCTGTTAAGGCCGTGAATGGGAGTTGAATCCTTCATTTCTCTCCAAAGCTTTCTCTTTCCAAGGAGTTAGAGCAAGGAGGAATAAGGAGGAGAATTCCGGCCGCCGGCGGAGCATCGGAGCACCGTTTTGAGATCTGAGAGTGGATCCGTGGAGGAAAGATCGTTGCGAAGACTTCTATCCATGTAGTTTTTTCCTTGGAGCCAAAGCGTACTACAAGGGTAATTATTCTCAACTTGAGCATGTGAAGCTCTTCCTTTCTGCATAGGTAAAACCCGTTCCCGCGAATGTGCGGTGAGTGCGTGGTATTCCTTGGGGTTGATGTGAATAGTCCCCCTTGTGTTGCATATAGAGTCCGGAATCGAAGTACGAGCATAGGCATTGCGTGTGAAGCCTAGCCGGACATGTTGGTCTTGATCGGTGATGTTGCATTTGTTATGATTTGCCGGAGAAGACTTCGTGCTTTGGGTTTTCGGGTTTCTACGCGGTAGATTGCAGCAGGGATCCTTGGAGGTTAGCTCCAAGGCGCACCCGAAAAACTGAGCGGAATCGTTGTTCTGCTAACTTAGCGGTCTGGGAACCGGCCTTGAACATAACTGGGTTATGTGATTGTTTGGAAATGGCAGGATCCGAGAGAAGCTTGGCCCGTGCATATGTCTTAAGGTGAACTACGCAGTTGTGAGCAACGGGCAAGTGGAATCGGACCTGGGCTATGTGGTTCGGTGCGAGAGACCCGAAAAGGGGACTAGCCATTGGCATAGTCGGGAGCCTTAAATAGTGGTCAGAAAGGCTAAATGCTCACGTGGTCGCCATCTTGGTGTTGGTGGTGAAGACGCTGAAGTGTCAGGATTCACCGTTAATGTGCCCTGAGTGCACGGGGTGTTTGGCCATGCAAGCCTACATCTGTGGTGAAATGTAATTGCACTTTATTGTTTAGCTGGGCTAATGTTATGCAGGGAAAGAGCACCGCCGTCCCGATTAAGGGGCGGGGTCGTTATAATTTGGTCGGCTTTAGCTGACCATTGCCTGTTTGCCACCATATGGTGGAATGTTGCTTGCAGGTGCTGCAGAGCCGAGTGAAAAATAGCGGGCTGGAGCCCATGTTGCTGTGCTGGCCCTTGAAGGCCATAAAGAATAGTTGTTTTTATTTTGTCATGTGTGGCCGGCCCGCGAGCCGATATATGTAAGACACTATTTGTTAAGTGAACTATTATAAGGCCATAAGGCCGTGCTCCCCCTTTCAGTGTATTTGGTTTTCATTCTTGTTGTGTGGATGTGGACATTCATGATTATGGATTTAAGTTTTGGGTTCTTTCAACTATTTAAAAAGCTTTCGCTAGAATGCTCTGTGTAGGATGAGTAGTCTTAATTAGAAAGTTTGGATATTCTTATGTAACCCTTCTGACTATCTGTGGTATATGGCGTCGGGTTCCAGCTGGACCTTCTGTTATATGCCATGTGACGGATGGGGGTGTTACACTTCTAGTCCCGGTCAAATGCCAAAAGCATTCACTGTCCAAGTACCAGATAGGAGTTTTGGTGTCCTTTGGACATACCTGCAATCACAAGTCAGTTTGCCTTAGAAACCCAAACTTGTTTGGGTCCTTGGTCTCTAGTTAGTATACTCCCCCTACGTTTATTAACATTATGAGTGGTATTTCTCACATCGTTAACTTGAGGAGTAACATAATTTTTGGGATTAAACCAGCAATCAATGGCAAAGTGACCAACATTGTCGTAGCACCAACAGTCAAATCTGTTGTACTTTGCCAGAATTTATCCCGCTTGACCTTTTGAGAGTGTGGTCTAGCAGGGCCAGCAGTCTTGGAGTTAGAAGCTTCATGGTGATGACATTCACATGTCTTCTTCCCCATAAGAGGTTTTTCCACAATAGGTTTTACTTTTTGTGCTTTCTTGATGTTATGACCATGATTATAAGGGTCATAGCTCTGAAGAGTGATCTCCTCATAAGGTGCCTTGAAGATACTTTCGCCAAAGTTTCGGGGACAAGTCCATCCTTGGTACCGAGACTTGGAATCTACATAAGTAGGCCTAGCAAAGTGACCATAGGACGAATCAAGATCAAACTCGTTCGTTGGAAAGATGACCTTTTTGAATGAGGTCTGATCTTGAGGAAATTTCCCTTTCTCCTTGGCCAAAGCCTTCTTGGCCGGCTTATTCTTTCTTTGAGCCTTATTTCTCCTAGAGGATTTACTTGGAGCATTAACATGGCCTAAGCCAGCATCTTTGACCTGAGCTGAGAATTCAGCAATAAAAGGAAGGACAGTCTTGGACCTTGAGAAACTTTCAACATGTTTATTTTTCGCTCCAAGTTATTCTTCCAATTCTTTGACGATCTTCTCCTTAGAATCTAGGTGCTCGAGAGCCTTTTTGTATTCTTCAATAGCAATATTGTAATTCTCTCTGAGTGAGTCTGTCTTGGCGACTTCCTGTTGGGTATTTCATCCACATGAACCCAGATTTGATGAAGTCACCCTAGAACTAAGATGAATTAAGTTGTATTTGATGCTTGGTTTGTGTTATATGTTTGCAGGAATTTTACTGGAAGTGTAGACCATTGTCAGTCCACAGTGGGTAACCAAACACAGGAACTGTGCAATGTAATCCCTCATTGCATATTCCAGGGTGTTGACTCATCTGTGGTCTCTCAATTGGGATACACTTCATATTCAAGCTGTTGGACTATGGGAAAGGAATCGGGAGTTGACTACTCTAGAAGAATCAGTTATTCCTACATCAGAAATTTTCTAAGTGTTTTACTCGAGTAGAGCTTTCACCTACTCGGGTAGTCTGAGTATAATTTACTCGAGTAAAGGAACCTTGTACTCGAGTAGACATAGTCATATACTCGAGTAGCTAAGTCACCTACTCGAGTAGACAAAGACATATACTCGAGTAGATTACTCTTTATACCCGAGTACTAAAGGGTTTCCTCATCTAAATTTCTCTAAGTCATATACTCGAGTAAGTATACTCACTTACTCGAGTAGATAGAAACATACTCGAGTAGTTCATTATACCTACTCGAGTAGATCATGTGTCACTCGTGTACCTTGATATTTCCCTACTCCAAAAAACTTTCTAAGTCTTTTACTCGAGTAGAACTTTCACCTACTCGAGTAGATTACTTCCTCTTGAGTAGTTTAGTTCAACTACTCGAGTAGTTGCCAGATGACCTCTTCAGAATTTTTCTAAGTATTCCACTCGAGTAGTACTTCTTGTACTCGAGTAGATTATGTAATATACTCGAGTAGCTTTTCCAGTACTCGAGTAGATCCTCTATGTACTCGAGTAGGTCTCTACACATACTCGAGTTGTTCTGACTGCTTACTCGAGTAGTTGATTTCCATATACTCGAGTAGTCTATCTATACATACCCGAGTATGTTCTCCATCATATACTCGAGTAGTTATTCAACTACTCGAGTAGTTATTGACTTACTCGTGTAGTTGGTTGATCTTTCCGAAATTCTGCTAAGTCCTTTTTCTGACGGGATTTTTCAAATCACGCGACATGATTGGTCCACGTGTACATCATTATGACCGATTATGACCGTTAGTCTCTCCTATATAAGGTCTTATCAGAAAATGACAAACCCTAAGAATTCTCCAAGCTTTCATTGTCACTTCATTTTAAGAAAGTTCTTCAGCCGACTCCTCTCTGATTTTTGCAAAACGGAAGTCGCCATCGCCGCCTTCTTCTCCGGCCAAAGCTTCTACTTTCAGAGGAGTATTCTGAAGAAAGTTACAGATCGAGATCGACTTCGCTGATCATATTCTCTCTCGATTTCTGTAAAAGCGAGTAAATCCAGATCGAAGCCGAGAACTTCTTTACCGATTTCTGAAAGTGCTACAAAGTTGAAAAGAAGAAGATCCTGGCCGTTTCATCCAGATCTGAGTGATTTACTGTTTGTATTCTTGTAAACCTCATTTTATTCTTGTAGGAGAAATCTTCTCCGAGTGTAGGAGTCTTTCACTCCGAGTTTGTAGGAAGTGCTATCTTCCGAGGTGTAGATCCTTTTTGTTTGGATCGAGTTTGTAGGAACTTTGTTCCGAGGGTAGGATCGATTTTTGATCCGAGATAGTGGAGTAGCCGAGTCTAATTGATTGCTAGATCGGTGAGGGAAAGTGGATGTACCCAAGGTTGGGGAACCACTATAAATCTTGTGTCGTCTGTGATATTGGTAGATATTTCTGTGCTGTGCTCTAATTATTTTTTTTCCGCAAAAGACGCACAAACCACCTATTCACCCCCTCTAGGTGATTTAGGTCGACAACAGTTTTCTTTCAATTTGTATCAAAGCGAGGTTGATCATCAAAAGGTTAACACCTTGATCAGATCTAGATCTGTTGTCTGAAAGATTCTACCATAGAATGGACAAGGGCAAAGATTTCACCAAGCTTCCACTATACAACAAAAATAACTTTCCCATGTGGAAAGAAAGGATAAAATTTTTCATGGAAGCCGTGGATCCAAGGATCTTCATGATCGTTGAAGAAGGTCCTTACGTTCCCATGACTATGTCCACTATCGACCCTACCAAGAGAGTTCACAAAAAGCTAATGGATCTCGACAAAGACGAGATTGCACTTGTCTCTCTCGACAAGAAAGCTAAGAACATTATAGCAAGTGCAGTCGATGACTCGATGCTGCAGAATTTGATTCACTATCAATCAGCTAAGGAGATGTGGCATTCCTTAGTCACTTTGATGGAAGGAACTGAAGAAGTAAGGGATGATCGGAGATCCCTTCTCAATCAAAAATATGAAGCGTTCCGACAAGGGAACAAGGAAACAATTGCCGACACCTTTGAGAACTTCTTCAAGATTGTAAATGGCCTAAGGGTGTACGGCCGTGTCTTCACCAACGGAGAACTGAACGACAAATTCTTGAGATCCCTAACCAAGGAATGGGATAACAAGGTATGCGCCATCAGGGAGTTCGGGAAGCTAGCTGAAACGGACCCGCAAAATCTCTTTGGAAAGCTTATGTCTTATGAACTCCAAATCAATACAAGAAAAACTGAAGAAGAGAAGGGCAGGTCTGCCCTAAAGGAGAAATATGTCGCTCTGAAGGCAGACACCTCCAGAAAGACTAAGGCTACCTCCCCCGCTTCAGCTCCAGAAGTTGATGAAGAAGAAGAATCATCAGATCCTAGCACCTCAGGCTCTGAACTATCTGAAGGAGAGTTCTCCTTACTCTCAAGGCAATTCAAGAAGTTTCTAAATAAAAAGAAACAATGGAAAGGCAAGGATGCCTCATACAGAAGATCGCGGCGCGATGACGATCGACAAAGAAAAGGCTCAAGCAGCCACGACAGGTATAACACTAAACAGAACAAATACATTTCAACTGACATCATTTATTATTGCTGTAATAAGCCAGGCCATCTCATTGCTGACTGCCCTCACAAGAAGGAGGGTGGTAGAAGAGAAGAAAAGAAATCCTCATACAACAAGAAGAGGAAAGAGAAGAGCTTCATAGCCAAAAGGAGCAAGACTCTTAGCGACGCCGACTCAGCTGAGTCAAGCGAAGAAGAAGAAGCTTACTTTGGGCTAATGGCTCAAACAGATGAGGAACAAGAGCCCCAGTTCACTGGGAAGGTAAACTCTCATACCCCTCTCTCAGAGTCTGAAGTCTCTGAACATGATTGCAAGAGTATCTCCTCTGACGATGAGTCAGAATTGATGGCCCAGTATAAGGAGTTAATCATAGCTTACGACAAATGTCGTCGAGTCGTGAAGACTCAGGCTAAAGAGATCAAATCTCTAAAAGCCGAAGAGAGCAACTTGAGAGAGAAAGTCGCAAAGACTGACTCCCTCGAGGAAAACTTCAATAATACTATTGAAGAATATAACAAGGCTCTTGAGCACCTTGACCTGAAGGAGAAGATCATCAAAGGTTTGGAAGCCGAACTTGCGGCTGAAAGGAAACTTGTTGAGAGTTTCTCTAAGCCCAAGACGGATCTTCCATTCATTGCTGAATTCTCAGCAAAGGCCAAGGGAGCTGGACTAGGCCATGAAGAAGCTTCTACTAAATCCTCTAGGAGAAACAAGAATCAACGGAAAAATAATGCCGCCAAAAAGGCCTCAGCCGAAGAAAAGGGAAAAGCCCCTCAAAATCAAACCACATTCAGAAAGGTCATCTTTCCAACAAATGAGTTTGATTTTGACTCATCATACGGGCACTTAGCTAGGCCTACTTATGTGGAGCCAAAGTCCCGCTATCAAGGATGGGCTCGACCCCGGAACTTTGGCAAAAGTGTCTTTAAGGCACCTTATGAAGAAGTTATTCTTCAGGGCTATGGCCCTTTCAATCATGAGCATAACTTCAAGAAGGCACCAAAGACAAAGCATGTTGTAGAGAAGCCCATAAAGGAGAAGAAACCATGTGATTGCCATCATCATGAGGCATCTTCCTCCAAGAATGCTACCCCTGCTAGACCAAAGTTCCAAAAGGTCAAGCAGGAGATCTTGAGGCAAAGGTACAACAGATTTGACTGTTGGTTCTGTGTCAAGATTGGTCACTTCGCCATAGATTGCTGGTTCAATTCCAGAAATGCTGTTACCCCTCATGTCAGCAATATGAGAAAGACCGCTCATAATTCTAACACTTGTAGGGGGAGCACTCTAACCCGAGACCAAGGACCCAAACGTGTTTGGGTTCCTAAGGCAAACTGATTGTGATTGCAGGGATGTCCAAAGGCCAACAAAATGCCTATCTGGTACTTGGACAGCGGATGCTCTCGGCATATGAACGGGACGAGAAGCCTCATTCAGAACTTTACTCCAGTCGTGAACGGACCAAAGGTCATCTTTGGAGGTTCAGACTGTGGAATTACTAGAGGATATGGTATGATTACTAACGGCAATGTATCCTTCTCGGATGTGGCCTATGTTGAAGGATTGAAACACAATCTCATTAGCATAAGCCAACTCTGCGACAAAGGATACATAGTTGAGTTCCATGCTGATAAGTACTTGATAAAATCCATTGACAATATGGAAACAATTCTATCCGGCACTTGAATCAGGAATATTTTCTGTTTAAATTTCATCTGTATAGATTCCTCTACACCAGTGTGTCTTTTGGCAAAAGATAGTGCGTCTCTTGGTGACCAGTGGCACAAGAGACTAGCACATATTAATTTCAAAACCATTAATAAACTATTTTCAATGAACTTAGTACGTGATGCCCCAAATGTCAAATGCGTCAAAGACAGACCTTGTCATGCATACGTAAAAGGCAAGCAAACAAAGGCTACCTTTAAAAGCATTATTGGCAAAGACTCTAACAGATGTCTTCATCTATTGCACATGGACTTGTTTGGTCCACTGCAGATTAGAAGTTTGGGAGGTAAGGACTATACATTGGTAATTGTTGATGACTACTCGCGCTTTGCGTGGGTGTTCTTTCTGAAACACAAGTCAGATACCTTCGACATCTTTACCAATTTTGTCAGGCAAGTCCAGAATGAATACAACTGCTCCACAGTCAAAATCAGAAGTGATAACGGAACAGAGTTCAAATCTGGGGCCATGACAGAATTCTGTGAAAGCTTAGGTATCTATCATGAGTTTTCCTCTCCTCGTACTCCACAACAAAATGGAGTGGCTGAGAGAAGGAACAGAACACTCATAGAGGCCTGCAGGACCATGTTGAGTGATGCTTCACTACCGGAGTACTTCTGGGCTGAGGCCGTCAACACTGCATGCCACATGCAAAATCGAGCACTCATAAACAAAGACCACAATAAGACACCTTACGAACTTCTGAAAGGCAGGAAACCAACAGTCTCTTACTTTAGAATCTTTGGCTGTAAATTCTTCGTACTTAACAATGGCAAGTATCATACCACCAAGTTTAGCGAAAAGAGCTTTGAAGGTATTTTTGTAGGATATAGTAGCCATAGTAAGGCCTATAGGATATTTAATAGAAAAACCCTGGTGGTGGAAGAATAGATACATGTTGTATTTGATGAGACGAGCATGCTGCAAAGCAATCCGTCTAGTGTGCTCATTGAAGATGTAGGTGAAAAGCTGAAAGAATCTAGCTTGGATGATCCGTCGAAAGACAAAGGCGAGAAGTTCATTAAGATCACCACTCCAACTCCCATTGGAGAGGCTGATGATCAAAATGAAGAAGTCATCCAGGATGAAGAAATCACTCTGGTGCTCGAAGATAATCCAGATGCAAGAACTCTAGAGCTCAGACATCTGAAGGATCACCCCATGAACCAGATCATAGGAAATCCCCGGGATGGTGTCAAAACTCGGAGAGGTACAACTAATGAGAATCTTCATTTGAGGTTTCTCTCACAGGTTGAACCAAAGAAATTTGAGGAAGCAAACTCAGACGCATCGTGGATAATGGCAATGGAAGAAGAGCTAAATCAGTTCAAGCGCTGCAATGTGTGGATGCTGGTTCCAAGACCCAAAGGAAAGAACATTATTCGAACAAAATGGGTCTACAGGAACAAGATGGATGGCGACGGAACTATCATAAAGAATAAGGCCAGACTCGTCGCTAAAGGCTATCGTCAAGAAGAAGGAATCGACTTCGACCAGACATATGCTCCAGTGGCGAGGCTGGAGGCAATAAGGTTGTTCCTAGCATATGCTGCCTTCAAAGGCTTCACCGTCTATCAGATGGACGTGAAGTCAGCCTTCCTGAATGGTAACATAAAGGAGGAAGTGTATGTGGAACAACCTCCAGGTTTCGTAGATCCTAACTTTCCTGATCATGTCTATTTTTTGCACAAGGACCTATATGGTCTAAAACAAGCTCCTAGAGCTTGGTATGAAACGCTGTCTACCTTTCTACTTGAGAATAAGTTCATAAGGGGAAAGATAGACAAGATATTATTTCTTAGGAAAATAAAAGGCAAGATTTTGCTAGTGCAAATCTATGTCGACGACATTATCTTTGGCTCTACAGATAACAACCTCTGCAAAAAGTTCTCAAAACTTATGCAAGGGAAGTTTGAAATGAGCAGTATGGGCGAGCTGAATTATTTCTTAGGGCTTCAGGTGAAATAATCTGAAGATGGAATTTTCATCTCACAGACCAAATTCACCAAAGAGCTAATTAATAAATTCGGAATGGAGAACGCAACCTCTATGAGGACTCCAATGGGCTCAACTATGTCTCTGGACAAGGATGAAAAAGGGAAACCTTTTGATGAAACCAAGTACAGAAGCATAATTGGATCCTTGCTTTACCTTACTGCCAGTAGGCCTGACATAATGTTCTCAACACGTGTCTGTGCTAGATTTCAGGTGAACTCTAAGGAATCTCATTACGCTGCTGCAAAGCAGATCCTGAGATACCTTAAAGGCACACCAAATCTTGGCTTATGGTACCCAAGAAGTAATGACAGCGAACTAATTGGATTTTCAGATGCAGATTTTGCAGGTAGCAAAGACGACCGGAAAAGCACCTCAGGGACTTGCCAATTCTTCGGAAGAAGGCTAATCTCCTGGAGTAGCAAGAAGCAGAACTGTGTCGCAATCTCAACGGCCGAGTCAGAGTATATCTCTGCAGGCAGCTGTTGCGCACAGTTGCTATGGATAAAGAATCAGTTCGAGGACTACAACCTGCAGTTCAAGGATATTCCCTTGTACTGTGACTCCTCCAGCGCAATTGCAATAGCAAACAATCCAGTCTCCCACAGCCGGACAAAGCATATCGAGCTAAGGTATCACTTCATCCGGGAACATGTGGAGCATGGAGACATAGATCTCCAATATGTGCCTACAGATAGGCAAGTTGCAGATATCTTCACAAAGCCGCTGGACGAGACCAAGTTCTCGTTCTTCAAGACAGAGCTTGGGATGCTCAACAGGGAGGACTGAAGAAGGCTGGATGGCTAAGAAGCAAGAAATTGCAAGGGGTTAGTCAAAATCTATTCTTTCTCAACTTCTTCAAAATTCAACTCGAGAAGCTGAGACATACTCGAGTACTCTTCTCTACCTACTCGAGTATAAGAATGAACTTACTCGAGTATGTGTACTAACCGACTCGAGTATGAGGATGTGCCTACTCGAGTATCTAAAGACCTACTCGAGTAAGTCACTTACCTACTCGAGTAAGTCACCTATCTACTCAAGTAGTTTTCTCCTCCTACTGGAGTAACTCCGTCGATCTACTCGAGTAAGTCATCTACCTACTCGAGTAACTCCTGTCGATCTACTCGAGTAAGTCATCTACCTACTCGAGTACTCTCTGCAGACCTACTCGAGTACCTCCTGACGACCTACTCGAGTAGCTCATTTACCTACTCGAGTAGTCTATCTCCTTCTCGTGTCCTGTTTCCCAGATTTTGAAAATTGCTCTATTCGCCACCCAAGGCTATATGCCGCCTCCTTATTTAAATTAATTAGCCGTAATTTAAGAGTTATATATATATATGAAATTCTGAAACATCAAACCTATTCGACATCCTTTCTGTCTCTCGAGTACCCTCTGTCTCTTCGCCTACCCTGCCGATTCGACTCCTCTCCTCCGCCGAAGTTGCAGAGCCCTCTCTCTCATTTCCTCTAGGCATTCGCATCCATGGCGACTTCTCACAAGATCGGCGTCGGCTCCGAACTAGTCACCGAGGGTATTGCAGAGCTTTCCGATGATTTCCGCAACCTCCTCATCCTTCTCGACACCGCCGGCCTCTCCTTCACTCCCCAAGAACCCTGTCGCGTTCTCTTCCCCGAAGTTGCAGAATTCTTCTCAAATCTCAAGGTTCGACGAAATGGAAAAGTCCTAAAATCTACAGTAAAGGGATTGAAACTCAAGTTCACAAAGACCTCTGTCTCTCAACTTCTCCATTTACCTATTGTTGATGAAGAAGATGATTAGGATGATGAAGATTCTGACCGAACAACACTCTTCTGTGGCATTTCTCCTGAAGCTCAGTATATTAAGAGGTCAAACATGAATGCTGAAGGAAAATTTCTAGTTGATATTATTGGCAAAATTCTACTGTGCAAGACACACTCCATCAGAGACATTCCCTCATATTTCTTCGATATAATGCAAGCCATTGTATGCCGCAAGAAATACCAATTTGGTATGCTGATTTTGGACAAAATCAAGGACAGCATGAAATCCCCCAACTATGCCAGAATTATCTCTCTGCTCCTTCATGCCACAAATCCTGAAGTCTTCAAGCTCTCCAAAGGAACCCCACTTCACCACATGAAGAAGGTCTCCATCTCTTCAATTCAGAGATGGGATCTCAAGCTCAAGAACTCTGCCCAAGCTGCAAAGCTCTCAGAAATTCCAAAAGTTCCAGCTGTAGAGGGCAGGACTCCATCTCCCTCTCCTCATCCTGTGGCCAGCTCCTCTGGTGCACCAAGTGAGGGGGAGCCTGCTCCTTCTAGCCAAGTCAGGCAGCCCTCTCCTCAGCCAGAAATTCCTTCCCTACCTCATACTCCACAGAGTCCAGCCACTCCCTCAGATCACCTACCTCAAGAGACTCTTCTATCAACAGCTGATGCTATAGATTCCATGATTGCAGAGCTTTCTGAAGATGTGCTTCCTCCTCCTCCTCTCTCTCCTCCAGCTCCAACCACTGAACATCACAAGGACTTGTCTCCAGCCAGAACTCCAACACCTTCTTCAAATCCTCCAGCAGATAAGCCAGACACCATTTTTATTTCTGATGAGCCTTCTCCTGAGCCAGCTGAGGCTCCTCTCAGAAACCTCGATTTCTCCATCCCCCATGATACAGAAGAATTGGATGCTGTCATTCCTACCACCAGAGCTCTCAGCTCAGTGATAATTGAAGAAATAGCTCCTTGGGTAACTCCTCCTATCCCTACTGCTGCTCCCTCAGCTGTTGCTACAGTTTCCTCCTCCTCAGATCTACTGCAAAGTATTGCACTTCTTCTTCAAGAACAGAGAACCTATTTTGACACCTCGCTAAAGGTGGTCACTGACAAGGTAAATGCTCTTGAGTCTGATATGAGTAGAGGTTTTGCTGAAATTCAGCATAACACTGACAAGCTCAAGTACCTATTCCAACTTGGTGGCAAAGCTCTTGACCATACTATCACTAGTATTGGCAATGTCATGGAACAAGGTATCACCCTGGCAAACAATCAGATAGAACTAGACAAGAAAAATGAGGCTAACAAAATGACAATTTGTGAAGAAGTTGGCATTTTCAAAGATGACACCATAGAGAAACTATCTGTTGAAATCAGAAAGGGGGAGGGCTTGATAAAAGAACTCAAAGAACAGGTAGACAAATCTACTGCTCAGAAGACAGTTGAATGACAAGCTCATGTGAAGACCATTCATGATGATGTTCTTGCCCAGATACAGAGTGTCAAATTTCACACCTATGACACTGCTGTCTGGATGCACAATCAGATCTTGCCAGATCTTGCAGTTGACCCAAACATCATTCCCCATCATCTCAACCCTCTAGCTACTGATGTCAATGCCCCAGCTGTTCCTATGCAACCTACCTTCTCTCCCAGGCCTGGAGACTCAGTTGCCCCTCCAGATACTTATGTTCCAGGCTGGGAAGAAGACGATCCTGCTGATATATTCCTTCAAGCCCCTCTAGAGATCAGAATCCACAAGAAGAAAAGGAAATATGGTGAAGGTCCCTCTGCTAGCAGGACTGCTCCTTCTAAGGCCCCTGAACATGCTGAAGCCTGGTCTCCAACCTCAAAGTCTCTCATTTTGGACACACTCAGGCTGGTCATGGATCACAATGAGAACAGGAGCATTCACTACAGTTCCCAGGAATGGGAGTTATATAAGAAGTCAATGCTGAAAAGGAAGAACCATGACAGAGAGTTTGGGAGAAATAACCCTGCTGCTCCTCCAAGGCCTCCTAAATATTTCCCTAAGCCATTCAGCTATCTAAGAAGACAACAGGAAAAGATGGATAAGCAGCAATCCCAAGCCTAAACATAAAAGATGATGAGAGATTGAAATGACAAATTGTAGACTTGATATTTTTGGAAACTTACATATATATATAACTCCTCATTACTGTCTAATTATCTTTTTCATTATCCTTTGCTTACCTGCTCATATTTTTCTACTTAGTTTCTTTTATGTCCATAATTCACCTTAGTGTAAAGGGTTCTGACTTCAACAAATAGGGGGAGATTGTTGGGTATTTCATCCACATGAACATAGATTTGATGAAGTCACCCTGGAACTAAGATGAATTAAGTTGTATTTGATGCTTGGTTTGAGTTATATGTTTGCAAGAATTTCACTGGAAGTGTAGACCATTGTCAGTCCACAGTGGGTCACCAAACACAGGAACTGTGCATTGTAATCCCTCATTGCATATTCCAAGGTGTTGACTCATGTGTGGTCTCTCAATTGGGATACACTTCATATTCAAGTTGTTGGACTATGGGAAAGGAATCGGGAGTTGACTACTCTAGAAGAATCAGTTATTCCTACATCAGAAATTTTCTAAGTGTTTTACTCGAGTAGAGCTTTCACCTACTCGAGTAGTCTGAGTATAATTTACTCGAGTAAAGGAACCTTGTACTCGAGTAGACATAGTCATATACTCGAGTAGCTAAGTCACCTACTCGAGTAGACAAAGTCATATACTCGAGTAGCATGCTTATATACTCGAGTAGATTACTCTTTATACCCGAGTACTAAAGGGTTTCCTCATCTAAATTTCTCTACGTCATATACTCGAGTAAGTATACTCACTTACTCGAGTAGATAGAAACATACTCGAGTTGTTCATTATACCTACTCGAGTAGATCATGTGTCACTCGTTTACCTTGATATTTCCCTACTCCAGAAAATTTTCTAAGTCTTTTACTCGAGTAGAACTTTCACCTACTCGAGTAGATTACTTCCTCTCGAGTAGTTTAGTTCAACTACTCGAGTAGTTGCCAGATGACCTCTTCAGAATTTTTCTAAGTATTCCACTCGAGTAGTACTTCTTGTACTCGAGTAGTTTATGTAATATACTCGAGTAGCTTTTCCAGTACTCGAGTAGATCCTCTATGTACTCGAGTAGGTCTCTACACATACTCGAGTAGTTCTGACTACTTACTCGAGTAGTTGATTTCCATATACTCGAGTAGTCTATCTATACATACCCGAGTATGTTCTCCATCATATACTCGAGTAGTTATTCAACTACTCGAGTAGTTATTGACTTACTCGTGTAGTTGGCTGATCTTTTCGAAATTTTGCTAAGTCCTTTTTCTGACGGGATTTTTCAAATCACGCGACATGATTGGTCCACGTGTACATCATTATGATCGATTATGACCGTTAGTCTCTCCTATATAAGGTCTTATAAGAAAATGACAAACCCTAAGTATTCTCCAAGCTTTCATTGTCAATTCATTTTAAGAAAGTTCTTCAGCCGACTCCTCTCTGATTTTCGCAAAATGGAAGTCGCCGCCGCCGCCTTCTTCTCCGGCCAAAGCTTCTACTTTCAGAAGAGTATTCTGAAGAAAGTTACAGATCGAGATCGACTTCGCTGATCATATTCTCTCTCGATTTCTGTAAAAGCGAGTAAATACAGATCGAAGCCGAGAAGTTCTTTACCGATTTCTGAAAGTGCTACAAAGTTGCAAAGAAGAAGATCCTGGCCATTTCATCCAGATCTGAGTGATTTACTATTTGTATTCTTGTAAACCTCATTTTATTCTTGTAGGAGAAATCTTCTCCGAGTGTAGGAGTCTTTCACTCCGAGTTTGTAGGAAGTGCTATCTTCCGAGGTGTAGATCCTTTTTGTTTGGATCGAGTTTGTAGGAACTTTGTTCCGAGGGTAGGATCGATTTTTGATCAGAGATAGTGGAGTAGCTGAGTCTAGTTGATTGCTAGATCGGTGAGGGAAAGTGGATGTACCCAAGGTTGGGGAACCACTATAAATCTTGTGTCATCTGTGATATTGGTAGATATTTCTGTGCTGTGCTCTAATTATTTTTTATTCCGTAAAAGACGCACAAACCACCTATTCACCCCCCTCTAGGTGATTTAGGTCGACAACAGTTTTCTTTCACTTCCTCTCTCAGAGTGCTCTCTTCAGCCTTGAGAGACTTTATCTCCTTGGCTTGAGTTTTCACGACTCTTCGACATTAATTTGTCGTAAGCCTTGATTAACTCTTTATACTGGGCCATGAGTTCAGATCATCGTCAGAAGAGATGTCCTCATGATCATGATCAGAAGCATCTGATTCAGAAAGAGGGGTGTGAGAATTTACCTTCCTAGTAAACTGGGGTTCTTCTTCTTCATCAGTTTGTGTCATTAGCCCAAAGTAGGCTTCCTCTTCTTCACTTGACTCAGATGAGTCAGAGTCGCTGAGAGTCTTGCACTGCTTGGCTACTAGGCTTCTTTCAGGTCTCTTCTTATTATATGAAGATTTCTTCTTCTCTCTCTTTCCACACTCCTTCTTCTTGTGAGGGCAATCGACGATGACGTGACCTGACTTATTAAAACAATAGGAAACAATGTCAGAAGAAATATGTTTGTTATTTTTAATATGATACCTAGCTTGGCTACTTGAGCCTTTCTTGTGTCGATCACCATCATGACGTGATCTTCTGTGCGAGGCATCTTTGCCTCTCCATTGTTTCTTCTTGTTCATGAATTTATTGAACTGCCTTGGAAGAAGAGAAAACTCTCCTTCAGATAACTCTGAGCCTGAGGTGCTTGGCTCTGAAGTTTCTTCATCACTATCCTTCTGTGCTGGAGCAGGTGATGCAGCTTTGACTTTCCTTGAGCTGTCTGCCTTTAGTGCGATAGACTTCTCCTTGGATGAAAACCGACTCTTCTCTTCTTCAGCTTTTCTGGAATTGATTTGCAGCTCATATGACATAAGCTTTCCGAAGAGATTCTGAGGGTCAGTCTCTGCCAGCTTGCCAAACTCCCGAATAGCACAGGCTTTGTTGTATCATTCCTTAGTCAGAGACCTCAGAAACTTATCATTTAACTCTCCTTTAGTGAAGACCCGACCATATACTCTTAGGCCGTTAACAATCTTAAAGAAACTTTCAAAGGTATCTGCAATTGAATCTTTTGGTCCTTTTCGGAATGATTCATATTTTTGATTTAGAAGGGATCTTCTGTCATCCCTAACTTCTTCAGTGCCTTTCATCAAGATGATAAGAGACTGGAACATTTCCTTAGCGGATTGGCAGTGAATCAGATTTTGCAGCATAGAATCATCGACTACACTTGGAATGTTATTTTTAGCTTTCTTGTCTAATGAGACAAGTGTAATCTCATCCTCATCAAGATCCATTAACTTCTTAGGAACTTTCTTGGTAGGATCAATAGTGGATACGGTCATAGGAATATAAGGACCTTCTTCAACAATCATGAAGATCCTTGGATCTACTGCTTCCATGAAAAATTTAATCCTTTCTTTCCATATAGGAAAGTTGGTCTATGTGCACAAAGGAAGCTTAGCAAAATTCTTGGCTTTGTCCATGCTTGAATAACTCAAAAGACAACTTGGGGCAGATCTGTTCAAGGTGTTAACCTTTTTATGAACAACCTCCCTCTGATATCAATTGAAAATGTTTAAGTTGTCATACCTAAATCACCTAGAGGGGGGTGAATAGGTGCGTTGTGCATCTTTTTGCGGAATAAAAATTTAACGAGCTATGCACAAAAAATTAACCAAGCATTCACAAATGACACCAAGAGTTATAGTGGATCCCCAACCTTGGGTACAACCACTTTCCACCTCACCGATCTAGCAAAGCACTAGACTCAACTACTCCACTAATCTTGGATTGAAAACAATCCTAAACTCGGAAAAATGTTCCTACAACTCGATCCCGAAAACTGGATCTACACTTGGAAGATAAAACTTCCTACAAAAACAACTCAGAGAATAAAGCTCCTACACTCGGAGAAGGATCTCCTACAAGAATAAATTGAAATATAACAAATACAAATAGTGTTTTATCTCTCAGATCTGACAGCTTCTGTCTTTCTTCTTCCTTGAACTTTGCGTCTCTATCAAAAATGTTTGAAGAAGACTCGGCAAGATCTCTGGATCTGAAATTCTGGACTCAACAAGATCAAGTATTGGATCTGTAGATTGTAGAATGTCGTGATCTCTGAATCACTTGCTCTGAATCGATCTGGATCGAAAGCACTTTTGTCGATGAAGGCGATGAGCGGCGGCGCTTCCGATTATGGAAAGAAAATTAGGGATTCAGAATTCTTAGAATATCTTACTAGGGTTGGTCGAAAATGACAAGACCTTTTATAGGACTTGCCTAACATTCATAATCATAATTACTGATAGCCACGTGGACCAATCACATTCTAATGACATTTGAAATTACGTCTGTCTTGACTTAGAAGAAAATTTCTGAAAACAGTACAACAGTTCTCGAGAAGAAGAATTGTACTCGAGAAAAAAAACTTACTGGTTCTCGAGAACAACAATGAAGATCTCGAGAAAAAGACTTAAAAACGTGGAGGTGGAATTCAACATTCTCGGGAATGAAGGAAAGTACTCGAGAAAAATAGATTATTGTTCTCGAGAAGAAGCACTTTGTACTCGAGAACAAAAGACTATCTCGAGAAAATTTCCAGATGGCGCTGAGTCAAATCTTGCTCTCAACGCTTTTAGACAGACTATACTCGAGAACAAAAGATGACTTCAACTCGAGTATAGCAAGCCTTACTCAAGAACTAGACTTAACTTCTCAGAGCTTTCAACGCCTTAAGACTGACATCTCGAGAATTAAATATATCCTTCTCGAGAACAAGACAGGGTCTTCTCGAGAAAAAGACTTAGATTAATTTCAATCTTGAAAAAAAGAATAACCCGAGAAGAAATGTCATGAAGTACTCGAGTACATAAGGCCTTCTCGAGAACAACATTATGCTTTCTCGAGAACTACTTTTGCAACACGAAATTATGACAAGTCTAACTCGAGAGTTAACTTAGTCCTTCTCGAGTACAAAACATAGTACTCGAGAAAAAGACTTAGACAATTTATCTAAAAATCTGAAATCATAAATTCTTCAATCAAATCAGCAACCAACTTTTCTGTTGCCCTTAGTGCTTGAAAAAGAAGTGTGTCCCGATAGAGAGGATACACATGAGTCAACATCATGAATCACACAATGAGGGATTACATTGCATGGTCTTGTGTTTGAAGACTCATTGCAGACTGACATTAGTCTACCCCTGATAATTAAGTCCTGCAAACACTCAACTAAACAGAGCATCAAATACAAACTTAATTCATCTTAGTTCAAGGGTGACTTCATACAAATCTGGGCAATTATGGATGCAATACCCAACAACAGCCAGGGAAGGTTCCCGCGAGGCGTAAGCATCTCGCCGCCTTCGTTCAAGAACCCGAGTCCCGCAAGATCTGGATCACGGTGCTGGAGGCCGCCTGGGCGTTTTCCTGCATAATCACCTCTATTTCGTAGTTAGAGTATTGATGACGCATGACCTTCTCGGCGAGCGGCGGCGGAACCAGTGAGTTGGCATCCTGCACTTTTTTGAGTTCGGCCTTCAGCAGAGCAATCTCGCACCAGAAAGAAGCATCCCGCGTGCGCGATAGCTGGGCCTGGGCAGAATCCTGCGAGGAATTTGGGGTTAGAACTAACATGAAATTGCAGCAAGACGAGAGGCCTTTGAAGATTTACATACCTCGGCCACCGGGCGAAGGGCGAGAAGCTGTTGGGAAGCCGCATGATGGCCTTCAGGGTGGCCGCTTAGGCAACGACGAGATCCCTTGATTTGAGCTCCTCAAAAAGATTGCTCTTGATGCTGATGCTGCGGCGTATGGTCATGCGCACGAGCTCGAATGCACGCAGCTGGGCTATGCAGGTCGTGTCTTGCTCAATCCAGGAGGGGAGGAGCGACGAGATCACAGCCTGGTTAGCTTCTGAGTCCCACCGAAGTAAGCTATCCCTCTTCATCTAAGTACTTATCGCCGAAGCTATCCGGTACTCTCGGAAACCGTCTCAGAGTGGGTGGCGGCCAGCCCAGCGACATCCACTTCATAAACGGCATGGGGTCTCGGTGGGTGCCTCGGAGGGGGTCTCGTCAACGGACTTACCCTTCCATCTGAGCCGAAGCCGAAGGATCGTCAGGCTTTCACTTCCCGTTCTGATGCCCTCTCGGTAGTGCGGCTGACTTGTCGGAAGGGAGGGCGGAACCCCTACTTGTCAAATGGTTGGTTGAGGGGTATATCCCGCTCTCGAAAGCCATAAAAGGTTAGTTTTAGAAGTTAGAAGTAAAGATTGAATGGGTAAGGCGGAAGTACCTTCGCCAGCACTGGCGGGAGGGAGTCGACATCCCGCCGCAAGAACTTCAAGTCAAACTTGGTCCCGAAGAAGTCGAGGAGGGTGGTCTCGCACCTCCCCAATGCTAGAGGCTTGTAGGTTGCGGAACCTACGAGAGGGGTATGTAACAACCCCATCCGTTCATCTGATATATTCTAGAAGGTCCGGCCGGGGCCCCACAGGATATACCACAAAACAGTCGGTGAAGGTACATACCAGAGCAGCGCATCGCTCAAGCATTCATAGCGGAACGCTACTTGAACTCCTCATGAATGTCCAAATATAAACTCCACATTTTATATATAGATGGGTCTTACAACATGTAACGTATTCTTATGGTACAGAGCTTTCATGCAGGGTGGCGCGCAGGCCGGCCACAAAAAAAAGAAAACACGCAACAGAACATTAGCCTTCGAGGGCTAGCAGCAGCAGCAACACCAGCAGGAGCATCCTATGCGACCCGCTCGGCTCTCCAGCACCTGTGCGGACAATCCACCCAACGGTGGCAAACAAAAGCAACGGTCTCAGCGTTCAAGCTGACCAAATTATAACGACCCTACCCCTCCTCTCGGGGCAGCGGGATTTTCCCTGCAGCATATCATATCACAAGTATGGCAAGCTATATCATCAAAGGTGCTTTCACGCACACAAGCCATCAACCGTTCGCCGCCCGGCCCAACGGGCACTCAGGGCCATTCTGGTGTCTGGCATCTGCCCACCACCGTCTCAGTTATCACAGTAACACTTTGCATTTATCCATGGCGTGCAGCCGGAGTTAGTCCTCGGACACCGGGATGGCCCGTAGCCCTCCTTTGGTCATGGCGCGCAGGCCGAAGACTCTTGATCGTCCAACAGACCGCTTTTTTCACTCAGACGGACATCCCAGGTCGGATCCTACCCCCCTTCAAATCGCCTTGCCTTCTCGAGTACAGGACTCAGCTATATCAAAGGCGCGGGTCGGTCTCACCAATCCGTTCCTCATTCAGCCTGGGTATTTCACTATACCCATTTCCTCAGCGGGTCTTTCCGGCACCAGTACTTCCTGTGATTCTCTCCACAGTGTGGACACCGCATAAGCTGATGTCAGGGGTCTTGGCTGGGCACACCAGAGACTTCCTGTGCTACTCGCTTCACAGGTGGACACCCTATGACATCAAGCATCACAAAAAGGGCCTTTCCGGTCCCACCAACTTCCTGTGCCCAATCCAGGTTGGACCCAAAACCAGCACAAGCTATTTTCCTGGGCTACCACCCCAGTACTTCCTCACTCCTTTTCGCAGGTATAACCCGTAGACTCCGTGACTACACGTTCACGGAGTCTTCTCCGGTTCGGCAACATCACCAATCTAGACCAACCTGTATCACACAGCATCCCGCTCACTATATGCTAACAAGGGGGATTTCACACATCCACCTAAAGAGAAGCCACCTCTTGGTGGGGGAACTCCAAAGATATGCTAAAAGGTTCACAGTAGGAAGAAAGGTTTACCCTTGAAGTCGGTGCCATGGCTTGAAGCTTGTGCAAGATTCGCAAGAGCGTTTTGACGCTGGCTTCGGATCTCTGGGTAAACCGCAGCACCACCAAAGGCCCCCTTCCCTTCTTCCTCCTCCTTTCTCTCTCTCTTTCTCTCTCTTGAAGAAAGATGAAGGCCAAAGAATGGAAATCATTCTCTAGTTCGGCCCTTAAGGAAAAGGAAGAAGATCTTCAGCCCTTGGATCCAGACTGAAGAAATGGAGCCACATTCTGCCAAAAAACATAATTTGACCCGACACGGCCTCGAACACGGCCGTGTGCCTGGCCGTGGCCTCAAGCGGTGGTCGACATCCAAACCAGTGACCGCCGCACGCCCGTGTCATGGGCCGTGTCACCAAACGCCTTCAGACACGCCCGTGTCTGTGGCCGTGTACCTGGGTGAAAAAAATCCCAATTCAATCCCGAATCACACGGCCTGGGACACGCCCTTCCCCGGCCGGTGCCCAGACACGGCACCCGAACGCCCTGTCGATTCTCGGCGGGCTGAGTTCGTCGCCTGATTTGACACGCCCGACGCCCGGTCACAGGGTTCAACACTGACACGCACTTCTCGCACCGATCCGAGTAAAAATCCAATGCGACACGGCTGGACACGCCCGTGATGGGCCGTGTGCCTCTCTCGGAATCTCGAGACCAAAAAAATGTCGAGACAAAGCCCAATCGTCGACACAACCCGACACGCCCTGCGACACGCCCGTGTCGCAGGCCGTCATGACACGCCCTGAACGCCCGTGTCCCACGTCACCCAAATGTTTCCTGTTTCTGACTTTGGGCTGTTACAGGGTATGTTGGCAAAGTTCCCCGAGACGAAGACAAACCTTTGGGGCCAGTCGTGATTTTTGTTAGCGAGACTGTTGTTCTTCACAGGCTCGCCCAAGAAAAAGACGACCACTCATTTTCCGCGGAAATTGAATAATTTGCGGAAGATGGAGAGGTTGATTTCTATCCTTTTCTCGTGAATGTAACAGGCGAAGGCCACCAACAATGCCACGATGTTGGGGTTGAGCTGGGCCGACACCACCCCATAGTATCGAAGGGCCTGGTGCATTTTCGGCTAGAGGGGGAGGCAGAACACCACCTTGAAGTGATTCAGCATAATGGCAAGCTACCCTTCCGATAGGATGTTAACCTTATCCTCATTCCCAGGGTTGCGTACGACGAACCACTCCGAAATGTAGTCTGCCACTATGGAGGCGAACTCTATCTCGGTCAGGCTGCCGGGGGGGGGGGGGGGGGGGGGGGGGTGAGTTGTGTTTGAGGAAGTTTTGCGCGCATTTGGTGCGGCCTTCGGTTTTGCCCGACATCTTGTGAGTTGGCGGAAAGGGGAAAGAGAGAGGGATATGCGAGAAGGATCGTGTTGCGGAAGTAGCGAGAGTAAGGGGGAAGGAAAATGAAGACTTGAAATCAAGTGAAAGTAAATGCAGTTGGTGAACCGACCTATTTACAGAAAACAAATATGCGGTAATCATGATATTTTTTCTAATGGCGGAAGTGCGAATAACAATTTTATGCAATCCGACATTTCGTCTTCCGTCTGGTCCCGCCAACGCTCTGTATACCTACCGAGGGAAAAACCTCCGGGAGGGGTCCCGGAGTAAGAGCAAGACAAATATATAGAGAAAGAATCTGGAGAGAACTAGACACTTGGCAAGATAGAACGACAAGAAAAAAAAGATCAAAAGACAGTAGGCCTCTCGCCGGGCGAGAGTGATAATAAAATTAAACAAAGATTCAAATGTTCATGTTTATTACAAGAACGAAAAGATACAGGAGAGAAGGGAAGGTTGGGAGTTAGGGAAGAGAAGGTGAGAATCCATAGAGCTCAATATTGCTCCCACCGCCAGCGACCCCGACCCCGACCCCGCCTCCCAGTCCTCGGGGGTACTCACAGGTAGGGATAGGTAGTCATGACTGTGAGCTCCTGGTGGACCAGGCTCAGCTGATCCCGAGCCCATGCGATATTCCTCCTGGTAGAAGTCTACTCGCTTCTGCCTTTCAGGCGATCCGTCTCACCGAGGAGATGTGTGTAGTCCCGCTCGTTCACGGCTAATCGCCGCTGCATCCTCGCCTAAAAGGCACTCGCCTGTAGGGAGTCTTCTTGCCGCATCTAGATAAGGTTGGATAGGACTCCCACCGCCCTCTCCCTTTGCTCCTCGACATCTCTTGAGGCTTCAAGAAAGCTCAACATTTTGCTAGGGAAAGACGGTGGCGAGATCACCTCTTCATCTGCACCGGGCGATTCTGCAGTCTCCCTAGGACCTGGGGAGGGGTGGTGTCAGAGTTGACAAAAAGGTGAAAAAGGAAATCAAGTTTCGGCTTACATGAAGATCGGCGAGAGCTCTTAGGGTGCCCTTCGAAAGGCTTTCCGAAAAGTGGGAGGGGGGGTTTTCCACATCCCGAGGGGCGTGGGGTCTGCTCCGGTATATGGGTCTCGACTGGAGGCGGGGGGGGGGGGGGGGGTGACAGCTTCTTCCACGATAGAAGTGGGTGAACTTGATGCGAGAGTAGGATGTTTATCAGTGGCAATCTCGGTCAGGAGGGGTGGATTAGGCACTGGAATAATGGGGCTCTCGACAGCAGGAGTCCTGGGACTCGGGTGGAGGATGCCCATGGTTCCGAAGGGAGAGCCTGCGGAAAACCAAGTTAGCAGAGGAACACATAAGCTAGATAGAAACGAAAACCAAAATAATAATATTACCGGTAACAATCGAGTGCTCGACCGGGAGTTCCGGAGGGACCGCCGCCGAGACCATCTGAAGATTTTTGTCATCGGGCCGGACCGACGCGGTATTCACTGGAGGATCGCCAGTGATGCCTTCCAGGATCGTCACCTACGAGAAGGATAGCAAATCAGTTCGACGAGCCCGCTTTGGGGGGGTTTCGCATCTAAAGCCGGAGGAAGAAAAATACCTCCACCAAAGGAGGGTTCTCACGGGTTGGGGTCGGAGTCAGCGAAGCTAGTTCACCCTTGGAACGGTCCCGCCAGACTGACTTGGCCTTTTTTCGGTGGTAGGCATAGTCAGCAGCTCTCTTGCCAGCGAGCCAGTGCGTGAACACAGCATAATCGGCGATGGCCCTTTCTTGAGTGGCGACGAGACTGTCCTGGACCCCTTACGAGAATGGCCTCGCGCCCGGTTTGGCGTACATCTTCGTAGTCATTCGAAAGCTCAGGAAGAAGGCAATGTCAATAATGATTACCTAAGGACACCCCCAGTAACATGTATATATGGCTATGGTAGGGCCCGCAAAAGATTCTCCTCCAGGTCAGTACACACTCACTGAATTTTGGGGGTTGGATGTTTCTTTACGAGCGTTGAACTAGCTCGCGAAGAGCGGGGATTGTATACAACCCCATATTCGCTGAGTAGGATCTAAGGGCCTGGGGTCTAGGTTTGAGTGGGTTTTAAGCTAATCGGGCCAGACAAGAAGAATAGGCGGAAGGGTTCCCGCCCAGGGCATGTGAGAAGGCTTATGTCCGGGTAAGCGGGAGGCCCTCAGAGTTAGCATTGAGTGAAGTCTTTCCACTCAATGCTCTGAACGCTATTTAGCCTCTGGCATTGAGTGAAGTCTTTCCACTCAATGCTCTCAATGTTATTTAGCTTCTGTCATTGAGTGAAGTCTTTCCACTCAACGCTCTCAACGATGTTTAGCCTCTGACGTTGAGTGAAGCCTTTCCAATAAATGCTGTCAATGTTGTTTAGCCTCTGGCGTTGAGTGAAGTATTTCCACTCAATGTTCTCAGCGTTGTTTAGCCTCTAGCATTGAGTGAAGTCTTTCCACTCAACGCTCTCAACGCTTTTGGACTTGGTCGTGTCTCCTATTAGAGCAGGAGAGTGGGGTAGGCAAACTCGCACTCGGCCGAATTTTGGCCTTTCGGAAGGCCATGCAGAAGGGTTTCCGCCTGGATGAGCGGGAAGCCCAAGGGGATCAGTGGAAGGGTTTCCACACAGTAGGGTTCAGAGGTAAAATTACCTAGATACCATTGGAGGTCTACATTTAGCTCTTCAGAACAACGGAGTTTGGCTGTTAGCAGACCAATGTGGGTTGCATATAGCCTTTTGAGCAGCGGAATTATGCTGTTGGCAGACCAGATACTGGAAATCTATAAATAGTCCCACAAGATACCTCTGAAGGCAAGATTTCTAATTTTCTGAAATCTTGCAGTGCTTTCTGAGGTATCCTTAGCTCAGCAATTGTCTAAGGAGGGAAAGCGCTCTGAGATCTTCCGGATTAGTGGAGGGACCTTCGTATTGTAGCCTAGGGTTAGTTTCTTTGTTTCTTGTGTCGGGTAGGGGTCTGGGCTTGGGAAAAGTAGGTGTTAGCTAAACCTCAGGGTCTGAACTCTCGTTGGGGCCAGTTTTTGGTCCCAACATCAAGCATTATTCAAATGGTACATCAATACATACAATTTTATGGAATTCAAGATGAAGATTCCAATGTGCATATGCAAACATTTTAGAAAATTGTGATATTTTTAAATCAATGGAATGGCGAATGATGTGATAAGACTTACACTTTTTCTTTTACGTTGCGAGCTAAGGTAAAATAATGATTAGGTTCTCTCCCGCGAGGATCTATCATCACTTGAGCCGAGATGACTAAACGATTTCTCATGAAGTATTTTCAGCCATCTAAGACGGCTAAATTGCTAAATGATATTTAAAATTTTTCTCAAGCTGATTCTGAAAACGTTATATGATACTTGGTAAAGGTTTAAGGACCTGCTTCGATATTGCCCCCATCATCAAATACTCGGTTGGTTGCAAATATAAACTTTTTACAATAACCTTAATGCCCAAACTAAACAGCATATTGATGCCGCCACCGACAGAAGAATGAACAACAAAACCCCGACAGCTAATCAAGATCTTATAAATGGAATGACCATGAATGTCTGTCAATGGAGTACACTCCGGTCTCATCCAAATAAACCTGCCATGAAGTATGAAATTGATACTATTACTAATTTATCCCTCCAAGTTGAGATACTTAGTAAGAAATTGGATGGGTTGTCTTCTACACCTTTCGCGCAAACTTGTGAGAATAATGATAGTGCGACGAAACAAGTAGAGCAAGTAGATTACATAGGAAATCTCAGACGTCCACCTTTTAACTCAAATAATAATTACAGAAATACTTATCATGCAGGTTGGAGAAATCATACCAATTTATCATGGGGCAATCAAGATAATATGGGAAACGCACCTAACACTCTTCCTGCGCATGCAAATTCATTTCCCCAAGCACCTAGAAAACCCCCTCTCGAGGATGTGATAAATAAGAACTTTACTAAAAATAATGAGGATATTCCAAACATTTAAGAATCTTTACGTAATCTGGAAAATCAGGTAGGTCAGTTAGTAAAAACACTCACTGATCTTGCTAATAGGCCACCACCTGAGCCAACCAATGCACCAACCCCACCTCTTCAAATTATTCAACCTCAATTGATAAAGTGCAATACTTACTCTAATATTCATTTTCATATCCCAATTACTATAGGGAAATCTCATTTTCCGAATACTTTCGCAGATTTTGATGCAAATGTTAACATTCTCCTCGATAGTCTGTCTCACAAGCTTAATTTTGGAGACCTCGTCACTACCAATATTATATAGAGATTTGACGATCAATCAGTAGTAACTCTTATTGGGTAAATCACAATGTTCTGGGTGAAATCGGTAAGACTATTTTACCAGTAGATTTTGTTATTCTCAATTTGAATGAGGATTATAGGATACCCTTGTCTTTGGTTATCCTTTTTAGCCTCCACGGGCGCTATTTTAAATGTAGGTGAAGTTACTCTTCTCCTCCATCAAGGTTCTCAAAAAAATTTGTATTAATGTGACCTCTTGCGGCCCATAAAAATTTCCAGAGCCGCTTTCATCATTCAATGATAAGTTAAGTGCGAGGTAGTCCACAACACCATTGTGGTCTAGCTTTCCAACCATAACTAAAGCACTCTTTGGAGGCACCACAAGCTTATCTTCGATAGTACCTTTCCTAATCTTTTTTAAAAAAAATTGAATTACTTTTTACACGTCTCAGTCACGGGCGTGACTTTTCATAGGTCATGAGCATGACCAGAGGGCGTGAATGTATTTAGTTTCTGTTCAGTATTTAATTTCTGGTAAGATTATTTTTCGTCTTCCGTGGGTTACATGGGTGTGACCTTCATTGGCCACATGCGTGTCTTTGGTAAGTTCGTAACGGCAATTTTTTTAAAAATTTACACAGCCCTGTGTCACGGGGGTGACCTGTAGGCGTGTACCCCCAACAGTTAGTTTGACTCCAAAATGCCATATTCTAAAACCTGCGCCAAATCAGAAGAATTTATGTTATGCATCCCTCAGTCACGGGCGTGACTTGAGGGTGTGTCCCAAGAAATTTTTCTTTAAATAGAGATTTTCCCTTCTTTTCTTCTCATAACTTCAAAATCTGCTACCAGCCCGAGATTCATCTCATTTCTTCTCCTTCTAAGTCTCTCTTTTTCATCATGCGTAGATCTCGGTCTGCCGACCCTTCTTCCTCAATGTCGGCTAGCACGGCCGTGTCCATGCTCTCTTTCCAAAATCATACTTACCAAAATCTTTGCAATCGCTTGAATGGAAAACAATTTAGCGTATTCTGTGTTCTCAACTGGGGAGTACTTGCAGCCTTTTGAGTCGCCAATCTTCTTCAAGTATTTATCTCCACCCCATGATGAAGTAACATACCACAAACAACCAGACCCCTAGGAAGTTTTTGTCATGACTAGGTCATGACAAAGCTCTAAGAAGATCAAGGGAACCATGGGTGCATAGGTAAATAGGTGAAAGAACCTTGGTCTGCAAATAATAATTTTTGGACACCTAGCTAGAGTTTATCTTGTGGGTCTCAACATGAATACTTGACCCCACCATACCCCTCTCAATATCATAGGGACCCTTTAGAACTCTTACAGCCCATTTGGGGTCAACCTAAGGGGTCAAGTTAACCAGTGTCAACCCTAAATATAGTTATATCAATTTGCCCTAATTTGACCTAAGATGATTACCCCAAGGCACAAATCAGCTTAGGAGGCGGCAACTGACTCAAGACAATCAGTTGACCAGTCAACCCACTCCTTTGACCAAGTCAACACCCTCAAGTCAACCTGGGTCAAACCAAGCTCAAAGGGGAGGAAAGCTAACCCTAACTTCAATCTAATTGGGCTAGGCCCAATTATGATGGCCCACTAGCTGCAATAAGTGGAAATTACCTAAAGAGCCACTCAAATTCTAGAGGTGGTGACTAGGAGAGAGAAAGGTGGAGATTTAATTTAATGGGAGGAGAGAGAAAGATGGGGGAGTAGTGGAAAATGCAAAGAGCCTCCCCCTTTCTCCTTGCCTAAGCCTCCATTCATCTCCCCTGACCTCTGGGAGGAGATTTCCATTAATTCCAACTATCCAGGCATAGGAGGAGGCACCTATTCACCATGGTCGAATACCTCCTTCATGGACATTATAGGTCATTCAAGCATTGCCTATCCCACTCCCCAAAACAACCCCTCCATCAGCTTTAAAAGATTCCAAGCAATCAAAATGAATAGTTACATCACTGGTTTAGGTGGAGAACAGAGAATTCGGCGAGGAAAAAGCTTGAGATTGTCGGCCATGGCACATCGCCACCATACACGCCGCCAAGCCCGTATGCAGGTCTAATCCTCTTCCTTCTCCTCCGTGCTAGATCTGTAGATCTTTAGATGGAGAAATCGGGCTCAATCGACCCCGATCAGTGAGGAGAAAATAAGAAAATTTCAATGAAAATCATCCCCTCGAGTTCGCCAAAAATGTCCCCTCCGGTGGTTGTGCCGCCGCAGGCGATAGCCAACACCACGATAGAGGAGGTGGTGGTGGTGGACGGCGAGGGAGGTGGTTGGGTGGCCGAGAATTGGAGCATGAAAATGCTCCAGGGAAAAGCAATCATGGCCCTTAGCTCATCGGGGACGATGACCGGGAGCCATCAGAATGAGCTTGATCTGATAAGCGCAGGCCAAATAATTTAATCTTAATAATATTTACATTTTATCACACTTTATCAGTCACTTTGTTTTAATTATTAAAAATAGCTAGAGGAATTTTCTGTAAATATGTCCAACATAGAAAACCTAGCCTGTGTGTCTACTTTAATAAAAAATTTGAATCAACCCATTTGGACCAATGAATTTCCCTCAACACACTTTTTGATGCGAGGTGTCCAAAGACTAACCAGAAATTGAAATGAGTGCCCCCAGTGGCCCACTAAGTCAAGTGGTCTGTAAATTTGACCACAGGCTGGTCTGTCCATGACCCACAACATAACCAAAAATCAGAATTTTTGGAGTTGATTTTTCTATAGTGTTTGTAAAAATTTAATAATCCATACATGTGAGTAAATTAGGGTCTATGGGCCTCAAACTTCCCCCAAACTCTGGTGGATGTCCAGAGGGGTCTTTATATGCCTGTGAAAAAAAATATCATTCCATTTACAGTTGATTTGATGGGGTATCTTGGTGGGTAAAGTTGGCCATTTAAAGGTAATAGACCCAGTTCTTCAATAGTCCATTTAGAGTGGTTGAGTGATTAACCCTCCAACTACACAAGGTAAAATCTTGGCCCACTAACATATTATCACTTGAAACATCCCTTGGAATAATTTTAGGAGTATTTAGCATTGGAATACCATGAAACCCTAGTTCAAACCTTAGGGTTGCCTATTAGGGTTAATGAAAGAAATAGGGTCAAATATTCAGGTCTTGGCTCAAGGCTTTGTAGGTAGTTTCATAGGGTATAGACACACCATGGACAATTAAATTAGAATTTGTAAGAGTATTTCTCCCCCCCCCCCCCCTTAAATCACTTATTAGTTAAAGTACATTCCCATCAGGTACAGATTCATGTCATAACAGTATTGGATGATAATGAAACTTGGGTAAAGGGCCTAAATCAATGTTATTTATGCTTGCAAATTTTATTGTAATTTTTGGATGATGAATTTTAGTACCTTCTTTATAAATCTAGAAATTGTGATTAGGGAAAATAATTTGTTTTAGGACAAACTGAGTACTGAAAAATTATAAAACTTGGCCAGTAAAAGTTTTAGACCATAATAATGCCTTGTTAATTTTACTATAACGTTTGAAAGTAAATAAGCAGAGGTTCCTTCATAGCGTGCCCTAGGTGATTTTTTACTCATTAATTTATTTATGTGGCAAAATAAATTAGATGATGATGAAATTTGGCAGGGGAACTTTCTGAGCATTAGTGACGTATGGTAATTTTATTATAATTTTTGGATGAAAAATCCTATATTTCCTTTGTTAATTATCATTTTAATCAAAAAGTTTATATTTTGGTTTATGATAGAAATCATTTCTGGAAAATTAGGAAACTCATACCTTGCTGTTATTTAGTCAATAAGAGGCTATGTAAATTATGGTGTGATCATTCCATGTCAGAAACTTATACTTCATGTTCAAAGTCTTAGGATTCATGATTTAGGCAAAATTATTTAAATGCTGATTTAATTAAGAAAAATATCAAATTCTGGATTTAGGCTCAACATGTCATGGTAGACCCCTAGAAATAATCTTAAGGTTGTTGATAAAGTAAATTGGGGTATTCACTTTCATACACTTAAGCTAGTTTATTTGGTCTACATATAACGAAATGAAGTACTCAGGGTAAAATTGTAGGCCTCACATGGGTGGAAATATAGTGGGTGCACTTAGTTGGGTGGAGTCTTGATAAGGTCACCCATAGGGCCAAATTTCAGTTAGTTAGGGTGCCAAAGAGATAGAGTTGTGTTCGGGGCCGACGAAGTATCGTCTTTCGCCCTGAGGATGTTAATCCACTTAGAGGTAGCTAAAGAGCAATGTGGGATAGGGTTTGGTAATAAATAGTTACCCATAATAGTAAGTGCATTGGGAAAGGGAACTTTGGGCTTCATCCCATCGTAGTTCCTAGTTCCTTTGAGAGCCCTTCACCGGGCATGCCATAGGCAGTCCAAGGTTAACCCTAAACTATAAGAATAAGCCGACTGAAAGAGTAACAAATAATAATTCACAGTCACCTACACTCACCCCGTCATCTCGGGAGGATGGTTGGTTTAGATTCACGAGCAATGAGCTTGCTGTTGGTAGAATTGATGACTTCGATTGGTGAGCCGATGGCTCAGGAACTCTTTATAGCTTGTGTGCATGTGCATTAAGTGGTGGGTCCACATTATTGGATGGACATTCACACCGACATCGATACGTTGACTCGGCAGGTGTAAGTCTTCACTTAGCCCAAAAAATATTGGTGGTTTTTCCAACATTAGTCCAAGAGACTCTGTAGCACCCGATTGTTGGTGTACCGAGTAGTACGCAAGGTCAAAGTTGGGAAGTGTGAATACCAGCCTAGGAGTGGGGAGGCCCAACCCACTGCCTCTGTTTGCCACAATAAGAGGTAACTGAGAGTTTAGCTAACTCCAAATGGGGAAACTAAGATCTGTGCACATAGAATCGGATGGGTACATTGCACTTGTGTGAAATATATGGTCTAGCATGCATAACATTTCA
This sequence comes from Platanthera guangdongensis, assembly GCA_039583875.1. Classification (NCBI taxonomy): domain Eukaryota; kingdom Viridiplantae; phylum Streptophyta; class Magnoliopsida; order Asparagales; family Orchidaceae; genus Platanthera; species Platanthera guangdongensis. Next base: position 120,809,862 of record CM077153.1, on the reverse strand, counting down.
TGTCATACATAACTTGCATAAAACCTCTACCCCTAACGTATAAATTATTATGAGATCTTTTATACGTTAGGACTTGTAAAACGACCCTTAACTTATAAGTCTGTATGTGAATTCTTATAAGCTACGGTTACTTTCTCTGTGATGATAGTTAGTCGTTCTACCTTTACTTTAATTTGTTGTTTCCATTATACTGTTGAAATTACTATCTGTTCATTTATATACCTGTCATTACTGTGATAGATACTTTTAGCATATGATAGTTAGAGACACTGTCACCTACTTTTGTTTACTCGCCACTTATGATACTTCCCTTTCCTCTTCTCCCGCACGGTGCGTAGGTGTCGCACGGGGGGGGGGGGGAGGGAGGAGGGGGGGGACCAAACTTAGTTTAATCTAACGACCTAATGGGCATAACAGCAGGGACTCCAGCACCAGGGTAACCAACACATCCAGGAGGAGGTGAACCAGCCTAGCCAGGTGTGGTAGCAGAACCAGCAGCCGTAGGATCAGTGAGTGACTAGTAGCTTTACTTCTGCAGCGTTATGTAGAGAGGATAATATGTACTAGGCAGGAGCCCTTTTATCTTTCCTATCAGACTTATTGCTTCATGTTGATTAGCTTTTGAATTTGTGTACTTTCTTATATTGCATTATGATTGTGGATTGGTTTCATCTCTATGAATACTTCTATTTCTTCTGTGGTACATGTTTGAGTATTTGCCGACAGAATCAATGATTCGTGGTGGCAACCTCCTTGGGAGTTGGAGTCACAGCAAAGCGGAGGTTCTAGGCATAAGACTTGGTAAAAAAAGGGTCTTACAACTAGCATCAGAGCCAAACCTCAACCCGAAGAAAAGAAGTCCACAAACCTTGGGACACCTCCTCTCGAGTTTAGTTTGGGGACAAACTAATCAGCGGAAGCTATGGTGTGCCCATAAAGGGAATCATAAGCAACAGTCCACTCTTAACTAGATTTTAGTAAATCACCATATTTGAAAACCCTTCCTTTTGAAACTTATAACGAACCCTGACCTTTGAACATGGGACACCTCCGGTTCAGAATGTTGTTCCACCTCCGCTAGTCCCCACTCCGTTCCAGTAATCGGAGATGGGACAGACACTGACTGCTATCTTGGAGGCTTTCAAGGCATAGTAGGCTCCAGCTTCTTAACTAAATCCATGGGAAAATTGGTTAAGTGCCTTATGAGGCCTCTCCCCTCCATCATATTTGGGGATGGAGTCAGCTGTAGGGGCAGAGGAATGGTTGGACTTCATCCATGAGATGTTGGCTGGGATATGATTCCCGGCTGATATGGTCGTATCCTTAGCTATTTAATGTTTGTAGTCTCATGCTAAGAGGCGGTGGAAGTCCCTTATGGACACCACCTACGCAGGATTTAAGGGTGCGGATGTCACTTGGGATGAGTTCAAGACAGCGTTCTTGGAGTACTTTCTGCCATAGTCTGCGAGAAATGAGCTAGAGGACAGATTCCTTCAGTTAAGGCTGGGCAACAGTGAAAGTCTTTGATTTCAAGGATAGCTAAATCACCTAAAGGGGGGTGGGGGTGAATAGATTTCTTAGTCCCTATCGACTATCTTTTATTTTATTTTAGTTGGATTCTTTATTTGTTGATTATATTCTGCTTTCAAGACATGCAACCTGGAATAAAGCCAACACAGAGAAAACACACAAAGCACACAAGATTTATAGAGTTTACCCTAACAAGGGTGCATCCACTTTCCCTCCCTCCTATCCAACAATCTTGTTGGACTAGGCACTTCTCCAAAACTACTGCTCATAGGAGCGTACACCTCAGATCCCCCAGGATCTCTCAGTCTCCTCCAAAACTTACAGCTCAGCCACAAGGGCCTACAACTCAGTGATCAGCTGATCACCAACCTCAGGACAAAGGCCCTACACTCGTGCTGGGAGGACAGCCCTACCTCAGATCCACTGGGGATCCTACAGCTTAGTCCCAATGGTCCTACACTCATAGAGTATTCCTCTCCTACAACCTAGCAATCTAATGATTACATACCTCAGACTTGAATCTAAGTCCTACATCTAAAATTCTCAACAGAATCCTTCCTCAGAGCAAACTTGCTCCTACCACTCAAATCTAAAAGGATCCTACAAGATGAAAGTGAGTTGGTGTGGTTCTTGATTGGTCATAAGGGAAATTTCTCTGTGCCAATCAACCTTGACTGAGATATACTCAGCCCATCTTTGAATCCAGGAATATATTTCCTGAGTCTACCTTTAGATGAACTGAGATACACTCAATCCTAATTTCCTCTTCACAGCACCAGAAATATTTCCTGCTAGATCTGTGAAGTGACTGCAGCAAAACTTGCTGCTACTTAAGCTAAAAAGATTCTCAGCTCAACTTTTTCACAACAACATGAATATAGAACTTGTTTTAGCTTGTGCTGAAAGTAACTAATAGAAAACAGTTTTGCTTCATCTTTCTTTCCTGGGTTGAGGATGTTCAGCCCTAACTTCTTCTTAACAGCCACAAGTAGATGGTCTTCAGTGTTATGTCGTTGGATCTGTGAAGAACATGCTGGTGTAGATAGAAAATGGCACCAGCTAACTTTATTTCTCCTCTTTAGAGATTTTCTCTGATCTTGTTGTAGTCAAAGATGAAGACAAACAACTAACTTATTGAGACTTTAGAACTCTAATCGTTTTGCTCTTTGTTCTTCTATTCAAAGCAACAATGGTGATGAAGAAGAACTATCTCTGTAACGCCCCGAAAAAAGAGAAACGGGAGGCATTTTGTACCAAATTTGGAATTTGGCCGTGGGTACACGGCCTGGGTCACGGGCGTGTCCCAGGGCATGTCGGGGTCGTTCGTCTTTCTGGCAGCAAAGTCTCCGTTCGACGATTTAGCCAAAGTCTGCATTCAACGATTTTCCAGCAATCTGCGTTTGACGATTTAGCCAAAGTCTGCGTTCGACGATTTTCAGCAATCTACGTTCGATGATTTGCCATGGATCTGCGTTCGACGATCTGGCTGCATTCGAAGATTTTGTCAGGGATCTGCATTCGACGATCTGGCTGCATTCGACGATTTTGCCAGGGAACTCTGTTCGATGATTTGGCTGGTTCGACGAGTTGCCAGTGATTCTCCGTTCGACAATTCGGCAGCGATCGATGATTTTGGTTCGACGATCGTCGAGCGGAGTTCATGACTGGTTATCACGGGGTGTCCTTGACGGGATGCGGTGTTCGGCACATTTCCAGGCTGGACTCGGATCACAGCCGTGCTTTTCTTTCTTGGGATCCGACGGCTAGTTATCTTTCCGAATGGATTATACCCGAGGGTAGGGTTTAGAACCATTATTTATGCCCCTGGTTCTCTGTCTATGTTTTAGAGAGAGGGGAGAGCTCGAGGAAGAAGAAGGATATATCCGGCCATTGGAGGAGTTTCTGAACTCCAAATCGCGAGCCGACTTCGGATCTACGAAGGCAAGGAGATTGCAGTGCTTTTCATCCGCGTAGATTTCCATGGCACCGAGGAAGAACACTGGGGTAACGATTATCTTCTTGAGCATGCGAAGCTCTTCTTCTTTTGCATAGGAAGCCCGCTCTCGCGAGTTTACGGTGAGTTGGAGGCGTTCCTTCGGGTAGATATGTAAATTCCCCGTTGTGTAGAGTCCGAAATCGAGAACGGACATAGGCATGATGTGTGAAACCTACCCGACACATGTTGGTCTGGATCGGTGATGTTGCATTGCATAAATGGCCGAAAAGACTCTGTGCTAATGTTTGTTTTTCGGGTTTTTCTACGAGGTAGATTGCAACAGGGAGCCTTGGGGATTAACTCCAAGGTGCACCCGGAAAACTGGGCAGACGCGTGGTTCTGCCAACTTGGTGGCCTGGGAGCCAACTTGAACATAACCGGGTTATGTGAAGTGTGTGACGGAAATGGGACTCAGAGAAGTTTGACCTGCGCATATGGCTTAAATTGTCGTTGCGATGTGAGCACGGTCAGATGGAACCGTACCTGTTCTACGTCGTTCGGTTATAGTTGTTGGCATAGATGAGGGTATTCAGAGGTCTATGGCTTAAATTGACATGACCCATGCCGGGAAGACAAAATGCTCATAGTTTGGCCGTCAAAGTGGCGTCGGTGAGATCGAAATATCTATGACTTAAATTGACGTGACATCGACCGGTTCACCAAGAATGTGCCCTGAGTGCATGGGGTGTGTGGCCGTGTGAGCCTACGCCTGTGATGTAGTGACATTACTATACTGCTTGGTTATACTAATAAACTGCAGGGAAGAAGCATCGCCGCCCCGATTTTAGGGGCGGGATCGTTATAATTTGGTCAGCATTGCTGACCGTTGCCTTTGTTTGCCACCGTGTGGTGGATTGTTTCTTGCAGGTGCTGCTGGACCGAGCGGTCAATAGCGGGCTAAAGCCCAAGTTGCTGAGCCGGCCCTCGAAGGCCTAATTTTTGAGTGTTTTCTTTATTCATGTATGGCCGGCCTGCGTGCCGAGGTTTGAAAACATGTAATTTTGAAGGAAACAATTTGTAAGTCCTTAAGACCAGTACTTGTGTATTTGTACTTCATTCCTTTGGGTTTGTTTAGTGGACATTGATGCTATTGTTGTTGGGTTTTTTTATTTGCAACTCTTAAAACTCCTTCCGCTAGAATGACTCTGTGTAGGACGTTGGAATGGTTGGATGGTTTCTATTGAGTAACCACCCGGTCTGTCTATGGTATATGGCATCGGGTCCGGCCGACCTACTGCTATATGCTATGATACGGATAGGGTGTGTTACAATCCCAACATCCCACTTTTCTGTAAAAGGCTTCTCCTTTTATTGAATGCAACTCAATAGCTCTTTTAGCAGTGGGCCGCACACCATTGATGGCCAGATGCTATCTTGCTTTAACAATAACCGTCGTGCAGTAGCTCTGCAGCGCCTTTTGTCTTATACTGTTGCTTTGCCGCTAACAATTTGAAGAAAGTTGACTTGTTGACTTGCTGATGTTAGCAACTGTGGACTTAGTCAAAAATCAAGCATTAGTAGAATAGGCGTAGAGTGAAAGAGCTTCACTCAACGCCAAAGTTACTTAGATAGAATTTTGTCTATCTAGGCGTTAACAGTGTTGAGTTATGATGTGTGCGAAGCCCGGCTCTAAATTATCTTGGGAGCATGGCGGGTCCGGATTTCGCACGGTGAATTATAGGCAAGTGCACCTATTAAAGTAATACAGGATATTCGGGAGAATATCCAGATCGTAAAATTCCTGGGAACGGGTTGATTAACCCTACTGCTCCGAAAGTATTATTATTTTACCGAAATAGTAAGTTGTTGATTTTAACTAAAAAAGGAAGAAAATAGATTAAGCTAAGAGGCGATGAAAAAAATAACACTCGGTATCGAATTACATTAGGAGTAAAATAGATTTAAATAAATTGAGACCATAGGTTTCAATTTAATTAAAGCGGAAACTTGGCCGTGGAGGTTCCAAAAGAATGAGCTCAACTATCTCTAGGAATATCGCTCACATGGACATTAAGGCTATTCGATCGGGCTCTCATCCGATGAAGGAATCCTCTTAATGCCCGCAGTATGCTAAGAACCCCGCTATTGGGTGGGGAACCCAATCCGGTAGAGTTAGCGCTCCTCCTCTCTCGAGGGTTAATGCGGAACTCTCTTTACCCAGGGGTGATCAGTCCATACGCACGGCCTCTCGGCTAGCTAGCGTACGGATAACCGTAATAGAGCCCACACATCAATATGTGGTCCTACGCGTTGTTAACCCGGGGTAAACCTTAAGTTTTTTTTTAATTAAATAGAAAAATAAGACCTTTAGTTATTTAAATCATTTAATATCTCAATGCTCTTCAATACCGAGGGCTAAAAGCGATTAGACACTCATCGGAATGGGGATGTCAAAAAAGTTTGGTTAAGCGTGCATTCTAAACTATTCGCTGAAGGGTTACAAAAAAATAAGAAGAAAAATAAGATAACCTAATATTAGATAAAGAAAAGCTACTAAAGAAATAAGAACACACGCACTCAACCAAACACTTAATAAAGAAAAAGAAACAAAAACTAAGTTACAAAAAAAGGGAAAATTGCATAATTGAAATGGCAAGTCCTACTCAAACGAGTAGGACTGAAATGAAAGCTAAAAATTGCAAGTCCTACTCAAACGAGTAGGACTGAAATGAGAGCAAGTCCTACTCAAACGAGTAGGAGAAAATAAATGCACACACACGCACTCTACTGAAAATAAAACGCACACACACACACACTCGACAGGAATGAAAATGCACACACACTGCAGAAAGTAAAAAACACACACACACAAATCCTACTCAAATGAGTAGGTGGAAAATTAAAGCGACTCCCACTCAAATGAGTAGGAGAAAATAAATACAACACACGCACTCACTCTACAGAAAGTAAATACTCACACACACAAATCCTACTCAAATGAATAGGTGAAAAATTAAGACACGCCATTTAACTCTTAACGAGTAGGTGGAAATAAATGTGAGTACAAGGCTTACTCAAATATTTACAGGGAAATAAAGACCTGCCATTTAACTCTTAACGAGTAGGCGGAGATATATGCAACATACGCACGCACTCAGGCGAAAAAAATTAGAAAAACAAAGTTATTGAAAAATTAAAACAACTGTATTTCTACCGCCAGAATGCGGTAGAAATGCATAAAAAGACAAAATAAAAATTGTTTGAGGAAAGAATTTTCAAATTAAAGCGAGAAAAGCAAGTGCCTGAAAAATTAAAACGTTTACATTTTTACCGTTAGATTTTGATGGAAATGCATAAAAAGTAAAAATAAAAATTGTTTGAGCAAAAATCTTTTTAAGTAATTTCTAAAATCAAAGTTGATGAAAAATTAAAATATCGAAAGATCCATTCTTATGGATATGTAAAACTGGTTAAAAAGTGGAAGAAAACTCAAAAGATGTGAAAGTTTTATAACCTAAAAAAGAAAAATCTAAGTTACGAGTAATGAAAACCACTTTTTTATCGATTTACAAGTTTATAAGAACGAATTTAAAAGCATGAAAATTTAAGTCTAACCAATTCTAAAGCGTTTGATAAAAAAACGGCTATAACAACGAATAGTATTCTTGAGAAAAATGAAAGTAAAGCTACCAGTTTTTCATTTTAAAGAATAAATTCCGCAAAATAAACTCATACACGCACACACGCATATGGAAATGAAAACAAAAATACGTAAGATTGATGAAAAGGAGGCATTCAGAGACATTCCAGAGTATTGAAAGGATGAAAAAACTAACGATTTTATTACAAAAGAGGTTGATTACAAGAGCTTAAACAAACAAACTTATAATGGAAGGGCGGGAGGTTCCTTACATATCACTAAAACAGCAACCAACAGCAGCCCTTAACACCAAAATGCTTCGAAATTCGGAACCCAAACACCTTACAGCAAGGGCCTATTTATAGGAGAAAAATTTCTAAGTACACGCCTTCTGACACGAGCATGTCGGGGGCATGTCAGCACTATTCATGAGCTGATACAGCGAGTTGACGGCTTGGTTGACTTTGGGGCAGTCCACGTGGCAGTCACTCCCGTGTCACCATCGACACGGGCGTGTCGGTGAGCGTGTTCATCAGATCGAGCAGGGGCAGGTTGCGACAAAAAGTCTTCGGCGACATCCCGTCGGGCCAGGTGGAGGGGTACGCGCCCGTGTCGCATATTGACACGGGCGTGTCGGGTCTTCTCAACGATCTTCAGCCGCATTTCGTCGATCGGGCGACACTGGCTCTAGCACGGCCTTGTCAAATGACACGGTCGTGTCTTAGGGCGTGTCACCATTTCTTTTTCAAAAGTTTCTGATTTCTCGGGAGTTGAAGTATCACGCCCAGGTCACGGGCGTGACCCGAAGTATACGGGCGTGTACTTGTATTTTTGGCATTTTTCTGCAAATTTTTAGGACATCAAAATAAACTTAAGTTAGTATAATTTTTACAAAAAGAAAGCAATTTACTAAATAAAACTAACTAACAAAGACAAAAATAAACTAAAATGACATAATAAAAATACTATAAAATAGGTATATTTACAACTCATCAAATACACCATACTTAAGCTTTTGCTATTCCAGAGCAAAAGTTTGAGGTGAACTTATAAGAAATAAAAAAAAACTCTAAGTTTAGCTACTGCTTAATTAATTATAAGGGAGATCTAAATAAACATAGGGGGTGTAAGAGTTAAGTCCTAAAATTATGTAGATGATTTAAATAGCGCAAAAGTTTTGGCCAAAAGACTTCTTGATGTAATCAAATAGAAAGCAAAAATTGTAATGGTTAGATTAACGAAAATAGTTTGGAATTATATGAACTTTAGCTTATAGAAGTTTTACTGGAAATAATGCAATTTACAAATTATGCTCTCAAAAAGAATTTTGAATTATTTCTGGAGTCGTGAAATTGGCTAAGTGGGTTGATGTTAGTTTATGAAGAGTGTTTGGATTTTGAGGTGAGGTAATTTTTTCTCGAACCTCCATTTTTTTTTGGATTATTAGGAAAATGAAATCTTATTTTCCTAATATCATTTTTTTTTTTTTCAACTTCATAATAATAAAATTAACCAAATGTATGTGTGGGAGTAATGAATTTTATCCTCTTACTCTGTAACATATAATCATTTTACATTATTGGGTGCCTATGTTTACGGAATGAAATCTTATACCCATTGACATAAGATCTTTTAAGGATAAAAATTTTATCATGCCAAGTAAGTCATGATAAGTAAGGGGAGAAAAGAAAACTAGAAGTTTAATTTAAAATTTTTGAGAGCAATCTTAATAAATTGTACGTTCCAATTTTTCAGAAAGCTAAAAGTAAACATAATTGAATTCAATAGTCGTTATTTTCTAACATAATACACGTGCTCCTATCAATGAAAAATTAGAAGTAGTGACAAAAACGAGTTCGCTATTTTTAACAAATCATAATGAATTCTTTAAACTTAACCCCGTCTATTTAAATTTTTCAATCAATAATTAACAAACTAATAACAAACAAAGAATTAATAAAATTCACATATAAATAAACTCAAAACAAAATTTTTTGGATAACAAGAAAATTAAGTATGGTATATTTGCTTTATTTGTTTCAAAATTTTTTTTGATTTTTATAGTTTTTATCATCATTATTTGTGTTTTTTAATTTATTATCTTTTTTTGAATTTTTGTTTTGTTTTACTCAATTTTTTACTTATTATCTTTTTTGTTTTGTTTTTAAATTTGTTATTATATACATACGAAAAAAAAATGATAAGAATATATATATATTTTGAACTATTTTTTTCTTTTCTAATTTTTTTGGATTTGTTTGTGTTTTTTTAATTTTTTTGTTTTTATAAGCAAATATTTACAAAATAAGGAAAGAGAAAAACGATAATTACAAAGAAGAAAAAGAAAGGAAGAGGAAAAAGAGAGAAAAAAAAAAAATATTTACAAAAGATAAAAAGTTTTGGAATTTTTGTTTTATAATTTTTTTCGATTTTTTTTTATAATTTTTTTGACTTTTTGTGTTTTTTTGTGTTTTTTTTGTGTTTTTCTTTGTGTTTTTTTGTGTTTAAAAAAAAGAAAGGAGACTAAATTTTTTTTTTTTTTTTCATTTGAAATTTTTTTTGTTTTGTTTTGTTGTTATATATATGTTTTTAATTTTGATTTTTGCAATGCAGAAAGTAGAGGTACAGAAAATAGAGCACGAAAATACTCACATACTTAACTCCAACATTGTCCCAAATGTTTTAACGTAAGTATGCGGCACAAACAAGAAAGACAATATGTACAAAGAAAATAAAGAGAGGGGGGGGGTAGAAGCTTCCCTGAAAGGAGAAGGGGAAGGCACAGTTTAGGAACCCGACATTATTAAGAAAATAGCGAAAAAGATAAACATGGGGTGCCTCCCAGGAGCGCTTTGTTTATAGTAGTGTAGCTTGACTATTTTGGTCGTTTATATATTGAGGCGGGTTATGGATTTGAAATTACCGCCCACTGTATCGCCTGATATGTATAATTTTATGCGATGACCGTTCACTTTAAATGAGCCTTTATACGGGTGGGAGACGAGTACAGTCCCATATGGCCAAACCTCTTTAACTTTTAAGGGGTCGGACCAACGTGATTTTAGTTTACCGAGAAAAAGCCTAAATCGTGAGTTATAAAGGACAAGATCGCCCGGAGAAAAAGTTTTTTGGGGCTTGAGTTTTCGGTCGTGATAAAACTTAGAACGCTCCTTATAGAACTTATTGTTCTCGTAAGATTTTGCACGCCATTCATCGAGCTCGTTTAGTTGTAGTTTTCTATTTTGGGCAGCTAAGTTAGCGTCGAGATTTAAGAGTTTTAAATCCCAAAGAGCGCGATGTTCTAATTCTACGGGAGATGACACGCTTTGCCGTAGACTAATCGATACGCGTACACCCAATTACGGTTTTGTATGTGGTAAGATAAGCCCACAACGCATCGTCGAGTTTGATGGACCAATCTTTCCTATTAAGTGAAACAGTTTTCTCTAATATACGCTTAATCTCTCGATTGACTACCTCTACTTGGCCACTAGTTTGTCATCTGGGTGTTGCAAAACTGCGTCCCCCTATCGCTTACAATCACGCGAGGTGTGCCAAAGCGGGAAAATATTTTTTTAAGAAAGGTAACGACGACTCAAGCATCGTTGGTGGGGAGAGCTTATGCTTCCGCCCACCTCGATACGTAGTCGACCGCCACTAAAATTTAATTATTTTTAAAAGACGGATATAGGGGCCAACAAAATCGATGCCCCATAAATCGAAGACTTCGCATTCTAAAAACAAATTTTGGGGCATCTCGTCGTGATGAGAGATGTTACCCGACCGCTGGCAGCTATCGCAGGAGCACACAAAATTGTGAGGCACATCTTTGAATAGAGTGGGCCAAAAGAAGCCCGCCTC